>JAMWET010002780.1:152500-170000 GCA_024036415.1 Prochilodus magdalenae | reverse complement strand
ATGTCAGAACATTTATGCATTGAAATGCTTGTATATATTATAATGTATTATATATAATATATAATAAATGTATAATAAATACCTAATAACAATAATATAATACTAATAATAATATAATAAATATCCCTATTACTCTTATTATTATGAGACCTGTATTACCGGTGCTTGGTAACAACAATGATGTGGCTGGAGCTCAAGGATAACTCATCTGTCTCCAAAGCCGTCACAGCAATCTTCAGTTCCCTATCTGCTCCGGGTTGGAATTCTGTCCCAGATGATCCCGTTAATGTTTAACAGTAAGTCCATCCTGTCCAGTCTGCTGCTTCCTGACATCTAAAGACACACAGGTGACGCGACCTCGGTAAAGGCAGGACCTGAGCAGATGTTGTTCATGCCCGCCGGTGCAGTGATTGATTAGCGATGGGCTAGCTTTGGTTTAAGTCTGCTGTGTTTACTGACTTTGTGAATCTCAGCCGTCTGTTTTATCTTAGCTAGTTAAGTAAGTTTACCATGTGGGGAACAGCTGCATCACCCGAACAGAACTTTATGCAGCTACGACCGGACGGAGTCGCTGGGGAAGTCTACAGGTCCTAGTGAGCAAGCCAAGGGACACAGTGGCAAGGAGGAACTCCTTTAGAGGAACCCGTCCTCCTCGGGTCAACACCAGATACAAGACCAGCACAGGAAAGGAGCGTTCAGTGTTTGTGAGGTGGAGGAGTAAACGTCTGATCTGTAAGTAGCTAGGTGATCAGATGGGTCAGCAGGACGCAGGAGCTCCGTGGGGGATAAAGGCTCCCAGTGGCTCCCAGACAGAGCAGATGTAGCACCAGCATCAGACCACACAGGATGGGCAGCAGTTCAGCTCAGACAGAGAGATCAGACAGACTGATAGCTCTGACAGACCTGAACACACTGTACGGTGTTAACAGAGTGCAGCAGTGACTCCGGCAGGCCTGGCTCCTACAGCAGGACTAACAGGGAGAGCCAGAAGGTCACACAGACATGAGGTACCATAAAGTACACACCAGAACCTGACGTGTAGGAAGAGAACTTGGCCTGCCAACCATGACCTCTGCTTTATTGCTCTGGTTCTGGACTTCGGTTCCTGCAGGGATGGACGGCAGTGCACATCTTTGGTGTATAACTAGACCCACAGGGCCCACGGCCAACTGTAGCCCCGGGGCTCATGAGCAGGTTAAAGGGCCCACAGAAATGAAAACAACTTGTCCAACTCCATGTTAAGGGCATCTCCATGTAATTGGACATTGATGTGGCTACATCCAGTACCTTGTCCAGTACATGCCCAATCACTGGTGACACTGGAGGTATTACATGTCACAGGGGACTTCGGTGGCCCCTCATGTCCTGTACCTGGGGGAACGGTCACCCTAGAAGAGGCTCTATTTCTAACTATCAGGACAGAAATACATTAAGATTAGACTAGATTAGATTAGTACCACACACTGGCAGACACACACACTAGAGGGCAGTCGGGGGTTAGGTTTCTTTCCAGTCACAAGGCTGGTTCCCCAACACGACTAGGCTGGCCATAAGAGTATAGTGACAGAATGACCCCTCCCTCTAAGGGGACCCGAACCGGTCCAGCAGAGCGTGCATTACGGATGGACCATTCCTGCTGACACTGTCTGATCGACATTCTCAGTCAGCAGGGGAACATCTGGACAAGCGTGTATGACTAAACACGGAGGTGGTTTCGTCCCTGTTCCTGGAGGCTTCACGACTCAAGCTCCTTCCAGCTGTGCCAAATAATGACCCCCCTTTCAGAGTCACTCAGGCTTTATTAGATCAGGAGCAGGCTACCCGGAGGAGGTCAGTGAATCAGGATCAGGATCAGGACAAAGTCTGAACTCCCAAACTTCCAACTATCGCCAGATCGCCCGGATCAAAACCTCAGAATCAGGATCTGAATCAGGACCAGAATCAGGATCAGAATCAGAATCAGAATCAGAATCAGGATCTGGATCAGGATCAGGATCAGGATCTGAATCTGAATCAGGATCTGAATCAGGATCAGGATCAGGATCAGGTGGATCCAAATGATCGAGCGCTAAAACAAACTTCCCTGGTAAGACCAGGCAGAAGAGCATCAAGCTGGTAAAGGGCCCCCGTGTCGCCCAGCAGGGCGGAGTCAGGATTTCAGGATGGGCCATCTCCATTCCCCTTCTAATTAGCCCATTAGCAAACCGGATCACAGCAGCCCAGCTGTGAGGATGGAGGACATGTGCGCACCTGAGCTCCAGGTAAGATTAATCCAGCACTTGTATCTGAGCCACAGAGCCTGACAGGATGGTACCTGCTGAACCGCTTTGTGCAGTACACCTGTCAGGAAGCACCTGCACGTCTTTCCACACTCCTTCACATTCAAGCTGATGCTGAGTACTGAAGACTGTACTGAACCTGACTAACCTACAAGTCCTGATATTGTCTGGTGGTCCTGTGGGGGTCCTGTGGGGGTCCTGACTATTGAAGAACAGGGTAATACAGTACACAGAGAAACAGATGCACTCCAGTCTGGACCTGTACACCTACAGAGTGTCCTGTATGGTGGGTGGAGCTGGTAGAGTGGACAGTGAGTGTAGATACGAGGAGGTGGACCTGATGGAGTGGCTGGAGGCGGGAACTAACTTAAATATCTTTATAGTGTAGAGCAGTTATAAAGAGATCTGAGCAGTGTGGAGTGGAGGCGCACCACTAGTCCGGCTAGCAGGCTGCTATGCTAAAGGCTAAATAAAGGCTGTAGTCTATCATCACATCACCCTCAGTATCAGTCTGGACTAACAGCCACTCAGACTGTGAGAGCTCCACAGCAGCAGGTCAGGGATTACTGATTAGGAGAGCAGCTCCCCTGAACGTCTTAGCTCCCCCCCGATAGAGTCTCTACACCACCAGATACAGATCCACACATCAGCACTACTACTGTCAGTGTCCCACACTGCCGACGTGATGTTCAGCTCTGTCTACTGGCCCAAGCGCATGTGGTGTTAGTCAGCATTACTTTATTCAGGTTTGTAATGAGGTTTCATTAGTCGTTTGTTTATTTAGGCACATACCAGTACCAGTCAAAACTTTAGAGATGGCTCCTCATACCAGGTTCTCCTTCTGTGTATCTTAAAACTCTGCTGTAGAATAAAAGTGAAGACACCAAACTATAAACTAGCCCTCATGGAATTATACAGTCCACCTTAACCCCCTCCAGAGTGGAGCTGTACAGGAGGATGGAGCAGCTTCCTTACCCTGCAGTGGAGCTGATAGAACAAGGTTTATTACTAAGCAGGTTTGGAGCGATTCTATTGGTCGGTCCATCATGAATATTCACTAACCTGAAAGGAGAACTAGAGCTTTTACACTGTGCAGAAAAAGAGATCAAAGTTTTTACACCACTAAATATATATTAGAGGTGGAGATATGGAGGAGTATCATACTGTGTACATCAGGAGTAGATGTGGTGTAGCAGGATATGAACTGGGTCAGACTCTCATCAGGTGGAGCTGCTCAGTGTACCACTGTAGAGTCTATAAGATCAGTTAGAGGGGTGTACCTAAACTATTGACAAACTTTTTGTGTGTGTACATAAATATACATAAATGTACATGCGTCATGTGTAAAGTTTGGTGGAGGGGGGATTATGATGTGGGGTTGTTCAGGAGCTGTCTAGTGAAAGGAACCAGGAGACTCTGGACCATTCCATGCTCCCAACTTTGTGGGGACAGTTTGGGGACGGCCCCTTCCTGTTCCAACATGACCGCACACCAGTGCACAGAGCAAGCTCCATAAAGACATGGAGGAGCGAGTCTGGTGTGGAGGAACTGGACTGGCCTGCACAGAGTCCTGACCTCCACCCGATAGAACACCTTTGGGATGAATTAGAGCGGAGACTGAGAGCCAGGCCTTCTCGTCCAACATCAGGGTCTGACCTCACACATGTGCTTCTGGAAGAATGGTCTGAGATTCCCATAACCACATTCCTAAAGCCTGGGGAAAGACTTCCCAGGAGAGTTGGAGCTGTTCTGGCTGTAAAGGGTGGAGCATCATATTAAACTGTATGAATGAAGAATGGGATGTAGCTCAGGTTCATACGTGTGTAAAGACAGAGGAGCGAATACTCTTGGCGGTGTAGTGTATAATATAAACTCTCTACAAACCACATATATAAATGCATAGCCCTCTTTACTAAAGACTCAGACACCAACTTATATCCCCCTCCACAGAAAGTCAGAGAATGAATCCAGGTCTTTTCCTCCTCCAGTGTTTTTAAAGGCCGTTCTCTGGCCTCCATCCAGGTCAGTGATATTTACCATCGCCTGTTATGCAAATCCAGTATTGGATTCTACTTTCCACTTCAGCTTTTAGACATCTGCTGTTCCCTCAGGGCGGTCCTGCCATAACCACTAAACCTGAACAGTCTACAGCAGTCCGAGGGAGGCCACTGAATGGAACAGAGAGAGAGACGGTGTACAGGAGAACACCCAGCCCCACGCAGACCTGCTTACCTTCCTTACAAGTCCCGCTCCTCATTCCCAATCCAAATCTCGGACAACACACAAACCATGGGGTCGATCAAACGTTCCCATCTGCGTCTAGAACCGGGCCGGGGAGGGGGTCTCACTGAAGAGAACCCCACCAGCGGTGGTGGGTAAACCGAGAGTCCCCTTTATCAATAGCAGGACGGGTTGACATTTTGCACACCGGCAGTGGAAGCAGTAGCCTTGTTGCCACTGTCAGAGCCAATTAGCTAACACTCAAAAGTTTTGGCGCTCTGCTCCTACCTGTACTAGCCTCCGCTCACTCTGTGGCAGGTCCACGTCCTGAGGTTATCTCAGGATACGCTCTACTCTGCTGGCACCGTATTGTGAAATGTCTGAGAGACTAAAACGGCAGCTCTGGAGTACGTAGGCGCCCAAAAAAAACTAACTGGGAGGTGAAAGAAAATGAATTAGCCTCCTACAAGACTATGCACACACATTCCATTCCTCCGGCGGAAAGCTCAAGAGCAAACTCCACGCAGTTTTCACCAATCAATTCCAGAAGCTGAATCCTGGCCAGAGAGAATCCTAACGAGTGCTGTAGCCCGTTCACATCATCTGTCCAGCCTTTAAGTCTGCCTCAGCCTTTAGGCCTTCAGGAAAAAGAAAGCTGAATTAATAATGCAGGAGCAGGGAGGTGATCCATCATCGATCAGAACGGCTGAAGTAACCCTCAGAAGGCTTCCGCACAAACAAACGCTTCTGTACCAGACAGGCTTCAGGAGCCGCATCGGCGGCGCACTCTACAACCTGCAGACCCTGGGAAGTCCCAAAGATTCACACCGCACGCTGCTGGAGTTGTTTGGCTGTAGAATTTGTCGAAACACACTCAGACTCTAACATTAACAGACTCTAACATTACACACTAAATATGAACTTCCAGATCAAAGCAGTGACTTTCCAAACCTGCACCAGGAGCATGTCGGGAAAACAGATCAGATACAGGGGATACGGGAACGGTAGACCAGGTCTACGCTCACGCCTTGGCGGGACATCGTCCTAAAACACTCATTCTGATAGAACCAGCTCCGACGTTCACCCACCCTGCGTAGCTAACATCCGTCCTTCTGTATTATCAGTGGGTAACAGTAGTAGTGAGTCGATCCATAAAGGCAGGGTTGTATAAAACCAGATTTCAGATTTCAGATTTACAGAGCCACAATAAGATCATCTTCCAGTCTTACCTGCGGTTAGTCCAGCGTCAGTAGCTGTACAGTAGTCTGTTTCTGAACATAGTTTCATAGGGTGAGCCTCGGAGAGTCGATCCATATGGTCAGTAGCTAACACCAGATCCATATGGTCAGTAGCTAACACTAGATCCATATGGTCAGTAGCTAACACTAGATCTGTATGGTCAATACCTAACACTAGATCCATATGGTTAGTGGCTAAGACTAGATCCATATGGTCAGTAACTAACACTAGATCCATATGGTCAGTAGCTAAGACTAGATCCATATGGTCAGTAACTAACACTAGATCCATATGGTCAGTAACTAACACTAGATCCATATGGTCAGTAACTAACACTAGATCCATATGGTCAGTAACGAACACTAGATCCGTATGGTCAGTAGCTAACACTAGATCTGTATGGTCAATACCTAACACTAGATCCGTATGGTCAGTAGCTAACACTAGATCTGTATGGTCAATACCTAACACTAGATCCATATGGTCAGTAGCTAACACTAGATCTATATGGTCAGTAACTAACACTAGATCTATATGGTCAGTAGCTAACACTAGATCCATATGGTTAGTAGCTAAGACTAGATCCATATGGTCAATACCTAACACTAGATCCATATGGTCAATACCTAACACTAGATCCATATGGTCAATACCTAACACTAGATCCATACTGTCAGTAGCTAAGACCAGATCCATATTGTCAGTAGCTAAGACTAGATCCATATGGTCAATACCTAACACTAGATCCATATGGTCAATACCTAACACTAGATCCATATGGTCAATACCTAACACTAGATCCATATTGTCAGTAGCTAAAACTAGATCCATATTGTCAGTAGCTAAGACCAGATCCATATGGTCAATACCTAACACTAGATCCATATTGTCAGTAGCTAAGACTAGATCCATATGGTCAATACCTAACACTAGATCCATATGGTCAATACCTAACACTAGATCCATATGGTCAATACCTAACACTAGATCCATATGGTCAGTGGCTAAGACCAGATCCATATGGTCAGTAGCTAACACTAGATCCATATTGTCAGTAGCTAAGACCAGATCCATATGGTCAATACCTAACACTAGATCCATATGGTCAATACCTAACACTAGATCCATATGGTCAATACCTAACACTAGATCCATATTGTCAGTAGCTAAGACCAGTTCCATATTGTTAGTAGCTAAGACCAGATCCATATGGTCAATACCTAACACTAGATCCATATGGTCAGTGGCTAAGACCAGATCCATATGGTCAGTAGCTAACACTAGATCCATATGGTCAATACCTAAAACTAGATCCATATGGTCAGTGGCTAAGACCAGATCCATATGGTCAGTAGCTAACACTAGATCCATATGGTCAATACCTAACACTAGATCCATACTGTCAGTAGCTAAGACCAGATCCATATTGTCAGTAGCTAAGACTAGATCCATATGGTCAGTAGCTAAAACTAGATCCATATTGTCAGTAGCTAAGACCAGATCCATATGGTCAATACCTAACACTAGATCCATATTGTCAGTAGCTAAGACCAGATCCATATGGTCAATACCTAACACTAGATCCATATGGTCAATACCTAACACTAGATCCATATGGTCAATACCTAACACTAGATCCATATTGTCAGTAGCTAAGACCAGATCCATATTGTCAGTAGCTAAGACCAGATCCATATTGTTAGTAGCTAAGACCAGATCCATATGGTCAATACCTAACACTAGATCCATATGGTCAATACCTAACACTAGATCCATATTGTCAGTAGCTAAGACCAGATCCATATGGTCAATACCTAACACTAGATCCATATTGTCAGTAGCTAAGACCAGATCCATATGGTCAATACCTAACACTAGATCCATATGGTCAATACCTAACACTAGATCCATATGGTCAATACCTAACACTAGATCCATATTGTCAGTAGCTAAGACCAGATCCATATTGTTAGTAGCTAAGACCAGATCCATATTGTTAGTAGCTAAGACCAGATCCATATTGTTAGTAGCTAAGACCAGATCCATATGGTCAGTAACTAACACTAGATCCGTATGGTCAATACCTAACACTAGATCTCTATTTTTCCATTTAAATCCATAGGTAAAGTAGTAAAGACTAGGCTGAGTGTCTCCGTGTTGAGGTCCAGCTGAATAGTGTTGGTAGCTCTGAGCAGTTTGAAAGTGTTGAGATCTAAAGCTACTGTATATCCACACTATCAGTAGATAACACTAGATCCAGGGTCAAAGGTCAAGATGTATAGGGTCCGGAGCATGGTTTACTAAGCCGTATCCTCGAAGGCTCCATAGACGGTGAAACCCAAACTGAAACGAGGACGTATGCTCTCCTGTTTGCCTTACCAGCCCCCGGTGAACCTCAGGACATGTTGCCTGGCCTGAGCGCCACCTGTTGGATCCTCCTTTGGAAAAGAAGGACTCATGTCTCGGGTGCATACGAGGAGGCTTCTAAACGGAACATCCGTTGTGGCAAAGTCGGCCCTCAAACGCAGCCCCTGAATCGGAACATAGCGTAAGTCCACAGTGTCAGAAGCTAGGAGGAGATCCAAGGTGCCCGTGGCTAAGAGCACTTAGCAGAGCCTCTGCAGGGACAGTTAAACCACTCAAGCCAAGAAAACCAAACAACCTGCTTCAACAGAAGCACACGCACTCTACAAACGACTATCAGCTTATTCCAAAACACTCTCCGGAGACCCTAAATAATCCAGAAATTCATTAAAAAACTCTTCGCAAATGAAATGTCAGTCTAGTCTGTTCTGGGGCACACACTCTCCCAGAATAGCGCCCGCCAAACAGGAGCACAGGCTGAAGCATCATTACAGCCCTGCAGCTGAGCGCGAGATGCAGAAAAACAAGCGCTGCCGATATCCTCCGAAAAGCAGGCAAGTCATTACATAAATAGCTGGCTCAGAGACAGGGGCGTCTCGCTCTGCTCATCAGCGCAGCTCCGGGGCCTTTAATTGCCCTTTCGGCCACATGCAGCCTTTACTAAACCCATAGCTGCTCTGCAGGAACAGGAGACGAGCCGAGAGGTGAGCGTGCAGCCGGGCTCTGTGTTATGGGAGCTCTGTCCTTCGCAGCCACGAGGCTTGATCAGTATTTAAGCACTTTCCCATTTACAGGAATCTAGTCAGAAGTCAGAACCGCAGAGCACTGTGGAGGCAGATTCAGAGAACAAAGGAGAGATCAGAGGAGTTTGGTTGGCAGGGCTGCATAACGCAGACAGAACACCATACACTGATTGAACTGCTACATGCTGAGACTGAGGTGGGTCTTGTCACAAGGTGAGATCAGGCAGGTAAACGCCCGATGCGCTGTAGAAGTATCGATGCTCTGCGCACCAGGTATGTGACTTTGGTCGCCAGACTGTACCCGTTTCCACCTCGGGATTTGGTTGTAGAGCGAAGCAAGCCGTTTCCCGTGTTGGATGAGCTCACGAATAATTATGCTCTGCTCTGATTGGCTGGTTTACAGCGAGACACTGTGATGATCACATGTAACTAGCATTACCTGTACTAGCTGTACATGTTCCAACTGGGCATCAACTCAAAGTGAATTAGAGTTGTCCCTCACTATGAAACGCACTGCTCTAGTATATAATATATAAGAGAATCCTTTATTGATTCCACAGTGGGGAAATTCAGTGTTACAGCAGCACAGAGGAAAGAACAGAAGTATCAGGAAATAGCTGAATAATAAATAAGATCTAATTATACAAAAATATACACAGAAAAATATAAATAAAATACTAAAAAATTTAAATCTAATAGACTAGGATCAGAGGAAACAGTGATGGTAAACAGATTATGCTGTGCATGGTGAATTTAGGTATGGCACATAGTAGAGCACTAGAGACTAGAGCGGTAATAAATAACATAAGCAGTTTTATTGCACATAGTAGAATAGAACTAGACTACTGAGGGTATAGTGTTAGAGTATACACTATACACAGATCCAGTTTACAGTACACAGTGTATCGTCGCTCTCCAAACTAATATCTCCAAAAAGACAACTTTACAGGAGGGACCAAAAACCTCATTTAACTTTAATGCAAGTCAATGGAACCAGACATCTGTCCAAACAGGTTTGGGCCATTTCGGTCGGTCCGTTCACCATCAGAGCCTCACTCGGTGTAAACACCAGCTGACGTCTTCAAATGATGCATAAAAGTGAAAATGGACAAAACTGGAGATACATGTTTTCACTGGACAGTGACGATATACTGGTACAGTATATATTAAAGTCACATACCTGCTATCTAGAACATTGGAGAACCGTTTCTATACTGATGAAACGTTTGTGTTTACGGCCTGGTGAGTTGGTTTAGTCAGTATTCCGACTCCTAGCTGTAACATGTTGCTGGTAGCTGTCACCGCTGTCCAAGTCAAACCACTTCCCGGCTCTGCTCTCTCTGTTCTGCAACTTCAACTGAACAAATGATGTTTTGCTGGTCCCCCGAGAGCAGACTGCCTCCAGACCCCTGGAGGGTATTTTCCTGGGTAGTTAAAAGCTACTCCAAATTCTACCCCTGCGTCTGAAGAGGGGGGGGCTTTCTGAATCTGGGTTAGGATTTATGCATATATCACATGGTCTTCAAGACTTCACCACTTATATGATGAATTCTTCAGCAGTCTGTTTCTTCAGTGTGTGTGTGTGAGTGTGTGTGTGTAAGAGAGTGTGTGTGTGTGAGTGTGTGTGCGTGTATCTGTGTGTGTGAGCGTGTAAGAATGTGTGTATATGTGAGTGTGTGTGTGTGTGTATGAGTGTGTGTCTGTGAGTGTGTGAGTGTGTGTGTGTGTCTGTGAGTGTGTGTGTGTGTGTGTGTGTGTGTGTGTGTGTGTGTGTGTGTGTGTATCTGTGTGTGTGAGCGTGTATGAGTGTGTGAGTGAGTGTGTATATGTGAGTGTGTGTGTGTATGAGTGTGTGAGTGAGTGTGTATATGTGAGTGTGTGTGTGTGTATGAGTGTGTGTGTGTGAGTGTGTGTTTGTGTGAGTGTGTGTAAGAGTAAGTGTGTGTGTGTGTATGAGTGTGTGTGTGTGTGAGTGTGTATGTGTGTGAGTGTGTGTAAGAGTGAGTGTGTGTGTCTGTGAGCGTGTGTGCGTGTATCTGTGTGTGTGAGCGTGTAAGAATGTGTGTATATGTGAGTGTGTGTGTGTGTGTGTATGAGTGTGTGTCTGTGAGTGTGTGAGTGTGTGTGTGTGTCTGTGAGTGTGTGTGTGTGTGTGTGTATCTGTGTGTGTGAGCGTGTATGAGTGTGTGAGTGAGTGTGTATATGTGAGTGTGTGTGTGTATGAGTGTGTGAGTGAGTGTGTATATGTGAGTGTGTGTGTGTGTATGAGTGTGTGTGTGTGAGTGTGTGTTTGTGTGAGTGTGTGTAAGAGTAAGTGTGTGTGTGTGTATGAGTGTGTGTGTGTGTGAGTGTGTATGTGTGTGAGTGTGTGTAAGAGTGAGTGTGTGTGTCTGAGCGTGTGAGTGAGTATGTGTGTGTGTATATGTGAGTGTGTGTGTGTATATGTGTGTGTGTGCGTGTGCGTGCGTGTGTGTGTGTGTGTAAGAGTGAGTGTGTGTCTGTGAGTGTGTGAGTGTGTATGTGTGTGAGTGTGTGTATGTGAGTGTGTGTGTGTTTGTGTGTGTGTGTGTATATGTGAGTGTGTGTGTGTGTGTGTATATGTGAGTGTGTGTGTGTGTGTGTGTGAGTGTTTGTGTGTGTGTATGTGTGAGTGTGTGTTTGTATATGTGAGTGTGTGTTTGTGTGTGTGTGTGTATATATGTGAGTGTGTGTGTGTGTGTGTGTGTGTGTGTATATGTGAGTGTGTGTGTGTGTGTGTATATGTGAGTGTGTGTGTGTGTGTGTGTGTGTGTGTGTGAGTGAGTGTGTAAGAGTGTGTGTGCGTGTGTGTGTGTGAGTGTAAGAGTGTGTGTGTGTGTTAGTGGGTGAGTGTGTGTGTTAGTGTGTTTGTGAGTGTGTGTAAGAGTGTGTGTGTGTGTATCTGTGTTGCCTTCTATAGTAAGTTGTCTGCAGAGCGGAGCATTCAGTTGAAGCCTTCAGCATTGTTTGGCTCCCTCCCTGCAGAACTGCCAGCCTCGCCTCAGCTTGCTGTCTTTCAGCTCTGTCTGCAAAGCACGCTGGAAAAAGCCTCCTGTGTTTTTATCTATTTATCTCCTCCACACAATATACAGCACCGCGCATTCCAGGACTGCAGTAACTGTCTATACCGCAGAACCAGCACATCCAGCACCAGACATCACACAGAAACACCCTGATAATCACATACAGAGCACAGAATTAATACAGGTACACGTACAGTCAGTCAGTGGTGTACAGTAACTCAGTAAGTGTAATGTGTTAGTGTGCTGTAAGTAGTGTGTTGGTGTACGGTAACTCAGTAAGTGTAATGTGTTAGTGTGCTGTAAGTAGTGTGTCGGTGTACGGTAACTCAGTAAGTGTAATGTGTTAGTGTGCTGTAAGTAGTGTGTTGGTGTACAGTAACTCAGTAAGTGTAATGTGTTAGTGTGCTGTAAGTAGTGTGTCGGTGTACGGTAACTCAGTAAGTGTAATGTGTTAGTGTGCTGTAAGTAGTGTGTTGGTGTACGGTAACTCAGTAAGTGTAATGTGTTAGTGTGCTGTAAGTAGCGTGTTGGTGTACGGTAACTCAGTAAGTGTAATGTGTTAGTGTACTGTAAGTAGTGTGTTGGTGTACGGTAACTCAGTAAGTGTAATGTGTTAGTGTGCTGTAAGTAGCGTGTCGGTGTACGGTAACTCAGTAAGTGTAATGTGTTAGTGTGCTGTAAGTAGTGTGTTGGTGTACGGTAACTCAGTAAGTGTAATGTGTTAGTGTACTGTAAGTAGCGTGTTGGTGTACGGTAACTCAGTAAGTGTAATGTGTTAGTGTACTGTAAGTAGCGTGTTGGTGTACGGTAACTCAGTAAGTGTAATGTGTTAGTGTGCTGTAAGTAGCGTGTCGGTGTACGGTAACTCAGTAAGTGTAATGCGTTAGTGTACTGTAAGTAGTGTGTTGGTGTACAGTAACTCAGTAAGTGTAATGCGTTAGTGTACTGTAAGTAGTGTGTTGGTGTACAGTAACTCAGTAAGTGTAATGTGTTAGTGTGCTGTAAGTAGCGTGTCGGTGTACGGTAACTCAGTAAGTGTAATGTGTTAGTGTGCTGTAAGTAGTGTGTTGGTGTACGGTAACTCAGTCAGTGTAATGTGTTAGTGTGCTGTAAGTAGCGTGTTGGTGTACGGTAACTCAGTAAGTGTAATGTGTTAGTGTACTGTAAGTAGTGTGTTGGTGTACGGTAACTCAGTAAGTGTGATGTGTTAGTGTGCTGTAAGTAGCGTGTCGGTGTACGGTAACTCAGTAAGTGTAATGCGTTAGTGTGCTGTAAGTAGCGTGTCGGTGTACGGTAACTCAGTAAGTGTAATGTGTTAGTGTGCTGTAAGTAGTGTGTCGGTGTACAGTAACTCAGTGTGATGTGTTAGTGTACTGTAAGTAGTGTGTTGGTGTACAGTAACTCAGTAAGTGTAATGTGTTAGTGTGCTGTAAGTAGTGTGTCGGTGTACAGTAACTCAGTAAGTGTGATGTGTTAGTGTGCTGTAAGTAGCGTGTCGGTGTACGGTAACTCAGTAAGTGTGATGTGTTAGTGTGCTGTAAGTAGCGTGTCGGTGTACGGTAACTCAGTAAGTGTAATGTGTTAGTGTACTGTAAGTAGTGTGTCGGTGTACGGTAACTCAGTAAGTGTAATGTGTTAGTGTGCTGTAAGTAGTGTGTCGGTGTACAGTAACTCAGTAAGTGTGATGTGTTAGTGTGCTGTAAGTAGTGTGTTGGTGAACGGTAACTCAGTCAGTGTAATGTGTAATCCATCACAGGGCCGATACACACACTCACACCTAAGGGGGGCGCAATTCAGCATCCCCAGTTCACCTGACAGCATGTGGCTGGACTGTGGGAGGACACCGGAGCACACGAAGGAGGAAGCCCACACAGACACTACCCACTGTGCCACCATGCTGCCCACAAGACCCAAAGAGAAGTTGGGATTTAATAAAGTACCTTTAAACGGACAGTTCATCTGTAGACCCGTTTCTGTAAATGAGAAGAGATGTGTGAGAGCGTCAGATCTAATAATCTGAAGGTTCTATTGTTCCTGGGACGCTACATCCGCGCTAAGAGCCGGTTAGGAACCTTGGCATTTAGAGGCGGATCAAAGACTCAGACATAACTCTGAGTACAAAGGACACCTGAAGGATGAAACTGTAGTTCTGTCTCTGAGAGGAGAATCACTTCTACCTCTTCCGATGACCTAGAACCTGTGGCAGAGCACTTTCCTATAGAGCCTGCTAACGCACATCAAGACAGGTTAACAGACAGGTGAGTTCCAGACGAGAGGACAAACCCGGGATACACGTTAGTGACAAACGAGTCACATGTGGTTTAAAACCCGCACAGGTCACACGGACAACTAGCGCCGCAGGGCCAGACGCCATCAGTGTTAACGGCCTGTTAGACGCCTCGTGCTAGATTGAGGTTTTCAGCCCCGCACACAGGGGGCTCGTGGTCAGAGGACCCTACTGTACCTTCTTCAAGCACTCCGTCAACTCCTACCAGCAACCGTGCCAACGTCTGCATCTACTACCATCAGCCACATACCACTGTGAGGTGAGGAACGACCTTGCGTACAGGGCAAATGCACTGCAGCATCACAGCCCCGCCCACATTCAGTCCTGGCTACCATTGGTGGACCACTGTCCTAAAAAGCACCCAGCCACAGAATCGCTGATTGGTCCATCGTCTGGAGTACAACCCTCAGCTGAAGCTCCAGGAACCATCATGTAACTCCAGAAAGCCGATTAGGATCACATTGGGAAGTGCGTATACACACACGGAGCGTGCTCGTGGACAGTCCCGTGGACAGTCCCGTGGTGCAGTGGCGGTACTGAATTGTTCATGTGGAAAAGACGTTCTGGTCTTTAGTAAGCCCCGGTGGGCTTTGTTTGTGTTTCCTCACCTTCACTATCCCATACAGGGTTATACACACTGAGGGGCGCACAGACCAGGTCACCTGTACACCAGCGTCCAGAGCAGCCTCCGTCCACCGCTGCACAAGACCTCCCCACTCCAGCCAGCATTCTCAGCACCATTACCTGCGCCTCTGAGCCCAGCCAGGAACTCGAGCTTCAGCTGAACACGAGCCGAGCTTCTCCACCAACAAAAGGCGAGATTTCAAGGCTGCCCTTGAACTGCCACTTTCTCTCACAAACAAACCTCAGTCAGGAGGGATGAATAGAGAGAGCGTCCTTCAGTCCGTGGGAGAGCGCTTCCAAGCCGGTAATTAGCCAGAGGAATTCAACGTGAACGTTCTAGAATCCGCTTCCCAAAAGCCCAGAGAAATACCGCTGCACACCCATGAATCCATTTCAACTTCAGTTTTCATAAACACAGGAAACCCCACCCTGCAAGAAAACGCCATCTAGGCTTTATAAATGCTATATAGTGCGTTTATGAGCCTTTATGCACATACATAACACTTGGCATAAGCTTGCTTAGTGTATCTACAGCAGTTATGTAAGAGCAATGTAGGAGAATGCAGCTTTATAATGTCAGGCTTCATAACTCCTTATAACATCTGCTCATAAGAGCACTGTGGCCGTAATTCACCCCGTAGTCCTGAACACTGTACAGAGCATTATACCAGCTCATTACTGGCTGTAGGTGAGTTCGTTAAACTAATTTAAATGTTTAATGAATTTCATGTCAGTATATTACAGCTCATAGGGCATTATAGGTGGTCTTTAGTGGCTCTCAGTGAGGGGAGATGGTCTAACTGGTAATAGGGGACATACAGTGTGAATACGCTGGTCTGCTTTATGAAGACCTGAATGAGCAGAGCATATTTAAAGCTGTATCTGATTTAGTACAGAATTCATGCTTATAATGCTCTTATGAGCAGACGTTATAGTGCATTATGAAACCTGACATTATAAAGCTGCATACTCTTGTTTTATAAAGTGTTATGCACGTATTTATAACTAGATTTAAGCAGTTATATAAGCTCATGACTGGTATTATAAGCTTTATATATATATGCTTTATAACACATTCATATGGATTTGTAAAGCATTATGAATACAGAACTCAGGGAAGGCTTCCGGACGATCATTCTGAGAGTGTTGTAAGTGCTGATTTTGAAATGAATTATTATTAATTAATTTTTTTGCTTGTTTTAAGGGGTTTTAGTAAACTAAACCGTCTGGCAGATCATTGTAATTAGATTTACTCAAAACAGGCAAATTATTTAAAAGGAGGGACTGCATGTGGGCGTGGCCAAAGACCATAGTGTGAGGAAGTAGCTGAATCTGCAGGTGTATGGAAGCGTATGGTCATACGGGTCTACCAGCAGTGGATACAATCCCAGTCTACAGGGAATTCTCCTCGGAACTGTGCCAGGGAAGGCATCCACCAAATCGGCATGTGAGAGTGTCTGAACACTGATGTGGCTACACCCAGAACCTCGTCCAGTACATGCCCAATCCAGTCCCAGCTGGTACTGGTGCTGGTGGAGGTGGTACACACTGGTAGGTACGGGTCAGTCACAGGGGGCTCATCTTTCTTCTTTTGAGATTATCGTTTTTTGCAGGGTGGGACGGATGGTCACAGTCTGTATTGATCTACAGAACGCTGGATTTGTAGATCAGCTCTGTTTCCACTACTCTGAGATAAACCCACACGCAGACAGAGATATTATACAGTGGGAAGTCTCAGCACAGTCCGGCTCGGAGGACGGAAAAACAGCGGGACCCCACAAACACACACGTCTGCAGCCACAAAACTGGGCTGTGAATCAACAAAAGGCCCAATCTCCAGAACATCATAATCTTACATGACCCGATTCAGAACCGATTCTTCTCTCTCTGGACCAAATAAGCATTATAACCTACACTCCCAGTCAAAAGTTTAGGTACACCCCTCTAACTGGGTGTAGCTGGTGGTCTACTCTACAGTGGTACACTGAACAGCTCCACCTGCTGAGAGTCTGAACCAGTCCATATCCTGATCCACCACATCTACTCCTGATGTACACAGTATGGTACTCCTCCATATCTCCACCTCTAATATATATTTAGTGGTGTAAAAACTTTGATCTCTTTTTCTGCACAGTGTAAAAGCTCTAGTTCTCCTTTCAGGTTAGTGAATATTCATGATGGACCGACCAATAGAATCGCTCCAAACCTGCTTAGTAATAAACCTTGTTCTATCAGCTCCACTGCAGGGTAAGGAAGCTGCTCCATCCTCCTGTACAGCTCCACTCTGGAGGGGGTTAAGGTGGACTGGATAAATCCATTCTTAGGGGGTTTAAGGTGGACTGGATAATTCCATGAGAGGGTTTTAAGGTGGACTGGATAATTCCATTCTGGAGGGGTTTAAGGTGGACTGGATAATTCCATGAGGGCTAGTTTAGTCTATCTATCTATCTATAGATGATCATGAGCACGGGTGGCCAATATTCTGAGTACATCATGGAGGATCTCATATCGGAGAATCAGGATATCAAAACCAGTTCCATGTTTCAGTACCAACAATCCATAACTGGTCCTGTTGGATTCAGTGCCGGTCGGGCTGGCAAATACGGAATTAGAGCCACTGTATAATCATCATGTTCATCACTGTGACAGTGTTTCTGTAACCGTGGTAACACAGTTTGGCCTTTTTATGGATTTCTGAACTCA
>JAMWET010002780.1:75000-147500 GCA_024036415.1 Prochilodus magdalenae | reverse complement strand
CCATAACATTCCCCATTCCCATAACATTCCCATAACATTCCCCATTACCATAACATTTTTATAACATTTCCCATTACCATAACATTCCCCATTCCCATACCATTTCCCATTACCATAGCATTCCCATAACATTCTCCATTACCATAACATTCCCATAAAATTCCCCATTACCATAACATTCCCCATTCCCATAACATTCCCCATTACCATAACACTCCCATAACATTGCCCATTCCCATAACATATCCCATCCCCATAACGTTCCCATAACATTCCCCATCCCCATAACATTCCCATAACATTCCCCATTCCCATAATATTTCCCATTCCCATAACATTCCCCATCCCCATAACATTCCCCATTCCCATAACATTCCCCATTCCCATAACATTCCAATAACATTCCCCATTCCCATAACATTCCCATAACATTCCCCATTACCATAACATTTTTATAACATTTCCCATTACCATAACATTCCCCATTCCCATACCATTTCCCATTACCATAACATTCCCATAACATTCTCCATTACCATAACATTCCCATAACATTACCATAACATTTCTCATTACCATAACATTCCCATAACATTCCCCATTCCCATAACATTTCCCATTCCCATAACATTCCCATATGACAGTTCTCACATTCACAGCGCTGTGGATGTGACTGACTAGCATAATGAACATTCAGGAGCGGTCGCACATTCGGACTGGCACACAAAAAATGGAAGCGTACGGTCCGACGGGTTCCAAAGATTTGAATCCTCATGGAAATCTGTGGGAACTACCTGGAACGGCCAGTAAAACTCCAGGGAGGGCATCCACCAAATCTGGACCAGCTGACCAGTTCTCTGATGTGAGAGTGTCTGAACACTGATGTGGTCTACATCCAGAACCCTGTCCAGACCATGTCCAATCCAGTCCCAGCTGTTACTAGTGCTGGTGTAGGTACTACACACTGTTGGGTAGGGGTCAGTCACAGGGGACTTGTTTTAGTCCAGTGAGCTTATATCAGTACTGACCAGCCAGAAACCGATAACCAGTTAGCACACAGCAATTAGATTAGCCACTAGCATAGCATTAACAACCACCCGGAAGGCCTGGTAGACCCACCAACAGTGTCCCCATCAGATAAACACCATTTACATCTCTGAGAGGGAGGAGAACTTCCAGCTCCACTCCTGCTTCAGATCTGAGAACCTCCACAGGTGTTCCTGTCCACACTATGGAGGTCTGAAGCTCCTCAGTGAGAAAAGGAGACCCACACATCTAACACAGAAGCTGCTGGTGTCCTCAGAACAATGGACTGACCACCCCAGAGTCTAGAACCTCAACACCTCTGAGTGTGTTGGGGTTATCTGGATGGAGAGGAGAAGCAGAAGATGCTGAACCAGCTCCTAAGACTGAACTGGAGGTGTGTCTCCTGAGGAGCTGAGGGGGAGTCTCCTGAGAGGAATGGAAGTGTTAATGAGGGGTTTATTATTCTAAATTAATATTAAACTGTCCTCTGAGGTTCTAGATAGCAGGGATGGGCCTTTGTTCCCCCAGATGTGGTTCTACACCGAGCCCATTTCCTCCTGTGATCTGGTTCTAGAACTAAACGAGTTGTTTCCCCTGTGTTGGTGCACTCATGAATAATTAGATCAGCTCTCCTCTGATTGGCTGGTTTACAGCGAGGCCCCACCCCTGATGATACCACAGAAGCACCATGTGGAAACAGACTAAATAAAATGAGCCTCTGTGTAAATAAGCTCCGCCCTTATACTATTGAGTTAGCTATGCTAGTTGCTTGGAGCTAATGCGTTCCCTGTACTAGCTACTGGCTCCATCTGGACACCAACACACAGTAGATTAAAGCTGATCCTCACTATGGAGCTCTCAGTTTAAGATGATCTGCTCCAACCGCCACACACGGATACAATCACACAGCATGGCTGCTACTTACAGGCTGCTGTTGGGGTGGTGGTGCTAATAAAGGTGGAGCTGCTCCTCTCCTCAGTCTCTTCAGGGTCAGACGCTGAGCGGAGCTGCTCCATATTGTCCAGAGAGGTTTGGAAATCTGTCCGGAGTGGAATGTGCAGACTGCAGGATTAAAGGTGTTCCAGGATCCTGTTAAAGATGTGGAGCTGGAGTTCCTGTTCTCCAGTTGGTTTGAGAATTTTCTGTTCCACCTTAAATGGAGCTGCAGGACATTCTGGTGCCTGTACCAGCTGCAGTATTTAAGGTGGAACGGAACATTGGATTAGGAACTTCAGCCTGGGTTAAAGATGAACACCAGCCATGTTCCGCTGATAGTTGGGATCCTTGGGAGGGTAATGAACAGTGCCGACATCCCCTTCCCAGCCTAGAACGCTGGAGTTCTCCACATCACCCACGGTGTTGGTTCTGTAGCTCCGTTGTGGTTGTATGTAGATGTCGGGGGTGTGAATATTAACGAGTCTGTAACAGTTTAAGATTTTGGAATACATTTTCCCGTCCTCTTATGGAAATGCTGGATTTGTATTGAAGGAGGAACAGCAGTATGAGGTATGTGGGTTCTGTGTACTGGACTCTCCTGACTGCACCATCACAGTCTACATCCAGCTTTACACTTTATGGCACAAAATACATCACACAATGTAAACATCCTCCGATATCACATCATATGTGGAATATAGGGTGATATGGAATACCATCAACACTGTCCAGCTCTAACTGTAGACCCATCTCCAATTCAGATTCTCTATACGAGTCTCGCAGCTGTACATACAGAATGACCCCAGAGCCTGGAACTCTACATATCCTACCTCCCATTAATCCAACCCAGTCTACGGAGAGCGTGAAGCTTCCCACAAGGGCTGCTAGCGCTTTAGCCAGCGCACTGACCGCGCTCATTAGTCTGGCTCCATGAGAATCGCATGAACTGACGCATCACCAGATGGGCATGGAAATGTTGACTGTGTAGCAGCATGAGCTGAGAAGGCGGGTGAAATATTCATCACCATCTCCATTTCATATTCCCCTTTATATCTACCATCGGACGGCCAGCCGCTCCAGCTGCAACCCCACTTTGAAGCCAGCCGGTGTAGCCATCCACCATTCCTATCAGCCACTGGAGAGCGGAGTCGTACTGAGCCGTACAGTCCGGGCCGACTGTATTCAGGTGTTACAGCACATCCTTTGCACAAAAACAAAACACCGGACCACACGGATCGTAGTGTTCAGGTGTGAATAACAACCGCTCCTAGTAGCACTCGGACCCAACACCTTCTATACCAGTTAGATATGAGAGGCTATCAGTAAAGCTGGACCTGAGAAACTCAAGTTAACAGCGTGTACCCGCTCCACCAGCACCAGGGACTGGATCGGGCATGAAGTTTCTGGATGGTCCAGATGTGGTGGAGGCCTTCCCTGGCACAGTTCCGAGGAGAATTCCCTGTAGACTGGGATTGTATCCACTGCTGGTAGACCCGTATGACCGTACCGTCTTAGCACACATACTGCAGATTCAGCTAGTCACTTCCACCCACTAATGGTCCTTTGGCCCACGCCCACATGCAAGCTCCTCCCTTTTTAGCCAATCATTACCATCTGCTTCTGGACGCCATTTTCCACACATGAAACGACGACAGCTCCCCTGCACTGAGTGAGCAACCTCTTCCCACATCTATGGATACCAGGTTCACTCACAAGCCCAGACACAGGGATTTATAGCTCCATTGTCCTCGTGCAGCGCCATCTGCAGGATCCTGAAGGTACTACCATCTTAAACACTTACGTGAGCTTATGAAGCTTTTACATTCATATGGGTTTCACCGATTGCTTAAAGGCCAAATTTAAGGTGGATCTATAATCAGAGATGGAGTATAACATACAGAGCTGGGTCCTCATTAGTCGTCATAAAGTACCTGTAATGCAGAGTGTTACCAGATGCGCGCTTGTGGTTTTTTCCTGGTTATCTAGAACCAGCTTCATATCTACACAGGAGCAGCTCATCCTCCAGCAGAGACTACCACCACCATATTCCTACAGCAGCCCAGAACAGACACACCGCACACTGGCTGTAGTGAGAGACTGTCACACTGCTACACTGCAGCAGCAGCTTCAACTAGGGGGCGCTATAGCACCGACTGGAGCACGTAGATAGAAGGAGAACCTTTTTTGGAATATTCTACTAAAGAAGTGCATATTTATCAATAGCCCTGCCCCTAAAACGCCAGTTATGATATTTTAATGGCTTAAATCTCATTAATAAGAAACACTACCATCATTAACACCACAATCATTAACACCACCACCATTAACACTACCACCACTAACACTACCATCATTAACACCACCAGCACTAACACTACCATCATTAACACTACCAGCACTAACACTACCATCATTAACACTACCACCACTAACACTACCATCATTAACACTACCATCACTAACACTACCATCATTAAAACTACCACCACTAACACTACCATCATTAACACTACCAGCACTAACACTACCATCATTAACACTACCAGCACCAGCACTACCATCATTAACACCACCAGCACTAACACTACCATTATTAACACCACCAGCACTAACACCACCAGCACTAACACCACCAGCACTAACACTACCATCATTAACACGACCAGCACTAACACTACCATCATATGACACTACTCAGAGCACTAACACTGACCCATCATTTAACACTGACCAGGCCACTAAACTAATACCTATGACATATAACACTACAACATCACTAACAAACTTTTTTTTTTTACCAAGCACTAACAATACCATCATTAACACTACCATCACTAACACTACCAGCTTTCCGTAAATCTCCAGCTTCTTGTTTCCTGTTCCACTTTGTGGTGCACCTTGCATACCCATGCAGATCATGTCCGTCTAGGAGCCGTGCACACAGCTAGAGCAGGGTGGAATTTGTACGGCTCAAAATCCAGCAGGAATTTGGACCAGAAACACAAAAACATGGACCGTCAAAAGAAAGTTTTGGTGCCTGCCAAACACAGAGCCAGGAACTGGGCAGTGCAAACGGTATGTTGTGAGAAATCAGTGGAACTACAACAGTCGGATCCACTTCAAGTGCTCCGGAGCTCCGGGATGATTCCTGGGATGGAGATGCTGCACAGTTTGGACCCTGAAATGCAAATGTATTCAGTAGTCATAACATGAATTCAGCGGTCAAGCGGCGCCACACTTCTCGGATGTGTTGCTGCGTTGGTGTCTGGGAGATGAGTTCTGATTAACTGCAGTTCTGTACAGATCTGAGTGCTGGGCCATCTGTCTGTGATCTGAGGCTCAGTTCAGCCGAACACCAGAGCTCATGAATCAGTACAGCCTCATTTACACAAGCCAACGCTGTTAAACAGTGTTAGTGCTTATCCAGTATCACTTATAGCCATAGCGAGCTATACGTATCGGTTATACAGTCTTACGCAAAGATTTGGTGCCCTCGATTGATCGGCATAACCCAGAACCACACAGCTCTTAAAAACTGGATCAAATTTTACCTAGCAATAAAACTAAATGAATAAAAACCATGACGAATATTGTAAACATAAGTTTCTTTAAGGGTAAGGATCTTTCATAAGCCTACTTCAGGTAAAGGCAACGACAAAAACCAATAAGGATGCTTACCGCTGGGAATACATAACTTTATATTCAGCTCTGGCAGATATTTATCTTGAAAGACTCTCCAGTATATTGTGCATATCGTCAATGTCCAATGAAAAACATTGTTTTTGTTGATTTTTACTTTTATGCCTCATTTGATCCCATGAGTTTCTTTCTACACTGCAAATAAAAAGCCCCTGATGGATGGATCAACAGAAATGGCTCCAAACTGCTTGGAAAGATGTCTGGTTCCATTGACTTCCATTCAACTTAAAGGAGGTTTTTGGCCTCTCCTGGAAAATTGCCATTTTGGAGATACCTGTATTTCTCTGGACAGTGACGATATGCAGCTAGCTACTCGTAACTGTGCTTCTTTGAGACAGGAGCTAGCAAGATGTAAACGCTTATGACCCGACTAGCTTCCTCCCAACGGACATGTCCTCTGAGTGAATGCTTCAATAGCAGCGGAGCCTACTGCCGCCATGAACTCCCACACGTACAACACTGACTTCGATTATTTGAGAATCGAGTACCTGAACGATTAAGCTTAGCATATTCACTAACAACCACCTGGGAGAGCGGGATACCAGATCCTCAGTCAGTCAGCAGAATCTCTGGTTCCCTTCACCGGAAAAGGGATTGGTCTCCGGACTCCCTGCCGCTTTCCAAAGCCCGTCTAACAGACACTACGGTGGCTACTGCTCCTGTTTTCGTGCTAATGCTAGGAACAGCGGAAAGATGACTCCTCAAATGAGTGATGAGTTTAGTGACGTTGAAGCCCCTGACTTCATTTCCCCCTCGCTGTACTGAAGCTTCACTGCACACTGCAGTTCTGCTGTTCTCCTCTTACACTGTAAAATATTCCCGCACACCACACATGTTCTCTCCGCAGTGCGGGAGCCAGAGTGTACATCCGACAGTGCAGAAAGAAAAAAAGGAAAATGCGGAAAACGAGCAGCTAAAAATTCCAATATCGAAAAGATGCTGATAACTGGAAATAAATATCCATATATCTACAAATAATGCATCTGCTGCTGATCTATCACACATCACTGTATATCAGTTAATTTACTGAACTTAATACGTAAAGCACATTTCAGTATATCCCCTACATATTTACCTCTCTGTATGGATGGATGTATAAAGATGAACAATGGACCATAATTGCTCTTGGTGGAGGATTTATAAAATTACTGTCTCTGAGCAGATCAACAAATGTATGTCACATGACAGAAGGAGTTCAAGCTTTACCATAGACAGAAGTAGACCAACTACCAACTACATACATACGTATAAATAAACAAGTCCCCCTGTGGGTTTAAGGTGCTAGTACCTTCAGGCTCCTGCAGATGGCACTGCACAAGGATGATGGGGCTATAAATCCCTGTGGGGTTTGAGTAATGGGATCCATAGATTGGGAAGAGGTGCTACAGTGCAGGGAATGTCTCGTTCCATGTGTGGAAAATGGCTCCAGAGCAGATGTTAATGATTGGCTAAAAAAACAAAATAAAAAATAAAAATGAGGGACTGCATGTGGGCGTGGCCAAAGACCATAGTGTGAGGAAGTAGCTGAATCTGCAGGTGTGTGGAAGCGTACGGTCATACGGGTCTACCAGCAGTGGATACAATCCCAGTCCACAGGGAATTCTCCTCGGAACTGTGCCAGGGAAGGCCTCCACCACATCTGGACCACCTGACCAGTTCTCTGATGTTAGTGTCTGAACACTGATGTGGCTACATCCAGAACCTCGTCCAGTACATGCCCAGTCCAGTCCCAGCTGGTACTGGTGCTGGTGGAGGGGTTACAAGGGAACAGGTACGGTTCAGTCACAGGGGACTCGTGTGTGTGTGTGTGTGTGTGTGTATATATATATATATATAGCACTGTATGGACAGACAGGCTAACACAAAGCTCTGTATGTATCTATATGTATATAGATGTATAGGTAGAGAACATTTGAACTTTAAATGGGAGGTAATTTATTAAGGCTGCTTCTTAACTAAAGTCATGTCTGTCATTTCTACTGTTCTGTTCTGATATATAAACCTGCAGACAAACACACGCGGTCATATCTAATGCGATGTGGCAGGGACGAGCTCCGGTGTATCTGGTGTCAAACGGCTGTGTGTATATTGTGATACAGCTCATTTAAAAATGGAGATAAACAGACAGAGAGCGCCTCCAGCCTCAAACGTATGATGGCATTAGAGTCTGCATTCGCACCAAGGTGGCTTACCGCACGTCAGTGACATTAATTGGCACCCATGGGAACGGTGTAGCGGTAGCAGCGCGGTGTTCAGCTCTGAGGTTTGGCTTTAATCCTCCGAGGATTTGCTCCCGATTAGGATTTCGTGTCAGGGTTTGAGCGCAGGCATGTAAAGGGTATAGACTGACTGAATCCGCGTGGCTATAACTAAAGCTGAGCCCCGGTTCGCTAAACGCTGGGTTAAACCGGCTGCGGTCATCCGGCTCACCTGAGATGGCATCACTTACGGTCTAGTTTGTGTAAATAACAATATTAATATTCATATCTCACGCCTGCCGTATGTATTCACGGTGGGGCAACACATCTAACCTGAGGAAACACCTGGACACACACGCCTCCGTGCACCACGCAGGACTACATGCACACAGACCGTTACCACGACTGTCCTTAACACCACGTCACCGTCACCAAAGACTGCAGTGGTGTCGTACCAGACTGTCATGGAGTGACTCAGAATGGCAGCGGGTCATCTTCAGTGACGAGTCCCGCTTTAGTCTTGGTGGAGACGCCCAACGAATCCGTGTGTGGAGGCACCGTGGTCAGCACCAAGATGGACGGTTTGATTGTATACACTGTATATACTTAATGTGTGTATATACTGTGATACCCTAGGTCCATCACCATGTACCTGTACTCACTGTCCACTCCACTGACCGTACAGGACACTCTGTAGGTGTACAGGTCCAGACTGTAGTCCCTCTGTTTCTCTGTGTACTGTATTACCCTGTTCTTCAATGGTCAGGACCCCCACAGGACCACCACAGAGCAGGTAGTATGTGGGTGGTGGATCATTCTCAGCACTGCAGTGACACTGACGTGGTGGTGGTGTGTTAGTGTGTGCGGTGCTGGCGTGAGTGGATCAGACATCTACAAGGTGGAGCAGCAAGGTAGGAGTGTCTAATAGAGTGGACAGTGAGTGGACACAGTGTCTCAACACTCCAGCAGCACTGCTGTGTCTGATCCACTCACACCAGCACCACCCACACTAACACCACCACCACATCAGTGTCACTGATGGACTACAGTCTGGACCTGTACACCTACAGGGTGTCCTGTATGGACGGTGGAGCTGATGGGATGGAGAGACGAGGGGAGCCGTGTTGTTATGATATGGCCTGTTACCTCCTGTCTCTCTGAGACGAGTGTCCAGATGATTTCTCACTACAGAGACACAGCTGGGCTGTTTTTCATCTGTCCCTTTTCAAAACGCTGATAATTCGTCCTGTCTGACGGGTACAGGACTCGCGGATGGTGAGGCTGACGTTTCTGTTTATCACCTTCAGCGGAGGATGTGTGTGTGAGTGCTGGACGGGGGTGGAGGTGGGACAGGTGTAATATTATATAAGTGAATGACGGGCATTGCTGAGAGCTCTAGAGAACAGGATGGAGTTTCTGAATAGCGGCGGTGTGGGTGGGTGGTGTACTAGCCCGTGGGCTGCGTTCATACGTGCTGTCCAGTGTTTTTTAATGCATCGTGAGAGTGCTGATGTTCCACAGGACCAAGCTGAGCCAGCTCCACCTTCCTGATCAAACCCACAGAAGTGGGAGGTGAGCGAACTTCTCCAACAGCACGCCGCTGACGGCATTTATCAGACGCCGGCAGGACGAGCAGAGACCACCTAGCGAGGGCTGAAATCTCTGTGCCAGCTTAAGGACGTCCGTCTGGAAGCACAACGAGGGCACTGGAAGGGTCTCAGAGCTCGTCCTGCAGCAGAGCCATGTTTCAAACGAGCTTCGGCATTTCCGAATCTGGAAAGCAGCCTTCGGAAAGCTGTGCTCCATGATCGGACCATCTGGAGGGCCAGTCGTTTCCAGTCACCAGCCCCCCTGAGCCCAATGATAAGAGAATCACCACTGTGTTACATAAGCTGGCCACTTGGCTGGAGTGTAGAGTCGTGAGTGTAACAGCAGCTCACCACTGACGGGATCTCCACTAGCTCCCATCTCCATAGCCGCTATCTCCAAGAGACATACGATACAAGACAACAAGGACGTGAGAAACTAAACTCAAAAAACTAGACTCATTTACATCAGTATTAAAGTCCTAAATAAAACCGAACAACAAAAGACTGAGAACACACCACACGATCCATTAACACCGTAAAAAATTAAAAATTTAAAAACTGAAAAATTACATGGTATAAAAGTTTGTTTGGTATCTCTGACTGCATCCACTCTACACATCTACACCCTTGCCCATCTGGAAACTGCACCACAGTATTGTTCACGCTGTCAGAGAACCATTTAAGATTAGATTAGATTAGATTAGATAAGATAAGATTAGATTAGATTAGATTAGATTAGACCAGTGTTTCTCAACCTTTTTTCAGTCGTGGCACCCTTTATAAGTATGCAAAATTTAATTACCCCAGGAACCCATTAATCTCTTTCGATTAGAACCTAGCATTTTTAATCCACAATAGCTGTACATGCTGGCAGTTGTCGGCAATCGTTTGCACACTTAGCCTGTAGACTATTTCGGCCACTAAATAGCTAGCCTCCAAGGCTTTCTCTGACACTTTTGCACACTTTATCATCACTTGCTCTTGAAACCATACGACAAGTAGCTGTCGTCGTATTGTCTTTTCTTTGCCTTGCTGCTGGCCTCTGTTACACCAACTGCCAAACTACCACTGGATGAAGAAGTTGGTGTCTCAGATTCAGAGTTTTCTGATTCTCCAGCCTTTCTAGGTTTCAGGAGATCCATGCTACAGGGCGACGCTTCCGATCATCCAGAGGCTACTTGCGTAATGCTGACCTGATAAGGGTCATATGAGATAAATTTGAATGATTTTAAAGCGTATAATAAGCTTCAATTTTTTAAAACTATAGTTTTTTATTTCACCCAGAATATTTTGACGCCACCCTGATGATCTGACGGCACCCCCTGGTTGAGAAACGGTGAGGACTTCCAGTCTGTGCTTACTGGTTGTTTTAAGCGTACACACGCAGAGTGGTACTGTCCAACCCCGTTAGGTTTACGTAGCTGCTTTCATTACTGTTTTTTAATCGCCCAACCCCCGTTAGCTAGCTCTCCCTGTAACTTCAGTAAATATTTTGTCATGTATCTGTAGTGTTAGTTTCTCCACCGTTAAGTTGTTTCAGCTGATCTTAGAATTCCACTGGATGCATATTTCACAAGTCCAACAAGTCCAACTCCTCCGGCGCCTCCTCCGAACCGTTCCAGCTCCATTTTATTTACGCCGGTTCTGAATGAAGATCATAGAGTCATTTTTGATGTCTTATTTTTACATTTGTAGTTTCATTAAAAGCCTCTTTGCTGCATTAGACGCTGTAAGCTGAGCTACAAGATCTGAGCTACAAGATATGTGGACCTACAGGGTTGAAACATGAAAATCATTTGAATTTTCCATACGCCTTTCTGAAACATTTTAGCTTTAGCAATAAAAAAAATCAACCTCATCTTAGTACAAAATCCTTTTAGACCTTTTTGAATTCTGCGTTTTCCAAATTCACAAGTTACCAGATACTGCTGCCAGTTCACTGACCAATGCTGGCATATACACTGCAGAGAGAGAGAGGGAGCTGGGAAAAAGAAACCTGATAACACATACAGTCCTGTACAAAAGTCAGAAAACGGCCTTCATTCACTTCATTTCTGTTACAACGGTCATAAAATACAAGTTATTAATTTATCATTTACGGAATTTAGCTGACGCTCTTATCCAGAGTGACTTACAAGGGTACTCATAGTACAGGTAGGCCAGTGTAGTGTTGGGAGTCTCACTTCATCAAAAGTGGGGGCCAATTATTTTCAGTGTGATGAAACACCAGCAAGATACACCTCAGTCAAACCCACATAACATGCACAGTGGTACATGGTAACCGAGGCAGGAGCCAATCAGATTCCATTCCACACAGCTCACCAGCGCAACAGTGGCGCGAGCAGTTCTCCACCTGTACCAATTCTGTGGGATACTTACAGTCCATAAACATGACCAGTAAAAGATAATTACGCCACCACATGAGCGCCTGTGAGATGGAGCATATGGGAATGAAGAGCGCCGACATCCCCTTCCCAGCCTGGAGCGCTGGAGTTCTCCACACAGTCCACCAGGTTCTGGAGCTCCGCTGTGGTTGTATGTAAATGTTTGGGGTGTAAATATTAATAAGTCTGTTCCGTAACAGTTTAGGATTTGGGAATCGATCCATTTTCCCATCCTGTTTTGGAAATGCGGGATTTGGATTTGAAGGAGGAAGAACGGTGTTTGAGATTCGCGGTACGTGGGTTCCACGTACAGAACTCTTCTCGTTACACCATCACAGTCTAATTACAGGATTACAGTCTATGATCCCTTTAAACTGAAATAGTGCGACCTTAAATTCACCGCTGCTTTACATCCACATGTTCACCGGTACCCTAAACCCACTCACAAATGAGAGGGACAGAAGTGTGCGGTGGGCAGTGTCTGTGTGCCATCATCTTTAATGATAGAATTAGAACACTCCTCTGCTCATTTCTGTGGGAGACGATTAAAATAAATTATTGAATTTTTTAAAAACTATAAATCTGATTGACTTCAAATATATACAGCACACCTCCCACTGCCGAGCCCTTCCAAATACATGCAGAAGAAGAAGAAGGAGAAAAATAAGAAAATGGAAAAGAAAAGAAGACGAAGAAGACAACAGTAACATAACAATAATAATAACAATAATAATATCAGGTACTAAATAAAGAATAATAAATCCTATTCATATGTCCTGTAATATCAATATTTACATTATACAGTGCAGGAGCAGGAGGACTAAACAGACACCTATGGCACAGCGTGTTCTGTCTGATGGGACGGTGATTAGTAAGCCCGGGAGCCAACGGCTCTTTTTCAGCTGCGCTGTTCAGCAGTAGGCACTTATTGGCAATTTAGCAAAACGGTGAATCATCATCTGTTAATGACTGGAATTAAGTAAATGCCACTACCTCTCGGCACTGCGCCGCAAACAAACTGTTCCCAAGAAAAGTAAGGGACGTTATGTCACCGGAAAACACAGTCCCCATCCGTTTCTGGGTGTGTTAGAGCGGAGAAGCGTGAAGCGTGCAGACAGCCGTGCGGAGCTGACCATCGGAATGACCACCCCCAACTCAAGGGTCCTCTCTAATCCAGGCCTGGCACCATGTGGCAAAACGGGGCACCACCACTTTAAAGGAGCAGTTAGCAATTCTGGTGAAGAGCAGAACAAATACCCAGTCCCTTCAGGGCTATTTCAGAAGCTCCGCCCCCCCAAATTCATGGACACGCACTGCCAAGGCTTGTTTACTTAGATTCACACAGACAGACAAACACCAGGATATGACATCAGAGCAATGTGGTGTAACCAGCGTTAGCAGGTTGTTTGCGCACCACATCACGGCATTGCAGGAAGGACAGGAAGTGATGCTCGACAGACGGAGATCCGTTATAAGCTCTCACAGGGCGTGTGGCTCATGCCGTTCAACTGGGAAACCATGACGGAGTTTTGGTCATCAAACGTCAAAAGGTGTTCTTCATGAGAGAGGAAAAAGAGACTGACCAGAAAGTACCAGCAAAGTTACTCTGCACCAGCGCCGCTGTAGCTATACTCTATATCGGTATAGACTATACGTCAGGACTTCCTCATTACTCTGCACCAGCGCTGCTGTAGCTATACTCCATATCAGTATGGACTATACGTCAGGATTTCATTACTCTGCACCAGCGCTGCTGCAGCTATACTCTATATCAGTATGGACTATACGTCAAGACTTCATTACTCTGCACCAGCGCTGCTGTAGCTATACTCCATATCAGTATGGACTATACGTCAGGACTTCATTACTCTGCACCAGCGCTGCTGCAGCTATACTCTATATCGTAGGAGGACATTATCTGTAAGGGCGCCTTGCTGCTATACGTCCAGGACTACCTCATTACTCTGCACCAGCGCCGCTGTAGCTATACTCCATATCCGTATAGACTATACGTCAGGACATCATTACTCTGCACCAGCGCTGCTGCAGCTATACTCTATATCCGTATAGACTATACGTCAGGACTTCCTCATTACTCTGCACCAGCGCTGCTGCAGCTATACTCTATATCGGTATAGACTATACGTCAGGACTTCCTCATTACTCTGCACCAGCGCCGCTGTAGCTATACTCTATATCCGTATAGACTATACGTCAGGACTTCCTCATTACTCTGCACCAGCACTGCTGTAGCTATACTCTATATCGGTATAGGTTATACGTCAGGACTTTCTCATTACTCTGCATCAGCGCTGCTGTAGCTATACTCCATATCGGTATTGACTATATGTCAGGACTTCATTACTCTGTACCAGCGCTGCTGCAGCTATACTCTATATCGGTATAGACTATACGTCAGGACTTCCTCATTACTCTGTACCAGCGCTGCTGTAGCTATACTCTATATCGGTATAGACTATACGTCAGTACTTCATTACTCTGCACCAGCACTGCTGCAGCTATACTCTATATCAGTATAGACTATACATCAGGACTTCCTCATTACTCTGCACCAGCGCTGCTGTAGCTATACTCCATATCGGTATTGACTATATGTCAGGACTTCATTACTCTGCACCAGCACTGCTGCAGCTATACTCTATATCAGTATAGACTATACGTCAGGACTTCCTCATTACTCTGCACCAGCGCCGCTGTAGCTATACTCTATATCAGTATAGGTTATACGTCAGGACTTCCTCATTACTCTGCATCAGAGCTGCTGTAGCTATACTCTATATCAGTATAGAATATACGTCAGGACTTCATTACTCTGCACCAGCGCTGCTGTAGCTATACTCTATATCGGTATAGGTTATACGTCAGGACTTCCTCATTACTCTGTACCAGCACTGCTGCAGCTATACTCTATATTGGTACAGGCTATACGTCAGGACTTCCTCATTACTCTGCACCAGCGCTGCTGCAGCTATACTCTATATCAGTATAGACTATACATCAGGACTTCATTACTCTGCACCAGCGCTGCTGTAGCTATAGTCTATATCGGTATAGACTATACGTCAGGACTTCCTCATTACTCTGTACCAGCGCGGCTGTAGCTATACTCCATATCCGTATAGACTATACGTCAGGACTTCCTCATTACTCTGTACCAGCGCGGCTGTAGCTATACTCTATATCGGTATAGACTATACATCAGGACTTCCTTATTACTCTGCACCAGCGCCGCTGTAGCTATACTCTATATCAGTATAGAATATACGTCAGGACTTCCTCATTACTCTGCACCAGCGCCGCTGTAGCTATACTCTATATCAGTATAGAATATACGTCAGGACTTCATTACTCTGCACCAGCGCTGCTGTAGCTATACTCTATATCGGTATAGGTTATACGTCAGGACTTCCTCATTACTCTGCATCAGCGCTGCTGTAGCTATACTCCATATCGGTATAGACTATACGTCAGGACTTCCTCATTACTCTGCACCAGCGCTGCTGCAGCTATACTCTATATCAGTATAGGCTATACGTCAGGACTTCCTCATTACTCTGTATCAGCGCTGCTGTAGCTATACTCCATATCGGTATAGACTATACGTCAGGACTTCCTCATTACTCTGTATCAGCGCTGCTGTAGCTATACTCCATATCGGTATAGACTATACGTCAGGACATCATTACTCTGTATCAGCGCTGCTGCAGCTATACTCCATATCGGTATAGACTATACGTCAGGACTTCCTCATTACTCTGTACCAGCACTGCTGTAGCTATACTCTATATCGGTATAGACTATACGTCAGGACTTCATTACTCTGCACCAGCGCTGCTGCAGCTATACTCTATATCAGTATAGACTATACATCAGGACTTCATTACTCTGCACCAGCGCTGCTGCAGCTATATAGACTATACGTCAGGACTTCATTACTCTGCACCAGCGCCGCTGTAGCTATACTCCATATTTGTATAGACTATACGTCAGGACATCATTACTCTGCACCAGCGCGGCTGTAGCTATACTCCATATCCGTATAGGCTATACGTCAGGACTTCCTCATTACTCTGTACCAGCGCCGCTGTAGCTATACTCTATATCGGTATAGACTATACGTCAGGACTTCCTCATTACTCTGTACCAGCGCTGCTGTAGCTATACTCTATATCAGTATAGACTATACATCAGGACTTCCTCAATACTCTGTACCAGCGCCGCTGTAGCTATACTCTATATCGGTATAGACTATACGTCAGGACTTCATTACTCTGTACCAGCTCTGCTGTAGCTATACTCTATATCCGTATAGACTATACGTCAGGACATCATTACTCTGCACCAGCGCTGCTGTAGCTATACTCTATATCGGTATAGACTATACGTCAGGACATCATTACTCTGCACCAGCGCTGCTGTAGCTATACTCCATATCGGTATAGACTATACGTCAGGACTTCCTCATTACTCTGTACCAGCGCTGCTGTAGCTATACTCCATATCGGTATAGACTATACGTCAGGACTTCCTCATTACTCTGTACCAGCGCTGCTGTAGCTATACTCTATATCGGTATAGACTATACGTCAGACTATACATATTTCCAGTTGATATTGAATGGGGATTAATAAGGTTACTAGGTTACGTGCTAAGGCGAACGGTTTGTGTAACATTTGACCAGAGTAGAGTTTAAATCTGGATTGGTTTCTATAGGCTGGAGATCTGACCCAGTCTGCCAGTTATCCGTGGTTGTGATGTCACACTGTATGGTTTGGTTGTTCTGATAGGCTGCTAGCCGCCCACTGCCAGTGACTTCTTAATGTTCTGTGTCAGAGTTCAGACGTTCAGAGTTCAGAAATGGAATTTAAGGTGGAACTGGAACATTCGAACAAGAAGTCTGCCAGCCAAACAGAGGGCATGACTTATAGCGGTAGTAGAACCTTCTAGGACCATCGTCTAATCCGTTAAGGAAGTCCCTGTGACTCCAGCTCCAGAACGTAACTGCTGCATCATTTAAGGTGGAACGGGAAAACTCAAGCAAGAAGCTGGCAAACAGGAAGCTGGCAAACAGGAAGCTGGCTTCAGCCTCGTGTTCTGTAGAGTACCAAACAGAGGTTCTGTGAACCTCAGAGCCCGCAGAACCAGCGTCGATCGCTGCGGTTCGTTTATGAACAAATCATTTCCATCACTTACCAGAGAGTTCAGTCGGCTGGGTGTCTCCGCGCTCTGCTCTCCTCTCCTCTCTTCTCCTGCGCTCCTCTCCTGTGCTCTCCTCCTTAGGCTTCTCAGCGGTGACGAGCCTGCGGAGATATTCCCAACTCCTGGTCCCCGCGCAGCCTGAGCTCCACTATCAACTTCAGCTGTGAGACGGTGTGCTCAAAAGGCAAACGTCTCTCTCTCTCTCTCTGTTAGTCTCTCTCTCACTGTTAGTCTCTCTCTCACTGTTAGTCTCTCTCTCTCTCTCTCTCTCTCTCTCTCTCTCTATTAGACTCTCTCTCTCTCACTGTTAGTCTCTCTCTCACTGTTAGTCTCTCTCTCTTTCTCTCTCTCTCTCTCACTATTAGTCTCTCTCTCAATGTTAGTCTCTCTCTCTCTCTCTATTAGACTCTCTCTCTCTCTCACTATTAGTCTCTCTCTCACTGTTAGTCTCTCTCTCTCTCTCTGTTAGACTCTCTCTCTCTCTCTCTCTCACTGTTAGTCTCTCTCTCTCTCTCTCTCTCACACTGTTAGTCTCTCTCTCTCTATTAGACTCTCTCTCTCTTTCTCTCTCTCTCTCACTATTAGTCTCTCTCTCACTGTTAGTCTCTCTCTCTCTCTCTCTCTCTCTCACTGTTAGTCTCTCTCTCTCTCTCTATTAGACTCTCTCTCTCTCTCTCTCTCACTGTTAGTCTCTCTCTCTCTCTCTCTCTCTCTCTCTCTCTCTCACACTGTTAGTCTCTCTCTCTCTATTAGACTCTCTCTCTCTCTCTCACTGTTAGTCTCTCTCTCTTTCTCTCTCTCTCTCACTATTAGTCTCTCTCTCACTGTTAGTCTCTCTCTCTCTCTCTATTAGACTCTCTCTCTCACTGTTAGTCTCTCTCTCTCTCTCTCTCTCTCTCTCTCTCTCTCTCTCTCTCTCTCTCTCTCTCTCTCTCTCTCTCTCTCTCTAAGATGTAAACAGAGTTGTTTAGAGTGGGTTTGGTGTGAGACGCTCTGCTCTACAGTCAGAACCGTTCACAGTGGTGGTGAATGGAACCAGATGTCCACCTCTAAAAGCTCCCTCACAGAAAGTGGCTACCTGAGGTGATGAGGAGGGGGACACTGCCTCTGTCTATTCTATCCCGTCATGGTGGAGGGACACATCCAGGGCGCTATGAGGCAAAATAGTCCCAAAAATAAAACAGATCCGTCCACTAGTTTTCCATCATTAACATTCCATATAACGCTCAGAAGACGTGTAGGTTCACTGGCGGTTCTAGATAGTACATACAGTGACTATATGTTCTAAACATGGAGAACCGTGGCTTCCTTCAGCACCACTGTACAAAACATGTGTACACACCTCACACCAAACCTGCCCTCACTCACTCTGTACACACCTCACACCAAACCCTCTCTCACTCACTCTGTACACACCTCACACCAAACCCTCTCTCACTCACTCTGTACACACCTCACACCAAACCCTCTCTCCCTCACTCTGTACACACCTCACACCAAACCCTCTCTCTCCCTCACTCTGTACACACCTCACACCAAACCCTCTCTCCCTCACTCTGTACACACCTCACACCAAACCCGCTCTCACTCACTCTGTACACACCTCACACCAAACCCTCTCTCACTCACTCTGTACACACCTCACACCAAACCCTCTCTCCCTCACACTCTAAACACCGCACACCAAACACTCTCGCCCTCACTCTGTACACACCTCACACCAAACCCTCTCTCACTCACTCTGTACACACCTCACACCAAACCCTCTCTCACTCACTCTGTACACACCTCACACCAAACCCTCTCTCCCTCACTCTGTACACACCTCACACCAAACCCTCTCTCCCTCACTCTGTACACACCTCACACCAAACCCCCTCTCCCTCACTCTGTACACACCTCACACCAAACCCTCTCTCCCTCACTCTGTACACACCTCACACCAAACCCTCTCTCACTCACTCTGTACACACCTCACACCAAACCCTCTCTCCCTCGCTCTGTACACACCTCACACCAAACCCTCTCTCTCACTCACTCTGTACACACCTCACACCAAACCCTCTCTCACTCACTCTGTACATACCTCACACCAAACCCTCTCTCCCTCACTCTGTACACACCTCACACCAAACCCTCTCTCCCTCGCTCTGTACACACCTCACACCAAACCCTCTCTCACTCACTCTGTACACACCTCACACCAAACCCTCTCTCACTCACTCTGTACATACCTCACACCAAACCCTCTCTCCCTCACTCTGTACACACCTCACACCAAACCCTCTCTCCCTCACTCTGTACACACCTCACACCAAACCCTCTCTCCCTCACTCTGTACACACCTCACACCACACCCTCTCACTCACTCTGTACACACCTCACACCAAACCCTCTCTCACTTACTCTGTACACACCTCACACCAAACCCTCTCTCACTCGCTCTGTACACACCTCACACCAAACCCCTTCTCACTCACTCTGTACACACCTCACACCAAACCCGCTCTCCCTCACTCTGTACACACCTCACACCAAACCCTCTCTCACTCACTCTGTAAAGGTGGTTTGAAATACAGTCTGATCTGTATTTGTCTCAGTCTGCTCAGTCACAGTACAACAACAACAACAACAACGTCAGACCCAGAGGGACAGAAGTTCTGACATTTGCTTTGTAGTTACTGAAGCTCTGTTGTTACCCCAGCAACCCATCCAAATAGGATGGTGGTGTCAGGACACACATCTGACCTGACCACTTGTGAGTAACAGTGGGCGGACAGTCGACTCAAATCATCTGCTTTGAGATACAAATCCGACTTGCTTGCTCTCTTAGTGAGCTAAAGCTAATATCTTCATCTATCTGTCTCTGTCTCTCTGGAGTCAGTCTGGAGTCAGTGATAAAGGACAGTATGAGTCAGTAATAGAGGACAGTCGGTCTGTAAGAGTCAGTGATAAAAGACTATCTGTCTGTACGAGTCAATAATAGAGGACTATCAGTCTGTACGAGTCAGTTAATGAGGACTATCGGTTCGTACAAGTCAGTGATAGAGGACTGTCGGTCTGTAAGGGTCAGTGATAGAGGACTGTCAGTCTGTAAGAGTCAGTGATAGAGGTCTGTCTGTCTGTACCAGTCAGTAATAGAGGACTATTGGTCTGTACGAGTCAGCAATAGAGGACTTTTGGTCTGTACTGGTCAGTAATAGAGGTCTGTCTGTCTGTACGAGGACTGATAGAGGTCTGTCTGTCTGTGTCAGTGATAGAGGCCTGTCTGTATGAGTCACTGATAGAGGACTATCAGTCTGTGAGAGCCACTGATAGAGGTCTGTCTGTCTGTACGAGTCAGTGATAGTGGTCTGTCTGTAAGATAACTGACAGAGGTTGGTCGGTCGGTCTGTCTGTCTGTAAGTGTCAGTAATAGAGGACAATTGATCTGTACAAGTACTCATAGAGGTCGGTTGGTCTGTAAGAGTCAGTGATAGAGGACTGTGGGTCTGTAAGAGTCAGTGATAGAGGTCTGACTGTACGAGGACTGTCTGTTTGTATATGAGTCAGTGATAGAGGACTGTGGGTCTGTAAGAGTCAGTGATAGAGGACTGTGGGTCTGTAAGAGTCAGTGATAGAGGACTGTGGGTCTGTACGAGTCAGTGATAGTGGTCTGTCTGTAAGATAACTGACAGAGGTTGGTCGGTCGGTCTGTCTGTCTGTAAGTGTCAGTAATAGAGGACAATTGATCTGTACAAGTACTCATAGAGGTCGGTTGGTCTGTAAGAGTCAGTGATAGAGGACTGTGGGTCTGTAAGAGTCAGTGATAGAGGTCTGACTGATAGAGGACTGTCTGTTTGTATATGAGTCAGTGATAGAGGACTGTGGGTCTGTAAGAGTCAGTGATAGAGGACTGTGGGTCTGTAAGAGTCAGTGATAGAGGACTGTGGGTCTGTATATGAGTCAGTGATAGAGGACTGTGGGTCTGTAAGAGTCAGTGATAGAGGACTGTGGGTCTGTAAGAGTCAGTGATAGAGGACTATCGGTCTGTACAGGTCAGTGATAGAGGACTGTGGGTCTGTACGAGTCAGTGATAGAGGACTGTGGGTCTGTAAGGGTCAGTGATAGAGGACTGTGGGTCTGTACGAGTCAGTGATAGAGGACTATCGGTCTGTAAGGGTCGGTGATAGAGGACTATCGGTCTGTAAGGGTCAGTGATAGAGGACTATCGGTCTGTAAGGGTCAGTGATAGAGGACTATCGGTCTGTATGAGTCAGTGATAGAGGACTACCGGTCTGTAAGAGTCAGTGATAGAGGACTATCTGTCTCTACGAGTCAGTGATAGAGGACTGTGGGTCTGTAAGAGTCAGTGATAGAGGACTGTGGGTCTGTACGAGTCAGTGATAGAGGACTATCGGTCTGTAAGGTTCGGTGATAGAGGACTGTGGGTCTGTAAGAGTCAGTGATAGAGGACTGTGGGTCTGTAAGAGTCAGTGATAGAGGACTATCGGTCTGTAAGAGTCAGTGATAGAGGACTATCGGTCTGTAAGAGTCAGTGATAGAGGACTGTGGGTCTGTAAGAGTCAGTGATAGAGGACTGTGGGTCTGTAAGAGTCAGTGATAGAGGACTGTGGGTCTGTAAGAGTCAGTGATAGAGGACTGTGGGTCTGTAAAAGTCAGTGATAAAGGACTGTGGGTCTGTAAGAGTCAGTGGTAGAGGACTGTGGGTCTGTAAGAGTCAGTGATAAAGGACTGTGGGTCTGTAAGAGTCAGTGATAGAGGACTGTGGGTCTGTAAGAGTCAGTGGTAGAGGACTGTGGGTCTGTAAGAGTCAGTGATAGAGGACTGTGGGTCTGTAAGAGTCAGTGATAGAGGACTCTGAGTGATAGAGTGATCCGAGTGGCATCTGGACGTGTTTTTTTTAAAGGGGCGTTCTATAAGAAACAGACCTAAACCATCGTTCTTCACTCCCCATCCCTCAGTAGTTAGGACCTCGAGGACTGTAGGGGAACAAAGCAACATCTGGTCAAAACTGACTCTCCTACAATCACTCCAGAGGGCAGGACCTGCTGTTGCGTAAGGGCCTGGCTAGGCTGCTTTATTCCCGTCCCAAATTGAGGCCCTGTGGATGCGCTACATGGGCGTAATTGCGGTATATGTGGCATTTATTTGCTCCTCCAATTGTTTCTCGGTGAGGCGACTTCTCTGCACTGCTGGCAGCCTGCCTGTTAGCAGAGCAGCTCCAACTATATAATTTGAGCGCGTCATAAAGAGGAGGCTTTCCAGATAAATATTAAGTTCAGCCTTCAGACGGCGGCGCTCCTAAGAGGAGAGCTCTCCTCTCGCTCCCCCTCACCTCCCTAAAACAGCCTTCATCTAGTACATGGCATTTCCAACATTATTACACGAGCTCGAAGCATGCTGGGCTGGTTTGTTCATACAGCTCAGCCTGCAGTGCCCTATAAGCCCCCAGCCGCCCGAGATGGCCCGAACAAGGCCATGTACGTTATACAGCTCATCTTCAGCTACAGCATTAACGAGGGTGGTGCACTGCAGGAGGCTGCGTATGGAGCACCCGTCTTGTTTTCACAGCTCCACTAAACTCTCTGTACCCTGTATGAGCTATCGACCTTCCCTGCGAGAGCTGCTGTACTTATCACCGCACCCCATGCGAACACAGGACCCAGCATACCACGCTTTCAAACCGCACGCTGGTGGAGGCTGGTAAACGTACGTGCTGCGTGTAACTGGCACATTCAGCCGGGAGAAGCTGGAGTGGCATGAATGTATTCCGGGTATTGTTTCAGTCGGTGTCAGTGGGCAGGTTCTGTTGGGGGCATGCCAAAACCCTGGTACCAGCCTGAAGGAAGGAATTATATCATCTTAATGACACACATTTACCGTAGCGATTGCACAACCGAGCAGAGCGGCTGAGCGGCTGATTGGTGAGATTTCGCTGTGATGGTCTGAGTTTACGTGGCAGCAGTGACTGATAGAGCTCGGTTTGAAATGTCAAAACATGCCGTAAACACCTGCGCCGTGATGCACATTTGCGCTACTGCCCCTGGGGGCCTCTTGTACCAGCATGGTGCCAGGGGTTTCCATTAGCGTCCCCTGCTAAATGTCCCATTTGCTTCCATTAAACAATCTGTGTTTGTTATTTTTATTAAATGTCATTAATTTCAATAACTCTGTGTGACGGGATGTTTGTTCCCGGCTCCTGAGCGTTATCTTCCCGTTGTGTAAATCCACACTTTGTTTATGTGAGCAGGACAATAAAACAAAACCTCACTCATTCCACACGGTGCTCAGTAATGCGTCAGATACTTACAAACACAAAACACTCCTCACCAGGAGAACAGCTGCACCCAGAAGGAGGTGTGGGAGTGCAGGTGTGTTGGGAAGGAAGATAAAGGTGACCAGGATCAATAACTGGTGATAAGTTTAGACTGATATGATCAATATTTATTGAGCTACACATACAGAAGTCTGTCTCTCAGTATGGCGTCGGGCCGCCGTGTTCGCTAACCCAACACGCCAGACGTCTCGGTATGGAGCTGTAGAGGTTCCTGATGGTGTCCTGTGATAATCCATCCCATGCAGCTTGAACATCCTCACACAGTTCCTGCAGATGGTGTGGTAGGGGTGGAGGTGGAGGTACACCAGGTCTATAGTTATTAAATAAAGGGTGTAGGTTTTCATACCGCACAGCCCTGTTTATAGTTTTGTATTTGTTTTGCTGTGCTGTATTGTGTAACCGCCACTGGCTGCTAAATTTCCTTCAGGATCAATAAAGTACCTATCCATCCATCTATCCATCCATCTATCCATCCATCTATCCATCCATAGTGCCACAGAGATTGGACCGTTTTCCATTGGCCCTGAAGGCCCTGAGGGTTCCCCCCTGGGTTTTCCCCTCACTGCTCCTGGTCAGTTCATGATGTGCTCAGCTCAGTTGTTCCAACAAATGGAGATAACTGGTTTGACATTTAGTACGGGGCCTCTGTCCGGGCAGTTCCGAAAATAAATCAGCGCTGCGATGGAGCCAGTCGCGTGTATCGGGTTCCTCTATTAGTATAGTGATGTGGACTAGCGTAATAGCTCGACCCCTGACACGCGTGCATTACTGTCTCTCCTTGTTTTCCACAAACGCACACAAGTACACAACTGTCAACAGGCTCAGCTGACCCGCTCGCGACGTATACGCGTACAGGCGGCAGTGACTCAGTGGGCCCGGGCTCCATGGAGGAAACAGGACTGCTGCCAGTTCAGATTCTAGGCGGGGCGCGTATTTGACATATGTTTGCATTCATGTGTTTGTGGAATGATGGGAAATAAGAGTTTCCTTATGAACCGTACTTCACATTACAGTTCATCCATATTACAGATCAGCATTATCACAAATACATGTGTATATACACACACGTATACATACATACGTATACAGTATATATACATACGTGTATATAGAAGATCACTGGACAAAAAACCCTGTGACTGACCGGACTGGATTGGGCATGTACTGGACGAGGTTCTGGATGTAGCCACATCAGTGTTCAGACTCTCTCACATCAGAGAACTGGTCAGGTGGTCCAGATGTGGTGGAGGCCTTCCCTGGCACAGTTCCGAGGAGAATTCCCTGTAGGCTGGGATTGTATCCACTGCTGGTAGACCCGTATGACCGTACGCTTCCACACACCTGCAGATTCAGCTACTTCCTTCACACTATGGTCTTTGGCCACGCCCACATGCAGTCCCTCCTTTTAGCCAATCAGTAACATCTGCTCTGGAGCCATTTTCCACACATGGAACGAGACATTCCCTGCACTGTAGCACCTCTTCCCAATCTATGGATCCCGTCACTCACACCCCACAGGGATTCATAGCCCCATCATCCTCGAGCAGTGCCACCTGCAGGAGGCTGAAGGTACTACCACCTTAACCACACAGCACACATACTCTCTCTCTCTCAGTTCTACTGTTGTGCCATTGTGATATTATTGACTAAACCAGATGCATGACATATTTCTTCTGTTGTAGTGATTACAGTTCGACTCCAAGAACCAAGAATGAGTCATGCGAATGAAAACGACTGTCACTGAATAAGAAACACAGTTACTCACTCCTACCGTGTCTCAAACAAGTTAACGCTCTCGAATCCAGCCACTGTACCCAGTACCCCTAGCGTTATCCTGCAGGGACCCTTTCGTTTCTGTGTCCTGTTAAACACTTACTAATATATCAGGTGTTGAGTGGGTCACTCTGGCCCTTCATTCCTGCGTTCAGTCGCTGGTGTTCCACCCACTGTCCACAGCACTCAGTAAGTCACCTAAATAAACAGAACAGAGCGTGTACCCTGGAGCCAGGTGGGAAAGCTGGAGTACTGCTGAAGCTGGAATGTGGGGAGGCTGACGGGAAAGGCTTTTCAATGTCTAGAGTCACATGATGCAGTTCTGCCTGATTGTATTGGTCAGCAACAGCGTATATACACAGCGGTGAACTGCTGTTACGCTTACAGCATACATTTCACCCAGAAGCCCGCACTCCGCCCGCACCACCAGCTTCTGTAACACAGTGATTCTCCTCAGGGGACACTGGTGACTGGAGACAACTGGCCCTACAGACTCTCAGACCATATATTAGATATTACATCCGTTTGTCCATCTGTCCATCCATCTATAAGCCTCTCTGTCTATCTATATACCTAGAGGGGCTATACATCTGCCTGTCATCCATCCATCTGTAGGTGAGCTGTACGATGTGAATCCATCAGCTCCTGTTGGTTAATGTTTCAGCTCTTGACATCTGATGGTATAAACCAATAAACACTGGTGCCACTTCTGTTCACTGACCATCTCGTATACACGCACGCACACGTACAAACCATACCTTCATTATTTCCTGGACATATACTGATATATCTGCTGTCTCCAGCCAGAGAAAATGGCTCTGTGTGTCCCAGATCGAGGTAACGTCTGCCAAAGCGTTCTCCTCTGCTTGACGTCCTACCCCGATTTGGAGATATGCGTTTGGATCTGTTCCTGTGAAGCCAGTGGGAAGGAGCAACAGTGTCAGTGGAGCTACGAACACGTCACCGTAGTACAACATATGAAAAACAGAGTTTTCAATTACGGTGGTTTAAATAACCGAGTGGCTGCGCCGACATGCTGGCTCCCGTATTCTGGAAACTCGCTTCCTAGTCCTCTGTATGGAGAGTCGGGAGGGCCGTCTCAGGAGCCGGCGGGGTCTTACTGATACAAACATGGGACCCGAGACTCCAGGAATAGAGGAACTCTGATTTACTGAGACTTAATTAAACCCGGCATACCTGAAGTCATGTGATATCAGAACGTAACCTGATGATGGAGGGGTGTTACCTCAGGGGACGGATCGGGAACGCCCACACCTGTACGAGCTGTGAGGTGTTCTCTTGTGAGTGAGGCTGAACACTGGTTAATGGCAAGGAGATGGGAATTATCAGAGTCTGAATGAGGCATGACAGTGGATGCCTCGATTGGGCTTGTGTGTGGTGAACGTGCAGGCCACACCCTTCATCAGAACTCTCCAGAATGCTCCTCGACCACTTCTGGACAATTTGGGCTGGCATGGTGCATCATCCTGCTGGAATATCCCATCCCTGTGGGGCACATGAAGTCCATGAAGGGCTGGGAATGATCACCAAGCAGTGAAGCACAACAGTCGCCGGTCAGTGAGGTGTTTAGGTGGACCAGTGGACCCAACCGATACCATGAGAACACACCCCACACCAGCCTGCACAGTGCCTTGTTGACTACTAGGGTCCGTGCCTTCATGGAGTCTGCACCACACACAACCCTCACCATCAGTCGCAAACAACTGGCACCGTGACTCATCGGACAACACCCCATGCAGCCAGGCCAGGGATGTTCTCAATCAAATCCTCACAGCAATGTTCAACATCAGTGCCTCACATCACGAACACTCAATCAAATCCCCACAGCAATGTTCAACATCAGTATCTGACCTCACGAACATTCAATCAAATCCTCACAGCAATGTTCAACATCAGTACCTGACCTCACTAACACTCAATCAAATCCTCACAGCTATGTTCCAACATCAGTACCTGACCTCACGAACACTCAATCAAATCCTCACAGCAATGTTCAACATCAGTACCTGACCTCACTAACACTCAATCAAATCCTCAAAGCTATGTTCCAACATCAGTACCTGACCTCACGAACACTCAATCAAATCCTCACAGCAATGTTCAACATCAGTATCTGACGTCACAAACACTCAATCAAATCCTCACAGCAACGTTCAACATCAGTACCTGACCTCACGAACACTTAATCAAATCCTCACAGCAATGTTCAACATCAGTACCTGACCTCACGAACACTCAGTCAAATCCTCACAGCAGTGTACAGAAAGAGATTGGGGGCAGTCTGTCTGTGCTCCTATATGGTCAGTGGTGCTGATAAGGTGGACAGTGGGTGTAGATACGAGGAGGCGGAGCTAATATTCCAGTATCCCGGTAGTGCTGTGGAAGCTACGGAGAGATGCGTGCTGGCGAGGGCTTCAGGAATATTTATAACCCTGAGCCTGTGGATCTGATGATCTAGAGGGAGCGAGAGAGAGACCGTGTGTTTCAGGGTGGGGGGGCTGGGGGTGGGGGGGTCGGCCACCTGTGCAGTATAGGAACAACGTGGGTGGACTCTGATGATGTGTACCGAACTTGTTTCACTAGTGACACCATCCTCACAGACGGCCGTGTGTGGGTCTTCAGAGAGAGAGAGAGAGAGAGAGAGAGAGACACAGACAGAGAGAGAGAGAGAGAGAGAGAGAGAGAGAGAGAGAGAGAGGTGGAGGGAATGAGAGAGACAGAGAGAGTGATGGAGTGAGAGAGGTGGAGGGAATGAGAGAGACAGAGAGAGAGAGAGGTGGAGGGAATGAGAGAGACAGAGAGAGAGACAGAGACAGAGAGAGAGAGAGAGAGAGAGAGAGAGAGAGAGAGAGAGAGAGAGAGAGAGAGAGAGAGAGAGAGAGAGAGAGAGAGACAGAGACAGAGAGAGAGAGAGAGACAAAGAGAGAGATGAAGAAAGAGAGATGAAGTGAGAGAGAGAGACCGAGAGAGAGATGGAGGGAATGAGAGAGAGACCGAGAGAGACAAAGAGAGAGATGGAGTGAGAGAGAAAGAGAGAGACAGAGACAGAGAGAGAGAGAGAGAGAGAGAGAGAGAGAGAGAGAGAGAGAGAGAGACAGAGAGACAGAGAGAGAGAGAGAGAGACACAAAGAGAGAGATGGAGTGAGAGAGAAAGAGAGAGACAGAGAGAGACAGAGAGAGGGAGAGAGAGGGAGAGAGAGAGACCGAGAGAGAGATGGAGGGAATGAGAGAGAGAGACCGAGAGAGACAAAGAGAGAGATGGAGTGAGAGAGAAAGAGAGAGACAGAGACAGAGAGAGAGAGAGAGAGAGAGAGAGAGAGAGAGAGAGAGAGAGAGAGAGAGAGAGAGAGAGAGAGAGAGACAGAGAGACAGAGAGAGAGACAGAGAGAGAGACAGAGAGAGACAGACAAAGAGACAGAGAGAGAGAGAGAGACACAAAGAGAGAGATGGAGTGAGAGAGAAAGAGAGAGACTGAGAGAGAGACAGAGAGAGGGAGAGAGAGGGAGAGAGAGGGACCGAGAGAGAGATGGAGGGAATGAGAGAGAGAGACCGAGAGATGGAATGAGAGAGAGAGACAGAGAGATGGAATGAAAAAGACAGAGAGAGAGAGGCAGAGACAGACACAGAGAGACAGAGAGAGAGAGAGACAGGAGACAGATGTTAGAGAGCAGATCTGTAAATGTAACACTGTTTCCAGATCACAGCAGACGAAACTACCGACCATATCCGTGGTGCGAGTGTGAAGGTCAGTCTGAGCATGTCTCTCTACGTCAGACCTACACACCAGGTGTCCATCTGTGCTCTAGTGTTGATAGGTGTGGTGGGAGGGGTCATGCTACATATGGAGGTATAGATGTTAGAAGCAGATTTGTAAATGTACCTGGTTTAACAACACAAGCGAAACTACCGACCGTGTGGTGCGAGTGCAGGTCACCTGATCCAGGGTGGGTCCCTCCTGTGTGCTCGTTTCTCCTACTGGGCACGAATTTGACGCGACTCCTCTCTACGTTCAGAAGACACGAGGGTAATCAAAGATTTTAGCTCAACACAGAATCCATCCTTAACGCGGCTTTAATAATTCAGAGGATTATTCAACACTTCCTGGACTTTAAATATTAACGCCAGTGTAGCCAAACAACATTAGCATCACGCTACCATCAACAGACTGCACGAGGAAGCAGGCGAGGGGCCTGCAGTCCCCTGGACCCGTGCACTGCCTGCGAAATACAGACCTGCACTCTTCAAACCAGCTACATTTGGAATGAGCTACACGGCTCCGTTTAGCCGCTTTTAAAAACAGAGAGTTCCGGAAGAGTAAAATCATGTCCCGATCACAGAATTCCGCATCGCTAGCTGTGAAACCAGGAGGAACGTGTGCAATTTCCAAACGCTCTGACGCAAGAGGCTGCTTTCGTTGCTGTGTGTGGATTAAGAGACACGGCAGGTGGGTTGTTCAGTGTGCTAGGCAGCATGGTGTAGCGCAGCATTGCTCCGCTCAGCCTCATCCGTTTCACAGAATTCCCGATTCCACATCACTTTCATATGGCTGCTCATCAGCATCCTCTCTCCGCTAAACCCAGCACGCACTACACGGCTACATCGCTGTGGAGTCGCCCGGTCCTCACGGCTGGTCTCCTCTCTGGTGCTCTTGAGAATGCAGGATGCAATCAAATCCTCACAGCAATGTTGAATATCTAGTGTAAGGTCCTCCCAGTAGAGTGGAGGCTGTTCCTCCAGAACAGACCCCCTACCTTCATTACAGGAGACGGGCTGGAGGGGGGGCAGGTTTCTGATTTCTGTGGGGGGAGTTTAGAGGTGGACGTCTGGTTCCATTCACTACAGGGGTGGAGTGGACTCGCTGCCATTCCCTCCAGAGGTGGGCACATGCAGGTGTGCGGGAAGGCGGGGCATTGTCCCCTTACAAACTGGCTCTCTCTCCAGTGTGAGGAGGGAGGACATGTAGTTTACACACCACACACTGGAGCGAGTGAGGGAGTGGGTGGAGGTGGACACACACACACACACACACACACACACACACACACACACACACACACACACACACCCGGGTACACCCCCTTCAGGCTTGGCTCCAGAGTGACATGTATTTTAAGCTGAGATGCTCATCAGCCCCAAACAGCTGGTACAGTGACCCACTCTAGGGTCCAGTTAGCAACCTCACCGGCCCAGGTGAGGCGCTGTGTCTGGTCTGGTGGTGATGCTCCTGGTCACTAAAGCTCCCGTGGACACTCTGCGCTGTCCACTGTGGGTGGGAATGCTTTGTATGACATATTCCCGTTAACACGTCAATCAGGGAATATTAAAGGAGCATCTCTGGAAAAGGCATGTCCCATCCGTCTGGCTCACACTATCGTGCTTCATTCAGACTCGGATAACTCCCGTCTCCCGCTCTCACTCACCGCACCTCACAACTCGTACATGTGTGGACGTCCCAGGCAGCCCCCTGTGGTAACACCCCTGCAAAATTAACACACTGGCATCACATGACCTTAGTATGTCAGTATAAAATGCTGGACGGTTCTGCCCCTTACCCAGTCATTCCGGATTCCCCTTATTTGGTTTCTTTGCTCACTGCAGGACAGTAATCTGACCTGTTCCTGAAACACTGAGACCACCAGATACTCTTCCCATATGGTAGTCTAGGGAACGAGAAGCTACTCACTCCGTCACTTAGGGCTAAAAGCATCATTCCCAGCTGAACCCATTCATCCTGGCAGCACACGTCCCATCAGGGACTCATCGTCACTCCTGCTCTAGGACCTGGGAGCGCACTACATCATCAGTCTGAGCCAGGAATCTCGACTCCTGGTCTGGAAAACTGTGTTTATACGGTAATGACTGACATTTGAGAACTTGGTGGAGTTGCCCTTAGCAGAGTTGGGCTGGATTGCTCCGTCCTTCGGGAGAACTTTCTGCTGCTCTGCCTCAAGGCCGTCCTGTCCTCCTGTTGAGGTGCTTCGGGGAAGGTACCACGTCTTTCCAAAAAATCGATATTCCACACTGCAGGCCACCCTCCGGCGTGCCCCGAAACCTAGCAGATATCTGGAGCAGGACGGAGAGTGCCAGGTCCTCCTCTCTCTCCTCCTTCCCTTCCCTCACATCATTTAAGGCTTCTCTGTAATTCAATCAGCCGAGCTGTCAGTTACTTTTAGTGGCGGCGCACGGACGAGGACATCAGCCTGGAGAGGAGACATGTTCCATCAGTGTCACATTAACACTCCTCATCTACAGCCCTCGCGCTCTAATCACACCAACACAAATATTCAACACCAAATGCTCCAAACGCAGTGGCCTCCATCCAAAGACATTTATGCAGAACAAGGAGGACGATGCCAACTATGCTGTTCACCAACACAACACGATCCCACATATACCTTTTATATAACGCACAGCGTGTAGATACACACTCACCATCTAAAGAATACCTGCACCCAGAAGGAGGTGTGGGAGTGCAGGTGTGTTGGGAAGGAAGATAAAGGTGACCAGGATCAATAACTGATGATAAATTTAGACTGATATGATCAATATTTATTGAGCTACACATACAGAAGTCTGTCTCTCAGTATGTCGTCGGGCTGCCGTGTTCGCTAACCCAACACGCCAGACGTCTCGGTATGGAGCTGTAGAGGTTCCTGATGGAGTCCTGTCATAATCCATCCCATGCAGCTTCAACATCCTCACACAGTTCCTGCAGATGGTGCGGTAGGGGTGGAGGTGGAGGGACACCAGGCCTTCTGGCCGTGTGACGACAAACCGTCCATCTCGGTGCGGACCACGGTGCCTCCACACACGGATTCGTTGGGCGTCTCCACCAAGACTAAAGCGGGACTCGTCACTGAAGATGACCCGCTGCCATTCTGAGTCACTCCATGACAGTCTGGTACGACACCACTGCAGTCTTTGGTGACGGTGACGTGGTGTTAAGGACAGTCGTGGTAACGGTCTGTGTGCATGTAGTCCTGCGTGGTGCAGCCGTCTGCCAATGGTGCTGCACTAACAGGATGACTCCTGGAGGACACCACTGCTCGCTGGAGGTCTGTAATGGTCGTGTTGGGTGAGTCAGGTACAGAGAGAAGACCTTGTGAAACATGAACCATCAGGATGTCTCAGCAGGTCAAACCTGCCCACCAAGTCATTCCTTCATGGACCTGCCAAGTTGATCCTTCCGGGTGCAGCTATTTGTGCCGCTACTCTGTTGATGATGGGTGTGTATATACGCATATGCACACATGATGGCGCGCAGGGTCAGCAGACAGCCCGCTGACAACAGCCCGCAGACCCTGATGTGGCCCAACATAGTTACACCACGCTGAGGGAGAACGTCTCAGGGCCCTATCGGAGCACAGAAGCAAAATTATCCATTTTCTAAATATCCTATGAAAGGGTTTCCATAAGCCTCGGAATAATTGACTGGAGTTTTTTAAAAGCCATTTCCATTATGGGTTCTGGTAAAGACGGTTGGTTTCCTTGACAACGATTGTCTAGTCCTCTGCCAGCATCACAACACTGGAGAGCCGAGAGCAGAGGAGAAAAAAGAGAAAGCCTTTAATAACTAACAAGCCGAAGCTCAGCCAGAACAAACTGTCTGTATAGCGCGAGTGTTTTATGAATCAGTTTAATTCAGCGGAGAGACGGAGCGAGAGATGAAAGTTGGGGAGTGCGGGGTACGACAGGGCGTCACGTCCTGCGCGCCTTCGTCTCTACACAGTCTACATGCAGCACAAACACATCAAAGCGCATGTCACTGCGGCAGCCTCAGTGCAGGTACCTGACAGACACGGCTGAGCACATTTACATTCACCAAATAACCTGATAACCCGCACACACACAGAGCTCTGATACTTCCTTACATGCACGGGAAGAGGAATCCACCACAAGGTCCAGAACTCAATCACTGGGGTGTACACAGTGTGAGGGAGAGCGGGTTTGGTGTGAGGTGTGTACAGAGTGAGGGAGAGAGGGTTTGGTGTGAGGTGTGTACAGAGTGAGGGAGGGTTTGGTGTGAGGTGTGTACAGAGTGAGGGAGAGAAGGTTTGGTGTGAGGTGTGTACAGAGTGAGTGAGAGAGGGTTTTTGGGTGTGAGGTTTTACAGAGTGAGGGAGGAGAGGGTTTGGTGTGAGGTGTGTACAGAGTGAGTGAGAGAGGGTTTGGGTGGCTGAGGTGCTGTACAGAGTGAGGGAGAGAGGGTTTGGTGTGAGGTGTGTACAGAGTGAGAGAGAGGGTTTGGTGTGAGGTGTGTTACAGAGTGAGGGAGCGAGCGGTGTTTGGTGTGTGAGGTGTGTACAGAAGTGGAGGGAGAGAGGGTTTGGTGTGAGGTGTGTACAGGAGTGAGGGATGAGAGGGTTTGGTGTGGGTGTGGTACAGAGTGAGGGAGAGAGGGTTTTGTGTGTGAGGTGTGTACCAGAGTGAGGGATGAGAGGGTTTGGGTGTGAGGGTGTGTACAGAGTGAGGGAGAGAGGGTTTGGTAGTGAGGTGTGTACAGAGTTGAGGGAGAGAGGGTTTGGTGTGAGGTGTGTACCGAGTGGGTGAGAAGAGGGTTTTGGTGTGAGGTGTGTAACAGAGGTGAGGGAGAGAGGGTTTGGTGTGAGGTTGTAAACGAGTGAGGGAGAGTGGGATTGGTGTGTGGTGTGTACAGAGTGAGGGAGAGAGGGTTTGGTGTGAGGTGTGTACAGAGTGAGGGAGAGAGGGTTTGGTGTGAGGTGTGTACAGAGTGAGGGTGGGTTTGGTGTGAGGTGTGTACAGAGTGAGGGAGAGAGGGGTTGGTGTGAGGTGGTGTACAGAGTGAGGGAGAGAGGGTTTGGTGTGAGGTGTGTACAGAGTGAGGGAGAGAGGGTTTGGTGTGTGAGGTGTGTACAGAGTGAGGGAGAGAGGGTTTGGTGTGAGGTGTGTACAGAGTGAGGGAGAGAGGGTTGGTTGTGAGGTGTTACAGAGTGAGTGAGGGAGGGTTTGGTGTGAGGTGTGTAGCAGAAGTGAGTGAGAGGGGTTTGGTGTGAGGTGGTGTACAGAGTGAGGGAGAGGGGGGTTTGGTGTGAGTGTGTGGTACAGAGTCAGTGTAGTGGAGGAGTTTGGTGTGAGGTGTGTACAGAGTGAGTGAGGGAGGGTTTGGTGTGAGGTGTGATACAGAGTGAGGGAGAGGGGTTTTGGTGGGGGGGGTGTTCACAGTTGAGGTGTCGTACAGGCGAGGTAGGCGTGATTGGGGGTGGGTTTGGTCGGGAGGGGGGGAGGGGGGGAAGAAGTTATAGCCAGGGAGAGTAAGTTGAGAGAGGGTTTGGGTGTGAGTTGTGTACAGAGTGAGTGGAGGTAGGGTTTGGTGTGAGGTGTGTACAGAGTGCAGTGAGGGAGGGTTTTTGGTGTTGAGGTGTGTACAGAGTGAGGGATAGAGGGTTTTTGGGGTGTGAGGTGTGTACAAGAGTGCAGGAGAGGTGTTTTGGTGTGCGGTTGTGTAACAGAGTGAGTGAGGCAGGGTTTGGTGGTGAGGTGTGTACAGAAGTTGAGTGGGGGAGGAGTTTGGTGTGAGGTGTGTACAGAGTGGAGTGAGTGAGGGTTTGTTGGTGAGGTGTGTACAGAGTGAATGGTACTACTGTTTACTACCGGTAGCGATATGTAAAATGATGCAACGCTGTTGATGACTCTATTCCTTTTGACATCCTTCCCCCTCCTCAACACCTTCCAGGCAGGCATTGGCTCCCAGAGAGTTTCAGCCAAATGAAACCAAACCGTTGGTTCACGGGCCTCGTACCAGAGATCTCACACCAAGTTCACCGGAGCATTTAAGAAGCTGAAGTGCAGATTAGGGAATGAACTGACGGCGGCGTCTGCCAAGGCCTTCACTCATCCACACGGATACACGGTGTGTGCAACTTCATCAGCAGAACCTCCGTCAGCCCTCCTGCTGTAGAAAGGACAACGCAGTCCAACGTCTTTTTGGCTTCCAGTTGCATTCACATGTGATAGCACGTATGGTTTGTGCTAGCACGCTGCTTTGCTACGTTGGTGGAGGCAACTCGGATGTTGCCATGGTTACCACAACACAGATGCCCCAGTTATGTCCAGGGCGATGAACAGTGGCACATTCCCTTTTACAGCTAGTGTCACATGTCTTACAGGAGAAAGGCGACCTTGATAAAGTACTCGAGAAAGTAGAACAGAAGCAGCGTTTACTGTTTTAGCCCCCCAAGCATCTCCCTGCCTCTTCTCCGTCAGGCGCCGGCAGACCCAGAGTCAGTGCTCCGTCAGTATTCACCTTCCTACATCTTAACGAGAGCACCACAGCACAGTTCACTGCAGGTTCACTGTGCAGGAAGGCTGTCTCATGTGCTTGACAAATCCCCAGAGGAACAGCTCGCTCTCATTCTCTACGGTTACTCGATTGTTTAATACTGACTTACTTTAAAGGAGCGATATGTAAAATGATGCAACTTGTCATACTCATATTCCAAAATCTTCCCCCTCCTCACGCTTGGTGATTGCTCACCAAGAGTTTCAGCCATGGTTGTTTCCTGCCTCTAAATGATCTAACGGAAAGCACATCATTTGTGAATTGTTTTCAACTAGAAATCTTCCATATTGCACCTTTAAACAAAAAGTCCAACACCGAGACATTATAGAAAGGCAACATGGCCAACGTCTTGTTGTCTTCCAGTGCATTACATAATACACAGTATGTGTTAGCCGCTGCTTTGCTAATGGTACCAATGGTTGAAGAACACTCATCATCATCAAACAGCTGCACCCAGAACGAATCTACCGTCAGGAACTTGGTGTGTAGGTGTGACATGGTGAGAGATGCTATGATTCGAGTTTCACACTCGGCTGTGCATGTGACGTGAGAAAGGATGGGTCTTATCTCTGTACCTGACTGACCCAACACCACCATTACAGACCTCCAGCGAGCAGTGGTGTCCTCCATGAGTCATCCTGTTAGTGCAGCACCATCGGCAGACGGCTGCACCACACAGGACTACATGCACACAGACCGTTACCACGACTGTCCTTAACACCACGTCACCGTCACCAAAGACTGCAGTGGTGTCGTACCAGACTGTCATGGAGTGACTCAGAATGGCAGCGGGTCATCTTCAGTGACGAGTCCCGCTTTAGTCTTGGTGGAGACGCCCAACGAATCCGTGTGTGGAGGCACCGTGGTCAGCACCGAGATGGACGGTTTGCTGTCACACATCCAGAAGACCTGGTGTCCCTCCACCTCCACCCCTACCGCACCATCTGCAGGACCTGTGTGAGGATGTTCAAGCTGCATGGGATGGATTATCACAGGACTCCATTAGGAACCTCTACAGCTCCATGCATTTACATGTGGTGGTGTATGACCATGCTGGGTAACCTGCTAAACCAGCACCAGAGAAGCACAAGCCAGTTAGACAGGTGTAGAACTCCTGAACATTTAGCAGATGGTCTTATCCAGAGCGATAGTGTTACTGAGGTTCTAGCTAATACCAGAAAGCCACGTTGAGCTCAGGCACGGCCCAAACAAGGACCAGTACTGATACCTAGAGGTTTAAATCTGATCTGAGCAGCTACAGGAAGACAGTGAGTGCAGGGAGGGAGTGCAGCAGTGGAGGGACATGACCGAACCTGGAAACACCGAAGATGAACCGAGCCGCTGTGTTCTGGGTAACTTGAAGACCAGCCAGGAGCGGGTTACAATTGTCTAACCTTGACCAGAGGCAGGACGAGTAGCTGAGTGGCCTCCTGAGAGAGGAAGGGCCAGTATGTTGTAGAGGAGGAATCTGCATGACCGAGTCAGGTTCGCAATGTGAGCTGAGAACGATAACTGGCCATCCAGAAGCACACCTAGGCCTCCTGCATCTACGGTCGGGGTGATCCAGGAGTTCCCAAATGAGACCATGGGGAGTTCCTGTAGTGCCAGGTATGAACAGCAGCTCAGTCTGGCTGGGACTGAGCTTCAGGTGGCCAACGGTCACCCATGAGGAGATGTCAGTCAGGCACGCTGAGATGCGACCGCAGACCTGCGTATCGGATGATGGGAAAGAAAGCACAGGTTGAGTGTCGTCAGCATAGCAGCAGTAAAAAGCCATGAGAGGTAATCACTTCACCAAGAGAATGAGTGTAATGAGAGGAGGACCCAGCACAGAGCCCTGAGGGACATCAGTGGAGAGCCTGCATGGAGGAGACATGGACACGTTCCATGTCACCTGAGTGGATAGAGGATACAGAGTTAGAGGTCATTTAGAGGGCATCAAGAGGTTGCAGCATCCGGCAGACGCACTCTGCTCCATCTGTGGCCGATTCATCAAGACCAGAGTGCCTGTTGGGGGTCAGGACAAACCTTGGACTCCTCATTTCAGGTGCGAGCACTGCAGGAGAACTCCTGAACGTGAGGTGAACTCCTGAAGACTCCGGATCGACGCTCGCGGAGTTCAAAGCCAATACACAGTGTCGAACAAATTAAGCAGCAATGTTGAATCAGCAAAGAGGTCGGGCGTGACCAGGGACAGGCACAGGTCGGAACCGGGTAGTAGCAGTCAGCGGAGGCAACCAGGTTAGAAGGGCAAGGCGAGAGGGAGAGAGAAAGGCCAGAGCAGAGATCGATAACCAGAGGTAAACAATACGAACTGGCAAAAGGGGTAGTGGGAAACCGAGAGGAAGTCAGAAGCAGATAGACACATAAACCAGGAGGAACGCTCAGAATGGCTAACGAAGAAGAGCACGTGTGAACGGGGGATTTAAATACCAACAGTAAAGGACACCAGCTGGACTTAAACTCAGGTGACCGCGAGCGAATGAGGATGTCCGCTCGAGAGCACGTGGAGGTGACATCATCGAGCGGTGCCCCATGGGAAGCGGAGTTCGGGAGGCTGAGAGGAATGGGAAAACCCGGAAGCATGACACTCAGATGGCAGAGTTTTGTTCAGTAGAGTTTTGGGGATTCGTTGAGGTCTAGAAGCTTTTATTAAATCGGTTTTTGATGTTCTAGTAATCCGTATTACAGCACTGTCCATAGTTACTGCACTGCCTATGAAGGATGGTGATCGGATTACCGAGGAGATCTGATTTCCTGCAGTGATCAGATTAATCATCTTCTCTGACTGTAGCAGAGGTCTTGCTGTATTCGGAGGATGTTTACCGTGACCTACCGGCTGATATAACCCAACACCTCTAGCTTCTACTGTGCAGGTATCCCACATTCACAGAGCCTGCATCAGAGGGAAGTGTGTGTTTGGTTGGGGGGTGGGGGGTTGAGTTGTGAGAGGCTGCTTCTGCCCTCTGTGCTGCCCAGGCCTATAAATGTTTAATGTTCCCCCCTATAGATCCACCTCGACACATCACGGCCCGAATACAGGTCCACCCAGCTCTAGAGTGTCTGCACTCCTGCAGATGGAGACTCACAGCAGAGCATGCATTAGAGCTGTGGATGACCAGACACAGTCAGGGCCAGAGGGGTTCGGACGTTAAGGCGATGTACACCCCCACATGCAGATCAGGTGACTGAAAAGACCACCTTCAGCTTTAGTTCAAAGGGTTTAACCGTAATCTCACGTTTAGTGTTTTAAGAATTACAGCCACTTACCACAGGCTCAGAAGTAACCGGACGAAGCAGCCCATCTGAAGTCTGGAGCCCATGGACATCCCCAGTGCTTCCTCCCTTGGCCAGGTAGTCGCTGTCAGTTGCTGCCTGTTGGGGGTCTTTCTGTTGTCAGGGTGGTCTTCTGTAAGTGTAAAGCTTGTTTTGGGGGACCTCTGTACTCTGAAGCGCGGTCCTGTTCGTTTAGCTGTTCAGCTCTGTACACTTTAGAGTTCATCCTGGGACTTCTACCAGCAGCCACATCCTCTATAAACACCCCCGACTCAGCTCCACCGCCTGCCGTACATGCTCATGCCCCAATACTACCACCACCATGTTTCACATGGTTTGGTCATGAGCCCTTCTTTCCTTCCTCCTGGTTGGAGACTAACCGTGACACCTTTTGACCGGAGTAGATGTGACTGGGTTTTTCCTCCCCACAGAAAGAGTTCTTTGATTATCCATACCCAGAGAGCATCGTCTGGCAAAGCTATGGCACTGCTGGACTACTGTTGGCACTGGCAATCTGCTGGGAGCCAAAGGTGGTCCATATGTTTACAATATGCATTTGGCCCACATGTTCCAAAACAGACCGGGTCCACTTCTGGCCCAGATGAGGCAGTGCAGCCTAGTGGCAAAATGCCTGTGAGCCAAAAATGGCCCACAAATATAGAACCTCCTGTGGCCCACGTGTTCCAAAACAGACCGGGTCCACTTCTGGCCCAGATATGTCTACTTCTGGCTGATATGTTGACCCAAATCTAGTGCATGTGTGTAACTGGGAGCCGTCTGATGAAAATGGGCCATGTGGGCCAGATTTGGGCTAGAACAGTTTTGCTATCTGGGTATTATGACGGGCTTGTTTGGGTTTTTTCAGGGTTATGCTAGCTGTCTTCACTCACATGGACAGCTGTTTGGATGACCAGGCATCACTGTCCAAATACATATGGCCATAACTGTATAAAGTATTACGTCACCTTAAAGGTCCGGGCCCCACACTGTTGTGTCTGTTCTTACAATGGTGCTGGTTCTGCTGTATCATATCGGTCCAGAGTCTGATCCTGACGGTCCGGTAGAACAAGTTCCGCCTGCAGGACACTACGGAGTGGTCCTGGTTTAGCTCTCTGTGTGTTGTGAGAGAGTGTGCCGAGCTCACCAGTAGGCGGGCAATAAGGACTGTGTTACGAGATGATGTCACCTTGTAACAGACAAAGGGCTGGAATTCCGACCGGGCCTTTCCGGGCGCTGTGTTCAGGCTTTAGAACTCGGCACAACCTTAGCATGCACTAAATGCTCCAACACACTAAAGGAAACGAGGGAAGCTTCTCAGGAGGGAGTGCCACAGCGTGCACCATCGTTTGACACAGTTCCGCTTGGTGTGTCCGGTGTGCTGCAGCTCAAGCACGTTCGGCTGATCTACAGACCTGTAGTCAGGTTTCCGCGTGAGCTGGATCCCTCGTTTGAGGCTAATCGAGTTAAAGCACTGCGGTGAGAATCTCTGAAGCCCTGCTTTTTGCCTTCCTACATATTCAGCGTCAAAGCAGGGTTGCCATAGCAATGAGCTTGGAAGCCAAAACAGGGTCCTTGGAAGACAAGTGTGCGTGTGCGTGCTGCATGCGTGAGGTGGAAGAGCAGACTCGGAGCACGGGTAATGGAATTAACCGCTCACTGTGCCCTCCATCCTCCCTCAGCACTGCAGGTCAGGCAGGTCAACCAGTGACTCACACTTCAGAGTCTGTCTCTCTCTCTCTCTCTCCCTCTATCACTCCCTCCATCTCTCTCTCTCTCACTCTCTCTCTCCCTCTATCACTCCCTCCATCTCTCTCTCATTCCATCTCTCTCTCTCTCTCTCTCCCTCTATCACTCCCTCCATCTCTCTCTCTCTCTCTCTCTCTCTCTCTCTCTCTCATTCCATCTCTCCCTCTCCCTCTATCACTCCCTCCATCTCTCTGTCTCCATATCACAATCTCTCTCTCATTCCATCTCTCTCTCTCCCTCTATCACTCCCTCCATCTCTCTGTCTCCATATCACAATCTCTCTCTCTCTCTCTCTCTCTCTCTCTCTCTCTCCCTCTATCACTCCCTCCATCTCTCTCTGTCTCCATATCACAATCTCTCTCTTTCATTCCATCTCTCTCTCTCTCTCTCTCTCCCTCTATCACTCCCTCCATCTCCATATAACAATCTCTCTCTCTCTCTCATTCCATCTCTCTCTCCCTCTATCACTCCCTCCATCTCTCTCTGTCTCCTTATCATAATCTCTCTCATTCCATCTCTCTCTCTCTCTCTCTCTCCCTCTATCACTCCCTCCATCTCTCTCTGTCTCCATATCACAATCTCTCTCTCATTCCATCTCTCTCTCTCTCCCTCTATCACTCCCTCCATATCTCTCTCTCTCTCTCTCTCTCTCTCTCCCTCTATCACTCCCTCCATCTCTGTCTCCATATCACAATCTCTCTCTCTCTCATTCCATCTCTCTCCCTCTCCCTCTATCACTCCCTCCATCTCTCTGTCTCCATATCACAATCTCTCTCTCTCCCTCTATCACTCCCTCCATATCACAATCTCTAACCCTAACCCTAACCCTAACCCTAGAGACGCCCAACGAATCCGAACCTACCTCTGTATGTTACGTGTGCGGTGTGACGCTGTACTTAACCGTACTACTTTCAGACACCACTAAGACTCACTTACAGGCCCATGTGTAAATACTAAAGTACTTCTAGTACATTACAATGGTCCCAAAATTATAATCACAATCACGGTTATACTTTCATCCATGTCCCTGGAATCCGGTGGTATTCCGAAATGGGATCTGCCTGAACCGGGCTGCTTTGATGCAGCTGTAACGGTCCCAGAAGTGTGAGGAGCGTTTATCCTGAGCTTGCTCGAGACCGTTTGCCCACTTGCTGACTGGAACCCCGGCTGCTCTGAAGTGCAGTTTGGATCTGGTTTTCTCCGAGGAGGAATTCTCTAATGCCTGCATGTGGGAGAGAAACAAAACCGTGTAGGTAGTGAAACAGGTGTTACGGTTTATCAGCTAGCACTCAGACGGCATCTCTCGCTACTATGGGAGCTATCAGCCAGCTGGTTAATCTGAGGTACCTGACCTCACAATCTGATTGGCTAAGACTGGGTCTACCTGTTCTGTTGATGTAGGTGCTGTACCTGAGCACCGGCTGGTCACTAATGACTCACTTCAGTTTGCAGCTGAGATCAAAGAGCTGCACCTGGACCATAAACCACTTTCAGCCCAGAACATAAACCCAGTAGGTGCTAGTGTTGGAACATAGCTGTGAGGATTTGATTGAGTATTAGTAAGGTCAGGAACTGATGTTGGAACATTGCTGTGAGGATTTGATCGAGTACTAGTGAGATCGGGTGCTGATGTTGGAACATAGCTGTGCGGATTTAATTGCGTATTAGTGAGGTCAGCTACTGATGTTGGAACATAGCTGTGCGGATTTGATTGAGTATTAGTGAGGTCAGGTACTGATGTTGAACATAGCTGTGCGGATTTGATTGTTAGTGAGGTCAGATACTGATGGGACATAGCTGTGAGGATTTGATTATTAGTGACGTTGGGTGCTGATGTTGGAACATTGCTGTGAGGATTTGATTGAGTATTAGTGAGGTCAGGTACTGATGGTGAACATAGCTGTGCGGATTTGATTGAGTATTAGTGAGGTCAGGTACTGATGTTGAACATTGCTGTGAGGATTTGATTGTTAGTGAGGTCAGATACTGATGGGACATAGCTGTGAGGATTTGATTATTAGTGACGTTGGGTGCTGATGTTGGAACATTGCTGTGAGGATTTGATTGTTAGTGAGGTCAGGTACTGATGAAACATAGGTGTAAGGATCTGATAGAGTATCAATAAGGTCAGGTACTGATGTTGGAACATTGCTGTGAGGATTTGATTGAGTATTAGTGAGGTCAGCTACTGATGTTGGAACATAGCTGTGCAGATTTGATTGAGTATTAGTGAGGTCAGCTACTGATGTTGGAACATAGCTGTGAGGATTTGATTGAGTATTAGTAAGGTCAGGAACTGATGTTGGAACATTGCTGTGAGGATTTGATCGAGTACTAGTGAGATCGGGTGCTGATGTTGGAACATAGCTGTGCGGATTTGATTGAGTATTAGTGAGGTCAGGTACTGATGTTGAACATAGCTGTGCGGATTTGATTGAGTTTTAGTGAGGTCAGGTACTGATGTTGAACATTGCTGTGAGGATTTGATTGAGTATTAGTGAGGTCAGATACTGATGGGACATAGCTGTGAGGATTTGATTATTAGTGACGTTGGGTGCTGATGTTGGAACATTGCTGTGAGGATTTGATTGTTAGTGAGGTCAGGTACTGATGAAACATAGGTGTAAGGATCTGATAGAGTATCAATAAGGTCAGGTACTGATGTTGGAACATTGCTGTGAGGATTTGATTGAGTATTAGTGAGGTCAGCTACTGATGTTGGAACATAGCTGTGCAGATTTGATTGAGTATTAGTGAGGTCAGGTGCTGATGTTGGAACATTGCTGTGAGGATTTGATTGTTAGTGAGGTCAGGTACTGATGAAACATAGGTGTAAGGATCTGATAGAGTATCAATAAGGTCGGGTACTGCTGTTGGAATATTGCTGTGAAGATTTGATTGAGTATTAGTGAGGTCAGGTACTGATGTCCGTTGAGCAGTTCTGGATCCTTTCAGTGCATCTTAAAAGGTACCTGATGGAGCTCCATCATTCCAGACAATGCAGTTGCACGGCTCCACAGCCCAGTGCTGGCTCTTTATTGCCCATGGCAGTGGGCACAGTGCCTCAGGATCATATGCAGCTGCTCTACATTCCCGCTGTACTGCTCTACTTCGTTTCTGTAGCTCTGTACCAGCACTGCTTGCAGCCGTCTGGATACTTTTGGACACTGTGACCAGGATCAGGTGAGGAACAGTGACATCATTAGGGATTAATAGACAGATTAAGTATTGACTCTGGCCGAGGTCAGAGAGGGAAGCGCAGGGAGCGAATCCCGCTGCAGGGACATGTTTGGTGGAGGAATTTGCTGGAAAGAAACATGTTTCTTAGTCACTGTGGAGCATAATGACTGTGACTCATCCCTGGACGTCTTCCTGGGAGAGACAGAGAGCTCACATTTAAGTTTCACCATCATCGATAGTTTGATTCATACGGAATCCTGGAAATAGGAATACGCTCAGTATAATTATGGGTAATCGGAGCAGGGCAGCCCATACTGCTGTGCACACTCACAGAACGGGCTTCGGTTTATTATCCTCTCCAGAGAACAAAGTAACAGCATCAATGAGAGCGCTGGAGTACATCATTCTAAACTCTGAATTCACAAAACACCCCTCTGTTCCAAAGAGGGAGGAGAAGACGGCCACGGCTGAATCAGATTCAAGATAAACACAAAGCTGAGTCAGACTAAACGAACCACTACATCTAAAAAGTGGCAATCAGGGGGTCCAAGCACACGAGATTCACACACTAAGATGGATTTCAATTCAACCTTGTCATTATATCAGGCTTCTTCTCCAGTGCATATATATGTGTGTGTAATTACATATATGTGTGGTTCAAAGACAAATAGACAAGAAACACAATGTGTGTAACAGTACAGTACGTGTACAGGACATGTGCAAAGAGTAAGAGCAGTATCAGTGAGTATGTGGCTGTAAACAGTATAGATAGATAAAGTGTAGAGTGCAGGTGGGAGAATAGCATCTTAATGTTCAGGTAACAGTCTTTAGCGGTGTAGTCATGTTCTGGTAGGCACTACCTATAGGCTGTTTAATGATCATATATACACAGTATATACAGTCTATAAAAGAACAGCTGCACCGAGAATGATAAATATGGACTGATATGATCAATATTTATTGATCTACACATACAGAAGTCTGTCTCTCAGTATGGCGTCGGGCCGCCGTGTTCGCTAACCCAACACGCCAGACGTCTCGGTATGGAGCTGTGGAGGTTCCTAATGGTGTCCTGTGATAATCCATCCCATGCAGCTTAAACATACTCACACAGTTCCTGCAGATGGTGCGGTAGGGGTGGGGTTGGAGGGACACCAGGTCTTCTGGACATGTGACTACAAACCGTCCATCTTGGTGCTGACCACGGTGCCTCCACACACGGGTTCGTTGGGCGTCTCCACCAAGACTAAAGCGGGACTCGTCACTGAAGATGACCCGCTGCCATTCTGAGTCACTCCATGACAGTCTGGTACGACACCACTGCAGTCTTTGGTGACGGTGACGTGGTGTTAAGGACAGTCGTGGTAACGGTCTGTGTGGTGGAGCGCACTCCGCACTTTTTAGAGAACCTGTTGATTCTCTCTGTCAGTGGTTCGTGTAGGTCTCCCTCGAATTGCTTTCAAACTCTTCTCTGAGGCACATACTGCACTTGCAAAGGACGCTACATCACAACAGCACCAGTCAGAATGGAAAGCAGGCGCTACAGTGATAAGGTCCGTCCTTACTTATGTCACATGTGCGGCCGAGCATGAACCTTGAATCGTTAGCATGTCTCACAATGTCAAACCTACACACCAAGTTTCAGTCCGGCGGGGCGATTCCTTCTGAGTGCAGCTGTACTTTTAATGATGCGTGTACAACTGCTTCAAGCGTGTAATCATCAGTGTTGGGGTAAAGCCCACCCTGTTTCACACAAGCTTGGGGAGGGACACAGGGGGACACCAGAATCAGATATGGACCTTATGATTCTTTTATAAGAGATAGAAAATGCAAAACTGTGAAAAGTGAGGTGAAGAACAACAAGCAGGTTTAACTACGAGTCCACCTCAACCATGGGAATGAATGTTAGATCAGACATTTTGAAGCCCAAATTTATTCTACAGTTAAACTCAGGAAACAGGATCGTGTAGGATCATGTGAGGAATTTCTTCATTAGAGTAAATAACAGACAAAGGGCTTATAAAACCACACAGTGCTTCAACATACACTTCCTCCTCACATCCTTAACGAGGAGCTCCATGTTAGGAAAACATCTCTATAATTACAACTGCAATTTACATAGTTCCCCAGTCGGTGATCCAGCCAGATATGGCTGTGGTAAGTCCCAAACATGCAGTCCAATTAAACTCCGCTGTGATGGTGCAAAGCCCCTGACTCAGTACCTCTGGCTCTACTACCACAGTAACGAATCCCTCATGTGGTGCAGTCAAACTATCACGGTGATCACCCCCGCCCCCTGGCTTGTGGCTCAGTCAAACTACGGCACTTCAGGGGTTAATCAAACACTGCCATCGCGGTGGGAGGTCTCTCCATCTTGCTAAATAGTCAAACTCTAATGTCATGAGGAGTTGTGTAGCCCAGTAAACCTCTGTGACTGCAGTGAGAAGTCCTGGTCTTTCAGCCCAGTCAAACTCTCCTAGCACAACGGGAACTGTCCCAGCTCCTGGCCCAGTCAAACTCTCCTAGCGCAGTGAGAACTGTCCCAGCTCCTGGCCCAGTCAAACTCTCCTAGCGCAACGGGAACTGTGCCAGCTCCTGGCCCAGTCAAACTCTCCTAGCACAGTGAGAACTGTCCCAGCTCCTGGCCCAGTCAAACTCTCCTAGCACAGTGAGAACTGTCCCAGCTCCTGGCCCAGTCAAACTCTCCTAGCACAGTGAGAACTGTCCCAGCTCCTGGCCCAGTCAAACTCTCCTAGCACAGTGAGAACTGTCCCAGCTCCTGGCCCAGTCAAACTCTCCTAGCGCAACGGGAACTGTGCCAGCTCCTGGCCCAGTCAAACTCTCCTAGCACAGTGGGAACTGTCCCAGCTCCTGGACAATACAAACTCTCCTAGCACAGTGAGAACTGTCCCAGCTCCTGGCCCAGTCAAACTCTCCTAGCGCAACGGGAACTGTCCCAGCTCCTGGCCCAGTCAAACTCTCCTAGCACAACGGGAACTGTCCCAGCTCCTGGCCCAGTCAAACTCTCCTAGCGCACTGAGAACTGTCCCAGCTCCTGGCCCAGTCAAACTCTCCTAGCGCACTGAGAACTGTCCCAGCTCCTGGCCCAGTCAAACTCTCCTAGCGCACTGAGAACTGTCCCAGCTCCTGGCCCAGTCAAACTCTCCTAGCACTACAGGAACTGTCCCAGCTCCTGGCCCAGTCAAACTCTCCTAGCGCAACGGGCACTGTCCCAGCTCCTGGCCCAGTCAAACTCTCCTAGCGCAACGGGCACTGTCCCAGCTCTGTCAAACCTCTCCTAGCGCACTGAGAACTGTCCCAGCTCCTGGCCCAGTCAAACTCTCCTAGCGCAACGGGCACTGTCCCAGCTCCTGGCCCAGTCAAACTCTCCTAGCGCAACGGGCACTGTCCCAGCTCCTGGCCCAGTCAAACTCTCCTAGCGCAACGGGCACTGTCCCAGCTCCTGGCCCAGTCAAACTCTCCTAGCACAGTGAGAACTGTCCCAACTCCTGGCCCAGTCAAACTCTCCTAGCACTACAGGAACTGTCCCAGCTCCTGGCCCAGTCAAACTCTCCTTGCACAATGGGAACTGTCCCAGCTCCTGGCCCAGACAAACTCTCCTAGCACAACGGGAACTGTCCCATCTCACTGTGCTGCTGCCATTAAGCGCCCAAGCTCACGGGCCGGTCAAACTCTCATGTCATAGTGAAGTGTCCTAGCTCACCCCTCAAAATCCCAAACATGGCACAAACAGTAGAACACAGGCAGAACCGAGTGAGTATGTAAATCCACAGTGGAACACATGCAGGAACATGGTCTTCTGTTCCCCCTCACATGAGCGCAGTGTTATGGGTACTAATCAATGTGACATGTATAAGCATGTACACGTGTGCACATCTCTGCATCTGCTTTTCCAGAGGTAAAACTGAAACATGCAGAGCAAATCATGATGAAAAATGAATGCTTTGATGTATGTTCTAGGTAAATACATATTTCATAGCCGAGCTACAGCGAATGCAGGAGCGAGCAGACTGAAGTACCTGTCCCTTCCCATCACCAGGCACATGTTCAGAACTTCGGCCAGAGCAGGCACAACAAAACAGCGCTCTGGACAGGTCACTTACATAAGCCCAAACCACACCGCACATCCACAACACGCAGTACACCAAAATATCGAGCTCTGAGAAGATACGGAGCCTGCTGACAGCACACTGGGCTCCCTGCAGCTGGTTTGGGGAAAGGTAGGCTGAATCACATTGTCAGTCTCTCGGTAGAAGAGTAGACGGAATCAGAGATTAAGAACAGGAGCTTCTATAAATTCCTCACACTGCACCACAGATTAACACAGCCACGCTGGAACATCAGCAGACTTACTGCACAGGTGTACACTTAGGGGTTATGGGGTAAACTGGGTTAGGGGGTTTAGTGTGGATGTAGGGGTTAGGGGGTTTAGTGTAAATGTAGGGGTTAGGGGGGTTTAGTGTAAATGTAGGGGTTAGGGGGTTTAGTGTAAATGTAGGGGTTAGGGGGGTTTAGTGTAAATGTAGGGGTTAGGGGGGTTTAGTTAAAATGTAGGGTTTAGGGGTTAAGTATAAAATTAGGGGTTAGGGGGTTTTGTGTTAATGGAGTGGTTTGGGGGTTTTAATGTAAAATGTAGGGGTTAGGGGGTTTAGTGTAAGGTGTAGGGGGTTAGGGGGTTTAGTGTAGTGTAAGTGTAGGGGTTAGGGGGTTCAGTGTAAAATGTAGGGGTTAGGGGTTTTTTGTGTAAATGTAGAGGTTAGGGTTTAGTGTAAATGTAGGGGTTAGGGGGTTTAGTGTAAATGTAGGGATTAGGGGGTTTAGTGTAAATGTAGGGGTTAGGGGGTTAAGTTTAAATGTCGGGTTTAGGGGGTTTTTGTGTATTTTTAGGGGTTAGGGGGGTTTAGTGTAAATGTCGGGTTTGGGGGTTTAGTGTAAATGTAGGGGTTAGGGGGGTTTAGTGTAAGTGTAGGGGTTAGGGGGTTTAGTGTAAATGTAGGGGTTAGGGGGGTTAGTGTAAATGTAGGGGTTAGGGTTTAATGTAGAGGGGGGAGCTTAGGGGGGTTAGTGTAAATGTAGGGGTTTTGGGGGGTTAGTGTAAATGTAGGGGTTAGGGGTTTAGTGTAAAATGTAGGGGGTTAGGGGTTTAGTGTAAATGTAAGGGTTAGGGGGGGTTAGTGTAAATGTAGGGTTAGGGGGGTTAGTGTAAATGTAGGGGTTAGGGGGTCAGTGTAAATGTAGGGGTTAGGGGTTTAGTGTAAGTGTAGGGGTTTAGGGGTTTTAGTGTGATGTAGGGGTTAGGGGTTTAGTGTAAATTTAGGGGTTAGGGGGTTCAGTGTAAAATGTAGGGGGTTAGGGGGTTTAGTGTAAAATAGTAGGGGTTAGGGGTTTTAGTGTAAATGTAGGGGTTTAGGGGGTTAGTGTAAAATGTAGAGGTTAGTGGGGTTTTAGTGTAAATGTAGAGGTTAGGGGGGTTTAGTGTAAATGTAGGGGTTAGGGGGTTTATAGTGTAACTGTAGGGGTTAGGGGGTTTTAGTGTAAATGTAGGGGGGTTAGGGGGGTTTTAGTGTAAATGTAGGGGGTTAGGGGGGTTAGTGTAAAGTGTAGGGGTTAGGGGGTTTAGTGTAAATGTAGGGGTTTAGGGGGGGGGTTTAGTTTATATGTAGGGGTTAGGGGGTTTAGTGTAAACGTAGGGGGTTAGGGGTTTAGTGGGTAAATGTAGGGGTTAGGGGGGTTAGTGTAAAATGTAGGGGTTAGGGGGGGTTGGAAGTTTAGTGTAAGTGTAGGGGTTAGGGGGTTTAGTGTAAATGTAGGGTTTAGGGGGTTTAGTGGTAAATGTAGGGGTTAGGGGGTTTTAGTGTAAAGTGTAGGGGTTAGGGGGTTTAGTGTAAGTGTAGGGGTAGGGGGGTTTAGTGTGAAATGTAGGGTTAGTAGGGGTTAGGGGGGGTTAGTGTAAAAATGTAGGGGTTTTAGGGGTTTTTTTAGTGTAAATGTAGGGGTTAGGGGGTTGTTTTTAGTGTAAATGTAGGGGTTAGGGGGTTTAGTGTAAATGTAGGGGTTAGGGGTTTTAGTGTAAGTGTAGGGGTTAGGGGGTTTAGTGTAAAATGTAGGGGGTTAGGGGGGTTATTTAGTGTAAGTGTAGGGGTTAGGGGGTTTAGTGTAAATGTAGGGGTTAGGGGGTTTAGTGTAAATGTAGGGTTTTAGGGGGTTTAGTGTAAATGTAGGGGTTTAGGGGGGTTTTAGTGGGGCGTTAGGGTTTAGTGTAAATGGGGGGGTTTTAGTGTTAGGGTGAAGGTATTGTGTAGGGGGGTTAGGGGTTTAGTGTAAAATTTGGGGTTAGGGGGTTTAGTGTAAAATGTAAGGGTTAGGGGGTTTAGTGTAAAATGTAGGGGTTTAGGGGGTTTTAGTGTAAGTGTAGGGGTTAGGGGGTTTAGTGTAAATGTAGGGGTTAGGGGGTTTTAGTGTGGGTGTAGGGGTTAGGGGGGGTTAGTGTAAATGTAGGGGTTTAGGGGGTTTAGTGTAAATGTAGGGGTTAGGGGGGTTTAGTGTGTAATGTGTAGGGGTTAGGGGGGTTTAGTGTAAAGTGTAGGGGTTAGGGGGGTTTAGTGTAAATGGTAGGGGGGAGGGGGTTAGTGTAAAGTAGTGTTAGGGGTTTTGGGTTTTAGTGTAAATGTAGGGGTTAGGGGGTTTAGTGTAAATGTAGGGGTTAGGGGGTTTAGTGTAAATGTAGGGGTTTAGGGGGTTTAGTGTAAATGTAGGGGTTAGGGGGTTTAGTGTAAATGTAGGCGTTAGGGTTTAGTGTAAATGTAGGGGTTAGGGGGTTTAGTGTAAATGTAGGGGTTAGGGGGTTTAGTGTAAATGTAGGGGTTAGGGGGTTTAGTGTAAATGTAGGGGTTAGGGGGTTTAGTGTAAATGTAGGGGTTAGGGGGGTTTAGTGTAAGTGTAGGGGTTAGGGGGTTTAGTGTAAATGTAGGGGTTAAGTCTTGTGTGTTAAGTCTTGGGGGAATGGTTTATGAGAGCCCGTTATTTCTCTGATCTATCACCATGTCAAGGTGTGATTCACCTGGGAGGAATTAGAGCTGAAGACTTCCTAATTGTTTCCCAGTCTTATTCCTGGGGGAGCTTCATACTGCCGAACTGCACATTCTCTTTTCCGATATCCGAATCCTCAGCACATTAGGAGATTGAGTCTGCAGCTAACAGATTAAAGTACTGATCATTACTGTTCATTAATGAGAGTAGAGCTCTACACCGTGCGGGTCAGGGGTCTGCCCATTCCCACCAGACAGCCCACTCTCCTGTTCCGGCTCCAGCTCAGTGGCTTACCTTCCTAAAATGTTGATCTGGCGTATTTGGAAATGGCGTTGTAAAAAAACACGCTGGGTCACGTTTTGCTGAGAACACACTTAAATATGGTGGTGGTGTGTTAGTGTGTGCGGTGCTGGTGTGAGTGGATCAGACACAGCAGTGCTGCAGGACACCACAGTGTCACTGCTGGACTGAGAAGCGTCCACCAACCAGAACTATCCAGCACGGCAGCGTCCTGCGGCCAGCGTCCTGTGATATCAGCCATCGTCTCTGACTGTCCATCTACAAGGTGAACCAGCAAGGTAGGAGTGTCTAAGAGTGGACAGTGAGTGTACTGGTGTGAGTGGATCTGTCCACTCTGCTGTCCACTCTCTTGCATTTCTGTCCGGTATCCGCAGGGACTCCCTACATTAGGCAAAAACAGCAGACCTGGTTTAATTTGGCCTACAGGAAAGTTCCCCTCGTCGTTTCAGAAGTAGAGATGGGAAGAGAGAGATCTCTGAAAGGTGTCGATCATGTAGGCTAGGCTAATCCGTGCCCGAGGACGGCGTGTTCTCATATGCCTGAACGCAGTGTCCCCGCCGATTTGCTCGTGCCCGCGTTAACAATCGCGCTATTGGCTCGAGCAGCCTTGAGTCTGTCAAAGCCCCCTTTCAGGAAGCAGCAAACATTTTTCAATTAACAGCCATCCACAGACACATTCAGCGCTGAGGAGGCTCCAGTCAATACCGGCCTTGTCTCCCTGCGACCTCTGCGAGGTTCTTCATAATCTCCCTCGTCGTCCTGCCATAATACCGGAGCGGTGTGGAGGAGGCGAAGAAATGCTTCTCCCGAGTCGCTATTCGCCAGTCACACTGGCTCAAGGCTAAACGTCGAGCTGGATATGAATAGGGAAAGGCGGAGGTAAGGAGGGAGCACAGTGGACGACAACGGCTGTCATTACAGAGTGACGCTTTAGGTCTTAGTTACTGACATCAGACGTCACGTCATGAGAGATGGACACCTAGACCAGGACTAGTTTAGGAGGACTGGGTTAGGGTTTACATTTACAACCCTAACCCCTACATCCACACTAAACCCCTACATCCACACTAAACCCCTAACCCCTACATCCACACTAAACCCCCTAACCCCTACATCCACACTAAACCCCCTAACCCCCTACATTTACACTAAACCCCTAACCCCTACATTTACACTAAACCCCCTAACCCCTACATTTACACTAAACCCCCTAACGCCTACATTTACACTAAACCCCCTAACGCCTACATTTACACTAAACCCCCTAACCTCTACATTTACACTAAACCCCCTAACCCTCTACATTTACACTAAACCCCCTAACCCCTACATTTACACTAAACCCCCTAACCCCTACATTTACACTAAACCCCCAAACCCCCACATTTACACAAAACCCCCCTACATACATTTACACTAAACCCCCCATAACCCCTACATTTACAACTAAACCCCTAACCCCCGTCCTACATTTACACTAAACCCCTAACCCCTACATTTACATTAAACCCCCAAACCCCCTACAAATTTACATTTACACTAACCCCTAACCCCCTACATCTACACTAAACCCCCTAACCCCTACATTTACACTAAACCCCCTAACCCCTACATTTACACTAAACCCCCTAACCCCTTAAATTTACACTAAACCCCCTAACCCCTACATTTACACTAAACCCCCTAACCCCTACATTTACACTAAACCCCCTAACCCCTACATTTACACTAAACCCCCTAACCCCTACATTTACACTAAAACCCCTAACCCCTACATTTACACTAAACCCCCTAACCCCTACATTTACACTAAACCCCCCTAACCCCTACATTTACACTAAAACCCCTAACCCCTACATTTACACTAAACCCCCACCTAACCCCTACATCTAACACTAAACCCCCTTAACCCCGTACATTTTCACACTAAACCCCCTAACCCCTACATTTACACTAAACCCCCTAACCCCCTACATTTACACACTAAACCCCCTCACCCCTACATTTTACACTAAACCCCCTAACCCCTACATTTACACTAAACCCCCTAACCCCTACATTTACACTAAAACCCCCTAACCCCTACATTTACACTAAACCCCCTAACCCCTACATTTACACTAAACCCCCTAACCCCTACATTTTACACTAAGCCCCCCTAACCCCTACATTTACACTAAACCCCTAACCCCTATATTTACACTAAACCCTCATACCCTACATTTACACTAAACCCCCTAACCCCTACATTTACACTAAACCCCTAACCCCTACATTTACACTAAACCCCTAACCCCTACATTTACACTAAACCCCTAACCCCTACATTTACACTAAACCCCTAACCCCTACATTTACACTACACCCCCCTAACCCCTACATTTACACTAAACCTACTAACCCCTACATTTACACTAAACCCCCTAACCCCTACATTTACACTAAACCTACTAACCCCTACATGTACACTACAGTACTAACCCCTTGTGTAAACCATTCTAATTATGCACAGAAATGCTGTAATGTCCTTGCTGAGAGTTTTGGTCTTATTTTACCCTCCTACCCCCTGTCCTCTGTTTCAGAGCAGGGTTGAGATTGATCTCTTTCTCTCATGGTGAGCAGTTAGATCTCAGTTAGTGTGAAACCTTCAGAGCTGTCACTCCTGAAGTACATCAGCGGTTCAAAGCTGGGGTTGCCGGTCGTGTACTGGCTAGCTTTACTGAGTTAACCAAACCCCGACACGTATCTACAGAGTCAGAGTCAGCCTGCTGCTAATGCCCAGGCCGTGTTTATAGAGGTTGGAGGGACACGGTCAGGGGGAGTCACAGTAGCAGACAGACAGACTGGGCCGGTCGAGCCGCTGCATGTCTACAGTCATTCAGGAGCTCCTAATGAGTCGAACGCCGTCGGCGTGAATGGGCCTGTAATAGGGTTCTATTCAGGGAAGCACACAGTGCTTTGTGAACAGGTTGACTTGGTTCGGTGCTTATCACTCCACCACAGCAGAACGGAGAAACCAGAAGGACCGCTTCTCTACCCCAAGCAATTAACTCCTGGTGCAGCACCGCAGACAAACAAATCACCACACTTCTTACTGAACACTGAAACCCCAGCAGGCCGCACACACGCGTGTCGTCCAAACGCAGCACTGTGATGGTGCAGTGAGTAAAGTACAGTACACAGGACTGACGTCCCGTGACAAATCCGGACCGATTCGCTCATACGTGATTAAACCGCTCAGTTTGAAGAGTCACTGGTGTATGCACCATCCTGGACATCATCAGTGAGGCTTGATTAAACCCCCCTGAGAAACAGACCCTTCGGCACAGCACCTCTCTGAGTAGTTGAATGTACATGTACGATACCATGACTGTCTGTTAGCCGTAGCGTTCAGGGCGCTAACTCTGCTAATGTGTTCACTGGCTCCCACCTGCCCAATTTCCCATCACAGCACATGGATGCTGACCCCTTGATTTGGTCACAGAATAGACTCCACCGACCGAACACAGCTGTCAGATGTCTGCCACAGCACCACTACTGAGCGTGCTCATGCAGACCGGCAGGTCATGTTGGCTTCAGCCAAGTCAAACTAGCCGTTTGTCCATGTTGGAGCGACTTCCAGCTACTCTCCTGTAGGCTGAAGCTAAAGCAGGGTTTTTACGAGGGGGTGGCGGAGGGAACCGATGAGCGCCCTGTTAAACAGTGCAGGCTGCAGTTCCATAATACTACTCTTTAGAACCAGACGTGATGACGCAGGACTGCGAGGAAGACAGAGGAGTAAACGGATTAAAAGAACTGAAAGACAGCGGGGTTAGAACACGGTAGGGAGAACAGAACCATAGAAGGCTCAGTAAACATCAAGGAAGGATGGAAAACTGGCAGACCCGCTCACCAGGTAAGTTTACACACATGGTTAAATGAGACACAGGTAAGCAACATCAGCATTCAGGTGAAGGTGCAGAGAGTCATGAGCTGGTACTGCACACTGTATACACCCCCTGTGTGTGGTATACAGTACAGTACCAAGTTCTGACCTACAGTGTAGTATATTAATACAGTCACATGACCAGTTACCTCACATTTACCTCAGAGCTGTTATTACTGTATCCACTGTTTAGAGCTAGCTGCTGCTAACGCTGCAGTTCACCTGAGATACAGTTAGCCTAGCGGTTAGCTCCCCTCGGCTATTTCACTCTAAAACTGATCCTCTAAAGCGAGTTCATCTTTTATTAATCTTCAGACCTGTATATTTAACTTTCTGAGGCTTTGTGGTATGCACCTATAATGGCCAGGTATGGCTGAAACAGACACACCCATCAATCAGAAGGGTGGTCCACGTACCATGTGTTCTTAATTCCTGCTGTGAATGAGAACATGTTACGTTTCCAAAACCTGGCGTCAAGAGAGCAGCAGGTCAAAAGTTGGGTACGACTTTGCCATGAGGAGCCACCTTAGATGGTTTATCAACCAGCCCAAAGAGGTGCCTTCATGTGCTGAGTGCATGAGCATGACTTATTTGGGAGATAAGGCATAAGACTCATTGGGTTTGGAAATAATCCATACTTACATAGAGACATTTATCCGCCATGGGAAAAACACTTTAGATTAGTCTTTCAAATGTGGCCAAAAGTATATGGACACCTGTCCTAATGATGGAGTTCCTGTGATTTGGCCACATCCTAGGCTAACAGTAGGGCTGCAACAAACGACTACTACTACGATTATTCGGATTATGGATCCAACTCTACTGATGATTCAAGAGAACAGCCGTTTGGGAACAGAACATGTTAAAGCACCTTACTTCAGCATCCAGTGAGCCGACGTGTTTCCTATTCCCAACATGGACGACGTGCTTCCAGGCCAGCTACAGTCGGATTTACCAGTAGCACAAGTGAAACGCTCCCACGCTTAGGGAATTTTATTCCTGAGGTCACCAACCCCCCTTTTTTAACTCTCCAGTGAGCAGTAATGTCAAGACTCTAATCGATTACAGCAACAAGTCAACTGTTAGATTAGTTGGCAACTAATTTATTGGTTGATTTTAGTCACCTGAGTCGATTAATCGTCACAACCCCAATTACCAGGTGTAATTATATAATCATGCATACAGTCATGTGGTCTCCTCAGACAAACACCAGCAGTAGAGTGGCTCGTGCTCAGCTGAGTGGTTATACAGTACATAGTGACGCTGCCTGTTTCAGCACAGCGGCTCCGGCGGGAGTATACTCCATAGCACACACCTTTATCCCAGAAACTTACTTCCCCAGGTGAAAATTATATTCTAATGAACTTCAGTAAGTAGATTTCAAGCACATGATTGTTCTGTGTGCTAAATACATACATAAGGTTTAAAAATTACAAGAACCTTCTACCTCAGTAGCACTTTAGTGTCTTAATGGAAGTATACTAAGTGTATCACAAGACAGCTAATTTCTTTAGATTCGTATTGTAAAGGGAAAGGCGCTTTTGTAATGAATTCATTTTGACAACCACTAGGGGTCAGTAGCTGCAGGGCAGGGCTGTTGGGATGACAGTAGATCCTGATTGGATTCGTCCTTACTGAGGTGGGTGAAACACTTCGTTTCATTCCCAGGATGGAATTTTAAACCATAAACCATAAACACAGCCATGACCTGCACGGTGCACACAGGACGACAGCTGCCGGCCTCACTGCTACAGCACGACAGGTAAGAACCCGTTCCTGCTCCAGCATGGCTGTGTCCCTGTGCACAAGGCCAGCTCCATAAACACCTGGACTGAGACGTTTGGCATGGATCACCTCCAGTAGTCTTCACAGGGCCCTGACCTCAACCCCACAGGGCACCTATGTAATGAACTGGAGCGTTGGAATGAACTGGTCAGTGTCTGACCTCAAAAATCCTCTTTTGGCTGACTGGACAAAACCTTCCGCAGACGCATTCCAAAATCTAATGGAAGACCTTCCCAGAAGAGTGGATAGCTGTAATAGACCCTGACTTTGGAATGGGATGCCATATAAGGTCATATAGGTCTGAAGTTCAGGCGTCCACATACTTTTGACCACTTTTGTTGCATGTACAGCAGACCTTCCGTCAGGTGCGTCCAAACTTTTGACTGGTACGGCTCTCTCTTTTCAAGGTTTAAGACTTCATACACAACAAATCAGTTAACCAACACTGACCCCTAATGGCGGAGGATACACCTTACAGCCCGGCCACATACACACCCACAGCTCCTCTGTACCGCCGGGCCTGGGAGGGGAGCGACAGACCATCCAGTTCAAACGTATAATCCATAACACGATCCATTTCACATATACATTCCGAGTCTGGTCACTTGATACAGTCGGAACAGGTCAGGGTGATGTTACACAGCAGTAGGACGTGTCAAAACCTCGCTTCATCTTCACCACGTCCTGCATTAGAACCCTAACAGTCCGGGTTCTACCATAATGAGCTCCAAACAGTGTAGACCACCTTCGTGTGCTCGTGTGTCTGATGGCCTGTCCCAAAGTCCACTCCACCAGGATGTACTGCAGCAGCACTTAACACATACATGTCTGTACTGTATCTCCCAAATAGCTTGGTGGAATGCCACCAGTGCACTGAACTCCGGGTCACACACTGCTATCCCAAAGTTTGGAATTATCATTTACAGAACTACTATAGAAATCAGAGACAGTGGTGCACAGTATGCTCATCCCCTAACAGCTTTCAGATCACAGAAAACTGTACTTTTCACAAATTATTTATTAATGTATGTGGAATGATGAATTAGAACCATTTTCATTTGGCCAGTTGAGCAAAGAGGAATTCCACCTCCGGAGTTAACCCCTCTGTGCAGTGAAACACCCACACACTAGGGGGCAGTGAGTAGGACATGCCCAGGGACAGTTTAGTCATGTCCTTCAGTTCAGGTAATCAAACTGTGGACATTCGGATCATAGCGCCACTCCGGATTCACAGCACCTGGAGAACAGGTGGGGGTCCGGTGGCTTGCTTCCGGGCACTTCAGTGGTGCCAGTTCAGGAAATCAAACCTTCTGATCTCAAAGCTGGTTTCCTCACCTCTAGCCCACTCCTGCCCCAGTAGCTGTAGATGACTGGTTGTACTGGTTATCCATTCATTACAATCAGGGTACATGCAGAGGTCTGGGAGGTCAAACAGTCCCCCAAAGAAAATGATTATTTCCATTATTTCCATGTTTTCCCATCAACATTCCATATAACACCCAGAAGACCAGGAACGCTGGTGGTTTATATAGTAAATATAATGTCTATATGTGTGTTCTAGACATGGAGAACCCTGGTTCCCACAACAGTTTTTCCCAAAAAGAAGCCAAAATGTGCACTCACCTGACCACAGCAGACATTCCCATGGACTTCCGGACTGTCTGAGATGAAGTCGGGCCCTGAGAACTCGGCGGCGCTGCTGTACAGAACTCAGGTATGTCTTTCTCGTGGGGTAATTGTAACGCTCAGCATGCTTTACCAACAGTGCCAATACAGGAGCAACAAACGGTGGAGCTGATTACAGAGCCCCAGGTGAACCAAATCAGTCCTCCTGGAAGGTGGGCCCGTGACTGAATCATGTGATCAGAGGGGATTATGGGGAATGCAGTTTGGGGAACTGGTTGTGGTGTAGAGCACAGCTAAAGAAGGCGTGACCGTAACAGAGAGTCAGGCTGATGCGGTGTTGGACTGTCTTACTGTTAAGTATTTTTGGTGAGTGATGATGGTTTTCCGAAATATTCCCAAAGTGGTTATATTTCACACAGTAGCATGACAGTTTCTCATGCTGTCCCGTCTGAGGTTCCAAGGTCACACACACTCAGCAGCAGTTTCTGGCCTTGCTCTGCACGGACTGGGATTCCTCAGGAGTCCTGGGATATTTTACCGTGGTTTGGATGGTACATGTGAAAGACCAACATTTTTGTGATCTGATGTGAGAAATGATCTTGATGATTCTCTTACCAGCATCATGATCCCTTACCTGATACCAACTCAACTCAACTGTGAAATCATTCAAACGGCTGTAACCAGAATACTCTGTGCTCTTAATCTGAGTCTGCCCTAAAGTTTGTGCTGCATCAAATTCGATTGAAATTTGATTAAGTTCACTAAAAATAAAAAAAAAGTTGTTCGGAGAAATGCTCAAAATAGTCAATTCGTACTTCTGTCAGATAAATAAACACACAAGACCGTTAGCAAATCACAGATTCCTGTTTTTATTATTTATTATTATTTTTAAATGCCCAGACTTTCCATGAAATGAGGCCTGTACAAATCAAATCTTGAGGCAGATAAATAAACGTATAGAGGAAAGTAAAATATGATTAATCATTTAGACGCTGCATGTTTACAGTCCTCTCTCTCTCTCTGCTGTTCTCCATCTAAAAACATCTTCCCACTTATAAAGCAACGTCCGCTCATCGGAGGGCTGAATGTAACGTAGTTAAGCCTGTTATTCTAAACGTTAGAACACTAGTGGAGGGGACGGGCTGAGCTGTGTGTGGACGTGCACATTTTAAAAATTTTTACTGGAAAGCTCTTTAAATGGTCCACACAAGTACATACAGGTCCAAGCAGGTCCACACAGGTCCACACAGGTCCACACAGGTCAACACAAGAGCACACAGGTCCACACAAGACCACACAGGTCCACACAAGTCCACACAGGTCCACACAGGTCCACACAAGAGCACACAGGTCCACACAGGTCCACACAAGAGCACACAGTTCCACACAAGTCCACACAAATCCACACAGGTCCACACAGGTCCACACAAGAGCACACAGTTCCACACAAGTCCACACAAATCCACACAGGTCCACACAGGTCCACACAAGAGCACACAGGTCCACACAGGTCCACACAAGAGCACACAGGTCCACACAAGAGCACACAGGTCCACACAGGTCCACACAAGTACACACAGGTCCACACAGGTCCACACAGGTCCACACAAGTCCACACAGGTCCACACAGGTCCACACAGGTCCACACAAGAGCACACAGGTCCACACAGGTCCACACAGGTCCACACAGGTCCACACAGGTCCACACAGGTCCACACAGGTCCACACAAGTACACACAAGTCCACACAGGTCCACACAAGTCCACACAGGTCCACACAGGTCCACACAGGTCCACAAACCCGTCAAATTCAGAGTGAACTTGGGGACAGGCCGGGTGCTGTATGTTTTCTGTTCTGTAATCACACCTGATTCAGCTCTCTCTGGTATCGCTGAGCCTTTTCTGCCCAGTGTAGGGATGGTGCCCAGTGTAGGGATGGTACCCAGTATAGGGATTGTAGGGACGGTGCCCAGTGTAGGGATGATGCCGAGTGTAGGGATGGTGCCCAGTGTAGTGATGTTGCCCAGTGTAGTGATGGTGCCCAGTGTGGGGTTGGTGGCCAGTGTAGGGATTGTAGGGATGGTGCCCAGTGTAGGGATGGTGCCCATTGTAGGGATGATGCCCAGTGTAGTGATGGTGCCCAGTGTAGTGCTGATGCCCAGTGTGGGGTTGGTGGCCAGTGTAGGGATTGTAGGGATGCTGCCCAGTGTAGTGATGGTGCCCAGTGTAGTGCTGATGCCCATCGGTGTAGTGATGGTGTCCATCAGTGTACATCTTTACGCAGCAACATCAGACATGCAAGGTCCAACAGAGGGTTGATGTTTGGGTCTCAAATGTTCAAAATTAACGTCGTACTGATGAAGATCTGATGATCAGTAGTGGGTAGTTCATTAACATCCTCAGAGGATACGACCTGCACCAAGTTCACACTGAGCTCTCAAATTCAGAGTCCAAATCGAGACCAGGCCACATCGAGTCCAAATCAAGACCAAGGCTGGAACACAATGGTTTAAGGGCCAGACCAGGACACATCAAGTCTGAGTCAAGACCAAGCTCGGAACACCATGAGCCTGAGTCAGGACCATGCCTTAATGTTAGGTGGGTTTGAGTCAGAACCAAGATCAGGACTGGCAGGGACTGGCCCGAGACCAGGCTATGATATATTATACAGAACAACAATAACACCAGTTCAGCCATCGTTATAATAATCAGACCAAGCAGAGTTTATTTAGACATGCACGAGGTGGTGTTCAGCCTCTGGGCTCTTAACACTCCAGGAACGCGCTTCATCTATACATCCCCACGTCCGTCATACGCACCCACACAGCTGCAGGAGCCTGAAGATACTGACACCATAAACACACCAGTGGAGCCTATTCCGTATGATCATGAGGGCTAAAAAGCTCATTTCGGGTGTCTTAATCCTTATGACTGGAACAGGCATCCCTGCTGTGTTACATTTCCCACCACCGGCACTTTGGAACGCTGAATCACCATCTACAATGATCATATCATTCAGAAGTATCTGCTCCTGGAATAGATTCCACAAAGACGGAGTAGTAGTCATGGCACTGTGGGAGAACCTCCAGAGCCGTATATCTCAAATCAAGTGTGACTGCTTGCCTTACTGTTTCAAGAATTCCCATGAAGCTCATTTTACAGGTGTGGATGTGGGATAAGGAGGAGTATAAAAAACAAAACATGAAAAAAAAAGAATATTCGGCTACAGTTCAGTGCAAAACACGATTCATCATCCTAGAAGAGTAAACATCTAGTCCCGGAAGACTAGAGCAAACCTGAGAGCGAGTGCGGTACCGTGTTCCTGTTCCGGAGGAAGGTAGAAGGCCACACTGGAGCATGTTTACCCACACTGTAAACTCACGCCCTGCTGTGTGCCGTGGCTTTTCCTCCCAAACGGGTCTCAAAATGTTCGTCTGGGTCCACAGTCCGAGTCCTGCGGCAGGTCTAGAGGTCCACAGAGGTGTCCAGCCGGTCCAGCGTTTCAGTGCTCTGGCCCTCGATCAGTGCAGGTGTGGCCGAGGCGATGTTTGGGTACGGACGGGGTTGCTCCAGGTTGACGTAAGTGATCTGAAGGTTGACGTAGTGTTCGCCCTCCAGCGCCGAGTGGATGTCCTGCAACTCCCTTACCAGGACGGAGAAGGTGGGCCTGAAGTCAGGCTCAGGGTTCCAGCACTGCAGCAGGACACACCACCTGCAGTGACCACGAAACAAGGACAGCTACAGTCAGCCGTTCTCACAGTGCAGGACTATTCAGCATACAGTACTGCACACAGTTCAGGTACCTAGGCAACTCTAGGCACAATAATAAAACAGTAAAAATATTATCATAATATTATTATTATTGTTGTTGTTGTTGTTGTTGTTGTTGTCACTGGGTACCCAATAATGCATGGCTTGGAAAATGTTCATCAACTGTTCACAGTGGGGGTGATGAACCTTTTCTAAGCCATGCATTATTGTCATGCACATCGTCCACTTCTAAAATCTCCTTCTTAAAATCTCCATACCAAACATTCTGGAGCTGGGCGCTCTCAACATCTCGAGAACTGCGGGACCACTTATTGGATAAAAATAGAAGATGAAGAGGAAGAAGAAGAAGTGCATAAGGAACAGGTAGAAGAAGAAGTAGGGGAAGAGACGAAGAAGGAGAGGGGGAAGAAGAGGAATATGAGGAAGAAGAGGAATATGAGGAAGAAGAGGAAGAGAAAAAAAAGGAAAATGAGGAAGAGAAGGAAGAGGAGAAGGAAAATAAGGAAGAGGAGGAGAAAGAAGATGAGGAGAAGGAAGATGAGGAAAAGAAGAGGTAGGAGAGTAGAAGGAAGATGAGGAAGAAGAGAAAGGAGAGAAGAAGGAAGAAGAGGAAGAGGAGGAGGTGGAGAAGGAAGATGAGGAAGAGAAGGAAGAGGAAGGAGAGGAGAAGGAAGATGAGGAAGAAGAGGAAGGAGAGGAGAAGGAAGAAGAGGAAGAGGAGGAGAAGGAAGATGAGGAAGAGAAGGAAGAGGAAGGAGAGGAGAAGGAAGATGAGGAAGAAGAGGAGAAAGATGATGAAGAAGAAGATGAGGAAGAACAGGAGAGGGAAGGATATACTGTTGCATAAAGACAGACTTGCACATGCTCTTACAGAGAGTCGAGGCAGTACTGAGGCTGGGGCAGCCGCCGTCCCTGTAATAGATACGGACTCATGTCGTAGGGGTCCACATCAGGATACGGACTGGCTCCTCTGGTCAGCATCTCCCACATCAATACACCAAACGACCACTAGTGGGCAGCAGAGACCGAGTGTTAATGATCAGATCCATAATAACTACACACTGTTATCAGACAGATGGAAACCAATGTCTCAATAATCAATAGTTCTAATACGCTCAGATCTCAGATAAACAGGACACAAGGAAGCTGTAAACATAAATAAAGACATTTATGAAGTTATAATAAAACATAACAACTCCAAAACTCATCACATTTCATAAGCAAGGATTAAATATCGATTAAAAATGCAAGTAAATAGACAATAACAGTATATTATTTATCATTTTATTCACTTATTGTTCATGAGATACTGTGATTCCAAGCTTCTGAATGATAAGAGTCTATATAATATAATATAATATAATATAATATAATATAATATAATATAATATAATGAAATAAAGTAAAAAAAAAAATATATATATATAGTATAATATAAATAAATAAATAAAAAAATAAAATTAAAAATAAAATAAAATAAAATAAAATAAAATAAATAAAATAAAATTGAATATCTTACCACATCAGACTTGGTGCTGAATTTCTGGGTCTGTAAACTCTCTATGGCCATCCATTTAATAGGAAGTTTGGCTTTCTTGTGGTCCTGGATGCTGTAGTACTCTTTATCAAAGATGTCCCGCGCCATGCCGAAGTCGGCCACCTTCACCGTGAACGTCTCGTCCAGCCTGCCACAGGGGTTATAGTCTTATTACACGGGGTACGGAGCTTTAGAGCTAGAGCTGCTTCCCGACTCTCCATCTCTCTAACGAAACACCAGGCGAGTCACTCACATGCAGTTCCGTGCCGCCAGGTCTCTGTGCACAAACTTCTTCAGCGCCAGGTACTCCATTCCTTTAGCGACCTGCAGCCCGAAGCCGATCAGATCCTTCACGGTGGGGCTCTACCAACACAGGACACCAAACACACCGGTAAACACAGAGTACCTGTGCGTTAGAGGGTCGCCAGGTCTGGGTCCGGAGTTTCACACCAGAGACATGTGTGAGTGGATCATTCTCAGCACTGCAGTGACACTGACGTGGTGGTGGTGTGTTAGTGTGTGTGGTGCTGGTGTAAGTGGATCAGACACAGCAGTGCTGCTGGAGTGTTGAGACACTGTGTCCACTCACTGTCCACTCTATTAGACACTCCTACCTTGCTGCTCCACCTTGTAGATGGACAGTCAGAGACGATAGCTCATCTGCTGCTGCACAGTGCAGTGTTGGTCCTCCTCTAGTCCTTCATCAGTGGACACAGGACGCCGCCCACAGGACGCTGCTCAACAGGACGCTGTTGTGCTGGATGGTTTTGGTTGGTGGACGATTCTCAGTCCAGCAGTGACACTGAGAGGCCCAGCAGCACTGCTGTGTCTGATCCACTCACACCAGCACCACACACACTAACACACCACCACCACGTCAGTGTCACTGCAGTGCTGAGAATGATCCACCACCCACATCATACCTGCTCTGTGGTGGTCCTGTGGGGGTCCTGACCATTGAAGAACAGGGTAATACAGTATACAGAGAAACAGATGGACTACAGTCTGGACCTGTACACCTACAGAGTGTCCTGTATGGTGAGTGGAGCTGGTAAGATGGACAGTGGGTGGAGATAAGAAGGTGGACCTAATGATGTGTCTAAGACGCAGCACTGCATGTGAGAAGACTAGAACATGCCACATTCATCCCGTTCCTAAAACAGCACCCTGTGGAATGTGGAGCTGGGAAAGAACTCGGATTAACACTCAGTCCTCGTCTTCATCACTGAGCTGGGCTCTGTCTCCAGTTTGCTGACACCGTCTTTATTTCAACCCAGGGGCCCCAGCCTCTAGGGGGCTCCCGTGAGCAGCTCTGAGAAAACCTAAACTGTGGGTTTGACTCATGGTGAGAACTTCACCAGCCGCATCAAAAAATGTCGATTCAGATTTCCCACTGCGGTTTGAGCGATGGCTGTGATCCTGCACTGCGAAAAATGATATCTCAGGAGGTCAAGTTATCTCTATCCATCTGCAGCCCTCTAATCATATATAAATTATTATAAAAGTCTGATTTTGAGATCGTGATGAGCTCAGATTTAAGATGATCTAGATCATTTCCAGATGTTCTACTTGTTCTCAGGGATTGTAGTGAATGTTCTCACTCTACTGTAGAACATTTGTACTTAAGTATGGAGAGCACCAGGTCTGCCTCACTGGCTCTTCCTGTCCTCTTATAGCCACGGTCCTGCTTTCTGATCGATCACCTGTCTGATTATGGTGTGTGGTCTGTGTTTACGTTGTGCGGACGCTTGCTTTAATTTTGTCCTGGTTGTTAGATCCTTGTTACCGGGGCTCTTGTTTAACGTCTCTGGAATCTCGCTTAACTGAGAACACGCAGCTCCAGCGGTGACACTGCGGTTAGTACACTGCCATGGTGGTGCTGCACAGGTCTCTTGTAACCTGTGGTGGCCTAAAAATGGCAGCCAGGTAGGAGCCCACCACACCCATACCTCTCTTCCACAAACAAAGTGCCAGGGCTGGTGCCGGTGCTGGTGCTGGTTCCCAGGCTCCACTGAACCATGTGCTCGGCCCAGGGGGGTCATCATAGACGATCCGTCATGAAGGTGCTCTAGCAGCACGTCAAGGTTCTTAGCTACCTGTTGTGTTTTCCACATTACGGCTCTCCTGCACGGATTGAACCGCACGCGTTCTGAATGCCTCACATTGTAGCCCATCAGAAACGGACACTCCTATCGAAGGGGGTCATCCACGAGAACGTCACTGGTGGGATACGATTGTTCCCGAGGTCAGCTCAGCGCCGCTCATCGTGCAGCACCACGGCCCTTTGCCACTTGCATCACAGGTTCCACGGCTCCAGGCCAGAGAGTTAATGAGCTAAGAGCTCTCAGAGGTCCGGAGATCATCCGGACCCGCACGCTCCTCCTGAGTGAACGGTTAGTGTACACGGCTGCGGGTGGTTTGTGCACGTTAGTAAATCAAACGCCGACCCCGGCACGCTGTGGAACGCTCGTACTGTCCGCAGAGTCCAAACCGCAGAGAGGAACGGAAAACGAAAAGCTCCTGCTTACCCTCTCCTTAGAGCGGATGAAGTGTCTGAGGTCTCCGTGTTTCATGTATGGCAGGACCACCAGGGGGAGTCCGTCAGCGGGCAGCAGGATACCCAGCAGGGACAGCACATGAGGGTGGTGGAAGGCTTTCATCAGGATGCCTTCTCTCAGGAACAGCTCCACCTCCTCCACCTCTGTTATCCCTGTTAACAGTGTCGGGAAGAACACTTCAGAGAGGGTAGGGACAGCTGAATGCTGACTACACGGCCCTGAAACCTGAATTCCTTTACCGGAATTCTAATAAGCTCACCGGACAAAAAATGAGTCACCTGTTTCCACACAAGGAACGAGACATTCACTGCACTGTAGCACCTCTCCCCAATCTATGGATCCCGTCACTCACACCCCACAGGGATTTATAGTAGCCCCATCATCCTCGTGCAGCGCCATCTGCAGGAGCCTGAAGGTACTACCCCATTAAACACACAGGGGGCCTCATTTTTTGTCCGGTGAGCTTATGCAGTATATATGTGTGTGTATATCGTCGCTGTCAAAAGAAAAACAAGTATCTCCAAAATGGCAACTTTACAGGAGAGGCCAAAAGCCTCATTTAACCCTAATGTAAGTCAATGGAACCAGACATCTTTCCGAACAGTTTTGGGACATTTCTGTTGGTCCATTCATCTTGGGATTCTCACTCGGTGTAAACACCAGCTGGTGTGTTCAAATGATGCATAAAAGTAAAAATGGACAAAAGTGGAGATACACGTTTTTCATTGGACAGTGACGTTATGTAATATGAATATGCACTAATATTAGCAGTAGAGGTTGGTGTAGCTCAGCGGATAACACCACTGCACGCCAGGGAGCCACCACGGCACGTGGGAGACTGGGGTTTGAATCCCGGTCTGGGTGACTATGCTGTGCTACACCAATCAGAGTCCTTGGGCAGGACTCCTAACACTACATTGGCCCACCTGTAGTATGATTAACCTTGTAAGTCGCTCTGGATAAGAGCGTCAGGTAAATGCCGTAAATGTAGAGGATGCATTAGCATGATTTCACTTCTATAATCAACTATACACAACCTGTTCCACCCCATGTACCACTCTCTGAAAGCACTGGGCATCTCCTTCAGTGCCCGGCTGCTGCACCGGCGGGGTCCTTCTGGCCGCAGTCAGACTGTGTAACAGCCGCTCCCCTCAGTAGTCTATTCTACACTAGTCTATTTCTACTATGTGCAATAAAACTCAGTAGTCTATTTCTATTCAACTATTTATATGTTCTGTAATTTTTGTATATAGATCTTATTTATTATTTGTAAGTTTCCTGACACTTCTGTTCTTTCCCCTGTGCTGCTGTAACACTGTAAATTTCCCCACTGTGGGATCAGTAAAGGATTATCTTATCTTATCTTAACTAACCGTGTGATGTACCTGAGGGTGCTCAAACATTTGGCCTGATTAAACTTATAACAGAGGATAAGGAGCTTTGTCTCCATCTGGGGTTTAAGATGCACTCACGGTTCAGCGACTTCACTGCACAGTGGACTTCTCGGTTGTTACCGTCAGTGAGGTAGCCGTGATACACCGTCCCAAAATGACCTGCAGAGATTCGAGAACCGAGGAAGGAAGAGCAGAGGGAGCGGGATGAACATAAGCTGGACACCACAGAAGAGTCCTAATGAAACACATCTGGAGGGCTGGGTACCCTTTCCGATGATCTGGTCCTGCTGGAATCTGAGCTGCTCTGGGCAGATCAGCACGTCCTTCACCTCCTCCAGCAGCTGAGGTCGCAGGGCTGACACAGAGAACCTCTCAGAGGGCACCAGAGGAAGAGCAGCAGGATCTAAAGAGGATGCGTAAGCCAGCCCGGAGAACGCCATTCCGGAGCCATGAGTGGAGCCGTGGGACAGTTCTACAGGAGGACAGAGGGACAGAACATTATGACCACCTCATGTCCTCTCTGGACTTCTGACACTTATTAAAACTATCGGAGCTGATTTCCATTCTGCTGGCCTCTAGGGGGCAGTGCAGGAGAAGACAGCATCTAGCATGCTGCGCCTCTCCAAACACTGGTGCATCTGACTCGGCCAACGTAGGAGCTACAGGAGAAGCTAATCAGCAGTGGCAGACTGTAGCTGGGAGTAGACTCTGCAGGGTGGTGGTACTCCAGGAGGAGGGTTGGAGATCACTGGGCTACATCACCGTGTCAGTATGATGTATATTTGATTATAGGCCCAGTTCGGAGTACCATGTGATTTCCATATGAAAGGCATAGCCGTGTCTGATTTACCTCGTCTGTAGTCTCCTACAGGTGACGTCTCTGAGCCTATGCCATTCCGAGAGGAATATCGAGAGAGCCGAGCCTCTGCCTGCATAGCTGGGAACAAGACAAAGTTCTCTTTAGATGAACGTGCAAAAAAAGCCTTTGTATTATTATTATTATTATTATTATTATTATTATTATTATTATATGCTATATCATGCACTGTAAAACAGTGCTAATGTTACTGATGGAACTAGTCTTTGAAAACACAGGATTTTTAAATAATTTATTATTAATAAATTAATTATATTTATTATTTATATTGAATTATATTTATTATTATTATTATTATTATTATTATTATTTATAGGTTTAGAGCACAATGTACCAGACACACATCGTTTAACAACAATAACTATAAACAATTAGAAACTCATAGTACTATTATTTTATTTAAAATAATAATATTGGAATTTTCCCATTCCACCTTAAACTGCTGGCAGCTGGTGCAACATTTAAGGTGGAGTGAAACAATTCAAGTCAAAAGGTGGTGATCAGGCAGCTTCCGGTTTTGCTTCATTTGGATTGCTCCCATTCACAGAAACAACAAGAATTCCGGCACTGAAACGGATTTGCAGTTGCCTTTTTGTGTCAGATCGGCCGGATAGGTCATAGGTGCCAACTACAGGGGGCACTGGGTCATGCCCACCCATCCCCGGTTCTACCTCTCAGTCTGACGGAGAGGGCATGTTCTGGCAGGGAAGTGGCACCAGGGCATTCCCTCTATAAGATGTGTTATAGCCCATACTGCTTTTTGCATTAAGGGTCAATATAAAGCAGCCAATCAGAACAGAGCTCATTTACATATATCAGCCCTAAAGGCACAGTGACAGAGACAGCATGCTCGAGTTATAGGGACATCCAAACGTGTCTGTAACGGATAACGGTAAATGAGGGGGCACGGTATTCCGAACAGTAGTGAAGTTCGGCCTCACCTTTCTTCTTCTTCTGCATGTGTCTCATCACCGCGTACGCCAAAGCTGCGCCCACAGCCAGCGCTGCCAGTATACCCAGCACAATGACGACCGTGGAGTGGTTTCTGACGTACACCACACGGCCAATCTTGTACAGTTCCCCGTTGACCGAAACCTGGAATGATGCCCCAAACAGAGACACTGAGTTTGGTTAGATACGAAGGAGGTAAACGAAGATCCACCCGCACCTGAGGCTGCTCGTCTCACCTCGACCAGCGCCCCCTCCCCGGTGATGCTGACGTTCTTGGGGAGTCTGCAGATGATCTCGTTGTCCAGAACTTTGGCGTTGCAGTCCACTCCATCTATCGTCATGACAATGTCCATGCACTGACTCACCGGGTTCAGCTTAAGGTGCTGGAATCAGTAGTTACAACCATATGGGGTAATTAGTACCGCCAGAACACAGTAGCACACACACCCAAGCACAAACACACCCTCCCTCAACACCGCCTCCTGAAGGAGCCCTTAGATGGGTACGCAGAACACAATGCAGACGCACATGCACCGAGACTTTAGTCTGGCCAGGCTCCAGCTGGAACACGTGCTCATCATGCTCAAAGGCGATGGGATGGCCATTGGGGTAGCAGCTGAAAGGCTGAGTATGAAGATCCCCAGCTCCGTCCATGCCCACAGAGAGGACACCGTCCGAATCCTCACACGCTGGACTCACACACTCCACCTGTGTGGGGCTGACAGGACCCTCACACACCTGAGGGATCAGACACAGCAGTGTTCAGTCAACGCAGGTGATGTCTAAGCAGAATATGAGCAAATCAGATGACGTGGTCTTACACGCTGCACGGGACTGGAGCTCTTGGGTCTGTAGTAGATTGTCGTCCTGGACGGTGTGTCCAGATTCTGGCCCATGATGATGATCCTGGACCCCCTTTAGGAGACAGCAGAATGCATATTTACATACCCGACTCTGGAACACTGGGCGTTGACTCTGACGCTGTTTCCGCTGGAGGATTTTATGACAAGGAGGCCACGGAGAACTGGAGTTAACTGCACTTTGTCTGAGGCCCCAGGGCAATCCTGTAGAGCACACCAGGGTCCAAGTCCAGTTTTTCCGAGTTGGCCTCCTGTCGTAAAGTCCACCAGCCAATAAACCATGCGCTGTGTTGCTCTTGTTATTTGACCTCTACGCCAATGATTGGCAGGGTATGTTTGAGTCGAGGTTTAGGTTTGCTGAGGATTCAGTGATTGGTAGTCTTCTGCAGGCCGGTCCGGTCCGGTCCGGTCCGGTTCTGAATTATTTCATATATAAATTATTTTATATTTTAAATTATTAGTTTTATTATTTTTAATATCCATGTGCACGCCTATATAATGACATCTTCTGTATATGTAAACTGTCTGGAAACCAGATTCAAGGAATTGAAGACAATCTATAAATAAATAAATAAATTAATTAATTAATAATTCATGTTGCATTTGCTATGTACTACGACGTATGACTGACATCTATTTCGCAATGTCTGTTTAAGTTTATTATTTTAGTCTTTTATGTGCAATAATATCTTCTACAATGCAGTTTAAATTTAATAAACTAGAATCTACATGTTATTTCAAACATATGTTGGGGATTAATCCATAATGAATAACTATAGGGAGCTGGTACGTATTTGAAACTGTTCAGTCCCCTTAGACAGACAGTGGCAGTGCACTGGGTCGTTCTGAGAAGCTGACGGTGCACCTGCATGCCTCTCAAGAGGTGAGCAAGAGGGCCCCTCTGTAAAAGCCAGGACAGTGGTCACAACCGTAGCCATGGGCTGACCTTCCCTTATCTCCAAACGGTATTAACGCCAACAAAGACCAAGAAGAAGAATCGTTATTAGTCTTATTATAGTGCCCCCTGGTGACCCGGAGGCCATATGTGACCAGGCTGGACAAATCGACCTGTCTAAGCTGGGGGGTGTTTCTTGTGAGTGTGGTTGAACACTGGCCACTGTGTCCGAACGAGGCATGATGGTGGGTGCCAGGTGGAAACATTCCATTTCTGAAGTTGTGTGTGCTTGTAACATTCCCCACTCCACAGCCCCACGTGTCTACCGGGGATGTAAAGCATTAGACGGCATTACCACCCACAGTGGACAGGGCAGTGGCCATGGGTGCTTAATGATCGTGACGGTCAGGCTAGAACTGTCACAGAACAGCGACTCTGATAGAAACCGCATCCACATTTAATACAGGAGCTCCACGTATATCCCACAGGCCAGTGAAGCGTTCTTCAGCTTCCATGGGATATGGGAACAGAAGGCCCACCAGAGTGCCTCTGTTAACACCACCACACTGGCCACAGCACCTCACCTGGGTTTGTGAGGTTGCTAAGTGGACCCTAGAGGACTGGCAACATGTGGCAAGGTAGGATGAGTCACGGTACCAGTCGTTTGGGGCTGATGGTAGGGGTGTGGTGCTGGTGAGGGTTCCTTACTGGTGTGGGGTGTGTTCTTAAGGCATGGTCCTCCTAAACACATCCCACAGTGGTGGGATATTCCAGCAGGGTAATGGTGTGGCCTGCACATGAGACGGGTTTGAGACCAATCCATGCCTTTCAGTATCATGCCTTGTTCAAACTCTGATGGGCCAGATCAGTACTGTTCTGGGAGGAAGACCTGACTTGTCCAGGTGAGCACTTCACACTTCACACGTGTTGTTCTATGGATGTTGCATGGCTGTATGGGTGGAGCTCTAACAGTTTAGCTAGTTAATGGATGTTTATGTTGACCCACCTGTTGAAGCCGCATTTGGGCTTCACCTCTGTCACCGTAGGGTTCTCCCTGTAGCTGAACTGCTGGGCTGTAGACAAGGTCGATTTGTCAATCGAAAGGGTCAAGCTCACATCAGCTACTTCCTCCACCTTCTCAGAAACGAAGACTAGAGAGGACCAGGTCCCGTTGCCTGACACGCTGTGAAAAAAGCAAACAGCCGTGTGATGAAAAGGGCATGAACGAAGCGAAATCGTTAATGTTGAGTGTCCCTGTGCCGATATAAACCTTTCAACTTGGCA
>JAMWET010002780.1:0-70000 GCA_024036415.1 Prochilodus magdalenae | reverse complement strand
GCTTTCAGTGTTACTGTGTAGAGGATTCCTGATAAACTGCCTGCTAAGGCCGAATGGAAAAAGCTAACACGTGCACACATCACCCAGAATCATCGGGTATGTACTATAACGGCTCTAATCCCAGATTATGGATATAATACAATTATCCACATCACTCAGCAGCACCAACAGACCCCACTGCTTCCTCCCTACCCTTTCTGAGTGACGTCTGAGGGACACTTCTGGAGGAGCAGGAAGTCTACTGACCGCACAATTACACTAACACGACTAAATCAAGAGGCTGGTTGTTTGGACAGTCCCTCTTATTTGTTTTTCCAAATATAAACCAACGCTGCACTAACACACACACACACACCACACCGCACAGTGTCGCTCAGCAGGGGCATACGCCTTACCTGCGTGATGGAGGGAGGGCAAGTGAGGTTCGTCCACTGTCCCTGGCACTCAGGCTGATAAGAACAGGCCCCCTCGCACCATCCACAGCCCATGAACCGCGGAGCCTTGACACATTCCGAGCACGTCACGAAGTGAGCACATCCTGGACCTTTGGGAGACACGCTGACCATCTGCACACAGAGAGGGAGAGAAGGAGGAGACACAGTTATAATACGATGTTGGTTAGCAGGTACTATGTGGGTGGTGGATCATTCTCAGCACTGCAGTGGTGTGTTAGTGTGTGTGGTGCTGGTGTGAGTGGATCAGACACAGCAGTGCTGCTGGACACTTCAGTGTCACTGCTGGACAGAGAAACGTCCACCAACCAAAACTATCCAGCACAACTGCGTCCTGTGGGGCTGCGTCCTGTGGGGCTGCGTCCTGTGGGGCTGCGTCCTGTGGGGCTGCGTCCTGTGGGGCAGTGTCCTGTGTCCACTGATGAAGGACTAGAGGATGACCAACACTGCACTGTGCAGCAGCAGATGAGCTATCATCTCTGACTGTCCATCTACAAGGTGGAGCAGCAAGGTAGGAGTGTCTAATAGAGTGGACAGTGAGTGGACACAGTGTCTCAACACTCCAGCAGCACTGCTGTGTCTGATCCACTCACACCAGCACCACCCACACTAACACACCACCACCACGTCAGTGTCCCTGCAGTGCGGTGTCTGATCCACTCACACTAATGAAGTGGCCGGTCAGTGTACATGTATATAAATAACAAACCAGGTGAATAATGGAGAGAAAGAGTGAGTGTGAGGGAGTGTGAGGAACTGCACCTTGTTTCCCACCACAAACAGTAACGACTCCTCAGACTGTTTAGCTGTGATGCGGGAAACCCTCTCCTCCTCTCCCACCAGGGAAAAGTTGGCGAACACCACAGGGCTGGACCTCCTCAGAATGACCTGCACATCCACAGGACAGAGGACAGATCATTAGACAGGAGTGCAGGCGATACAGAGCTGTGTCCTTCAGTGGACAGACAGTGGCTACCTGTAGCAGTCTGCCTCGGTCGGTGCCAATGTGGGCCACGGTGTCGGGGCCGATGGTGGTGACCAGAATGGAGGTGAGGAGCTCTCTCATTTGACCGCTGAAGAAGTCAGCTCTTAGGTGGGGCATTGCCACCATGGTGGGCCTGGCTTCACACTCTCGATTCGCTCCCTCCTGGAACAACACAGAGGAGAGGATTTATGTTCACCCACACAACAACAGCAACAACAAACAACAATAACAACAACAACAAAAACAACAACAATAGCAACAACAACAAACAAACAACAACAATAACAACAACAAAAACAAAAACTTTTTTAAATATTAAAAAATAAAAATAATTACACTGAGTTACTGTACACCAACATGCTACTTACAGCACACTAACGCATTACACTTACTGAGATACTGTACACCAACACTACTTACAGCACACTAACGCATTACACTTACTGAGATACTGTACACCAACACTACTTACAGCACACTAACGCATTACACTTACTGAGATACTGTACACCAACACTACTTACAGCACACTAACACATTACACTTACTGAGTTACCGTACACCGACACGCTACTTACAGCACACTAACACATTACACTTACTGAGTTACTGTACACCGACACGCTACTTACAGCACACTAACACATTACACTTACTGAGTTACCGTACACCGACACGCTACTTACAGCACACTAACACGTCACACTTACTGAGTTACCGTACACCGACACGCTACTTACAGCACACTAACACATTACACTTACTGAGTTACTGTACACCAACACACTACTTACAGCACACTAACACATTACACTTACTGAGTTACCGTACACCGACACGCTACTTACAGCACACTAACACATTACACTTACTGAGTTACCGTACACCGACACGCTACTTACAGCACACTAACGCATTACACTTACTGAGTTACTGTACACCGACACGCTACTTACAGCACACTAACACATTACACTTACTGAGTTACCGTACACCGACACGCTACTTACAGCACACTAACGCATTACACTTACTGAGTTACTGTACACCGACACGCTACTTACAGCACACTAACACATTACACTTACTGAGTTACCGTACACCGACACGCTACTTACAGCACACTAACGCATTACACTTACTGAGTTACTGTACACCGACACGCTACTTACAGCACACTAACGCATCACACTTACTGAGTTACCGTACACCGACACGCTACTTACAGCACACTAACACATCACACTTACTGAGTGTTTACATACTACACCAAACTGCATGTTATTGGGTGTGTCCGGCTGGCTGCATGTCTGACTGCAGATAGAGAACAGCTACCAATCAGAGCTGACTCACAGACGACTCAGTATCTGAGATTGCAGGTGTAAGTCAGTGGCCTGCTTCACACCTCAGCTGTAGCTATTTAAACAGGATCAGCCGGCTGTAAACGAGGAAGTCTGCCGACATCAGCAGGCCGTGTGAGCCATTCCCACGCCTCGAGAGTCCTAAAGCAGCTCTGTGTACGTTTCTGTCCTGAGGCTGTGAGTAACTGCAGCACCCACAGGAAGCACTGTGTCAATAAACCTGCAATAAACCTGCTGCTGTCATACAAGAAGACGATCTGCTCAGTTCCCAGCACGGACCTGATCAGTGCAGTTCTCAGCAAAACATGAAAACTGGAGGAGATTAAAGATGATAAATGACGACGAGCGTATCTACCAGCCCACAACTGCCAAATAACACCACCCATGGTTGGAGTGGACGGCAGCGTCGAGGAAACAGTCCACAATAACCTGAAGCTGAAGTCAGCTTTTAATTTTCTTTGTTCTTATTTGAATTTTCCTGTTCCACCTTAAATGATCCAGCAGCTCCACTTTACACACCTCACTCCTGCACCATTTAAGGTGGAACAGGAACATTCAAGTCTCAGTGTTTAGCGCTAGCTAACACTAACAGCTGAGTTAGTATATTCACAGAGATGTAATGTTCAAGCTCATGGTTTTAGCGCTAATGCTAACAGGTAAACTCTTGGTGTTTACCACTAGATAATGTTAGATGGTAATAAACTACGGGAGACAATGTTCTAGATAGGTCTTGGCATTTAGCACTAACTAACATTAACAGCTTAGGTAATATATTATTAGAGATGAAATGTTCTAGAAAGTTTTCTATATTTAGCACTACCTAATGCTAACAGCTGAGGTAATATATACAGCAGAGATGTCATGTTGTATAGTTCATGGTGGTTAGGGCTAATGCTAACAGCTGAGGTAATACATTAATGGAGATGTAATGTTGTTGATAGTTCTAGGTGTTTAGCACTAGCAATAATGCTAACAGCTGAGGTAATACATTAATGGAGATGAAATGTTGTTGATAGTTCTAGGTCTTTAGCACTAGCGCTAATGCTAACAGCTGAGGTAATATATTAATGGAGATGTAATGTTGTTAATAGTTCTTGGTGTTTAGCACTAGCTAACACTAACAGTTGAGGTAATATATTAAGGGAAATGTAATGTTCTATATATTTCATGGTGTTTAGTGCTAATGCTAACAGCTGAGGTAATATATTAATGGAGATGTAATGTTGATAGTTCTAGGTGGTTAGCACTAGCGCTAATGCTAACAGCTGAGGTAATGTATTTAGCAGAGATGTAATGTTCTATATAATTCATGGTGTTTAGCACAACACTAACCGCTGAGGTAATTTATTTAGCAGGAATTTAATGTTGTAGATAGTTAATGGTGTTTAGCGCTAACGCTAACAGCTAAGGTAATATATTTAGCAGAGATGTAATGTTCTTTATAATTCATGGTGTTTAGCCCTAACGCTAACAGCTGAGGTAATGTATTTAGCAGAGATGTAATGTTCTATATAATTAATGGTGTTTAGTGCTAACGCTAACAGCTGAGGTAATGTATTAATGAAACACCTTATACGATATACGATTTCTCAGCTAGCACTTTTCTGCCGGTTCTTCTGCCGGTCTCTCCACACTAACACATTCCTCTTTAACGTGCTGTGGTTTTGGCGCCTCAGACCCAAATCAAACGTCAGAAGCCACACTTTACTGTCAGACTCCGCGGCACCTCAGAACCCTACAAAAAGCCAGGTTGCCAGATTTGACAGCTCAAAATCCAAACAGGAGTCTGTACGGCAGGGATAGCTCATGTCCTTAAAGCCTTTCCAGCATTCCAGAACTAGCAAGGTCTGGCTCAGTGACTGTGCAGAGCCATTCCACACCTTGATCCTGAACAAACATTAGAAAACAGTGTGAGTCACTTCCTGAGACGGGACTGTTTTAGCCGAGACACTTCCCCACAGTCTCCCTCGAGTTTAGAGGCACAACTCGACTCTAAATTAGGCTAAAGGGTACATGACATTACGCAATACATACATTACATAAACACAGCTCTGGAGAAATCTAGGAGCACACAAGGAACGATGTCTCCCGAACTCCAGATCAGATATTGTATTAGATCTGTTTATTTAGAAAATCACTAATGACCTCCAGAAGCCTGTTTTTAGAACCATGCTCGCTGTGCGTCTCACCCCAGCCACCGCTCGCCAGTCTCTCTGTAGGTCACTCGAGGTCATCTTATGGTGGGTAAGGGACATTGGAATGAGGGGGCGCTCATCACGGTCAGTAGAGAGGGGGTTTGGCCCTCTGCCGGTCTGTAGCTGTGTTGTCCTGTGTGTTTGCTGCTGGACCTTGTTCTTATGAACCAGACGCTCACTGTATCTGCCAGTGAAGCTAGAACCCAGCCTTCGGTTCCTCACTGAGAACCTGCTGTACATGTGGTGGTGCTTATCTAAGAAGAAGCTGGAGTGGGCTCTGTCTCTATGGAAACAGATCATGTGAACGTGCATTCATTTCAGTCATCCAGAGCGATAAATCAGGACCATGATATTATCAGCCGATACTGCGTGTTTAGGGTGGTAGTACCTTCAGGCTCCTGCAGATGGCGCTGCACGAGGATGATGGGGCTATAAATCCCTGCGGGGTGTGAGTGACGGGATCCATAGATTGGGAAGAGGTGCTACAGTGCAGGGAATGTCTCGTTCCATGTGTGGAAAATGGCTCCAGAGCAGATGTTAATGATTGGCTAAAAGGAGGGACTGCATGTGGGCGTGGCCAAAGACCATAGTGTGAAGGAAGTAGCTGAATCTGCAGGTGTATGGAAGCGTACGGTCATACGGGTCTACCAGCAGTGGATACAATCCCAGTCTACAGGGAATTCTCCTCGGAACTGTGCCAGGGAAGGCATCCACCACATCTGGACCACCTGACCAGTTCCTTGATGTAAGAGTCTGAACACTGATGTGGCTGCATCCAGAATGTCCCAAACCCAATCCTAGCCGTTACTGAAGCTTGTGGAGGGGACACAGTCACGGGGTGAGGACTGAGATGAGTATCTGAGGGCTCAGGCTTTGTGTGGAAGACCTACCTAACTGGAGAAGAGCATCTCCAAAAGAAGAACTGCTAAATCAAACATCTGGGCTGCTATGGTGAGCGACTCTGCGGCACCATGTGACCCTCTGGCTGCTACCTCAGTGACATCCTCAGTGACATCCTTCCACACATTCTCAGTCCGGTGTGCTGTATCCCACTGTATGTTAGATTGTACTAGTGTGTTGTGGTGCATCATGGTCCTGGTTTCCTTTCACTCTCTACTTGTATATAAAGTGTCTTGAACTTGAACTTGCATTGTTTTACCGATGAGATCATTTTACATATTGCTCCTTTAAGGCAGGAGCAAATTGTAACTACTGGAGATCACCAGTTGTGAATTTGTAGTGTCCTGGCTTAAAGGAGCAATATGTAAAATGATCTAAACAGTAAAACAATTAGTAAAGCTACCCCAGTTAATTACATGCATTAAGACCATCATTTTTGTATTTAATGTTTTCAGAAACTGTATGTTTAAGTACGCAATACACAAAACTGGTGTAGAAGATTAAGCCCTGAGGAACACCTTGAGTTAATGGTAACAGGTTTAATTGACTTTGCCACAAGGCCACACACTGATGTTTTTAGACATAGCAACCCATGTGCATTGTGGGAAAATCCAGTACTTTTTTGAAAGTACTTTTTGAAAACATTGAATGACCAACTGTATCAAATACTTTGAAAAGGTTAATAAAAATGGTTGCACAATGTTTAATTTTGTAAACGTTTTGGCTAGCCATTTTGAGAGGCATTTTCTAATTAAATATGCGCTAATTTGCAAATCTAAACAGTGGATGAAGTCAGTTTTAAAACTATTGTGTAATTTCGCTGACATATTAGAATCAAAGGTTATTACTGAGGGGAAGTTTGGATTTCTAAATCAGAGAATTCTGTCAACAGCCATAAATAACGCATTTTCAGCAAATTTATAGGCACAGACAGTTCTATAACTCAGGCTACGAGTGATATCAGCCCACTCTGTAAAAACATTCGGAATGTAGATATGGACACAGCTGGAGAATAGAGAGTATGTTAGATGATTAGTAAGATGGAGATTTCTGGCTCAGAGTTTCGAAAAAAAAAGGCCTTTTTAAAAAATATATATTAAAAAGGTTCTTAAAAAATACATATAAATATGTTATATATTTGTATATGAAAAATATTATGTATTACATTCCATATTGTTAATATTTATTTTTACATGTAAAACAACATTTACCGTTGGTGTCGAACTCCCCCAACACCACCCCACCACCCTACCACCAATTAGTCAGCTTTTTTTTTTGCACTCTCCTGCAAGTGACAGTTGCTGTCATCATTTCTGAGAAGATTTTGAGATAATAAAGGTCACACATGAATCTAAACCAAGATGTGACAGAACATCAAACAGGGGGGGTCTGAATCCCCCTCCTTTAGCTTTACCATATCAGGCTGCTATACTATATCTGGACCTGCTATCTTCATGGTGTACTGGAGATACCTGGATGGTGTTCTACTCCAGTTAAAGGTTCTAGTGTACAGGGGGAGCTATCTTCATGGTGTACCTACTGTATCCCATCATGCACCGCGGCCTCACCCGCTCCCAAAATGGCGGCGGGTAACACTGGGGAGCTAAACGCAGCCCACTCCGAGTATAACTGTGGGTGTAGTGATTGTAGTGGGTGGTGTTCATCAGAATGAGCCTCAGAAAGTTAAATATACAGGTCTGAAGATTAATAAAAGATGAACTCGCTTTAGAGGATCAGTTTAGAGTGATTAGCCGAGGGGAGCTAACAGCTAGGCTAACCGTATCTCAGGTGAACTGAGCAGTGTTAGCAGCAGCTAGCTCTAAACAGTGGATACAGTAATAACAGCTCTGAGGTAAATGTGAGGTAACTGGTCATGTGACTGTATTAGTATACTACACTGTAGGTCAGAATCTGTTACTGTACTGTATACCACACACAGGGGGTGTATACAGTGTGCAGTACAGACTACTGTAGTCTGCAGTGTGCGGGATAGCAGGGTACCATTTCAAATACAGCCGTTCTTTTTTGGAGTCTGATAGGGGGGCACTTACTAGCACTACTAGTCATGTTTACTCTAATGAGATTTTGGAGAGGTCTCTAATTAGCTAATTGATATCTAACCAGGAGTAATCTAAAGCACTCAACACCCTGGGTAATAAACACTCACACAGGAGTTTTCATTTTGGCTATAAAGTAAACAGATACTGAGGGAATTCCAGAACATTCCTGGCTACTGTGGAAAAGGGGTTAGGAGATTCAGGATTACCTCATGAGGACAGCTATCACAGGGCTGAAAGTGACACAAGCCTCGCGGGAGTCTTCCTGAACTGGGCTTGCAGCAGGCGTCCATTCCGTCCTTGATAACTTTGTTGATGTTCTCCATGGGAAACGCGCAGAGGGCAGACCTGCTGGTAGGATTCCCTGCATTGTCCGTAACAGCGAATACTATGTACAGAACTTCGTTGCCATCCAACATGCCAAGCTCACCCACCAGCTCCTTGCCCGCTTTGCCGAAATGGGCCGCCTGGGCTGCATTGTAGAGGATTTTCTCAGCGCTCCTTTTCTTTCGTTTGGGCCTGAAATCACATTCCAAGACGACCTCCCGATACATCCAGGCCTCGCTGTCCCTAGTCGGCAGCCGCCCCAGATGAGTCTGGACCCTGGAGGTTGCTTGTACGGGGTCCTCTCTCTGCACAGACAGGAAGTAAGTGAAGTCCCTTGTGGAGAAGGTGTAGATGTACTCAATGGGGAAGGAATCCTGGAAACCAGGAAGAACCGTGAGACCCTTGACGTTGGTGTCGAATCCATCCTCTGTGGAAAGCGGGCGTCGAACAGAAATGGAACGCCGGCCATAACGTGTCACGATCGTGCTGTTGATGGTGGCTGCCACAAAGAAGAAAGACGCCTGTCCCTCTTCCACAATGCTGACTTTCGTACCTAGAGGACTAGCGACGCAATCCGGACAATTCCTCATCGAGTTTTTCGCTTTGTTGAAGAGGCATTTGGGCTCGTACGGTGGTTCATTCCCCAGTTCGAGAAAGGAACATATCCCATACTGGTTGCTCCCACAAATGTACAAAGGCAGAACGACAGGATCGAAAGCATCCAGACTAAGAACCTGGTTGTCTGTATCCACCGGCGCATTTGGATCCCTGATACCACAATGGCACGTCTGGCATTCCGAGCTGCCGACGGGACCTGTCCGCAGCTCCCATATCTTCTTACGCCCGCTGTCCAGTGCTTCAATCACATTCTGAGAGGCTATGTAGATCTCAGACCGGTCTTCGCTCACTTCTATGTTCTGTATGGGTTTCGAAGTCTGGAAATAGGGGAGGGAATAGGCAACAGTAAAATCCACAGGCTTCCCTGAGACTACAGGACAGCTGTCCAGGCTCAAGGCCGCATGAATCTGGATCCAGACGCATGCTAACAATGCCCCGAATAGCATCTCCGTGTCTGCAGTCCTGTGTGCAGCCCAGGTAAAACAAGAGTTCCTCAAAGCATGCTGATCTTCACCAGGATCTGAGAACAGAACAGGGAGACCAGAGAAGGTTAATCAAAGTAGAAGGACAACATAGTCTCCCCATTCAAAACTGGGGGATTCCATTCAGCCATAATCCATCACAACAGCAAAGTGGCCCTTCGCTAGGTCCATCCTGAATCAGTGTCCATCCTATCAGCTCCACTGACCATACAGGACACTCTGTAGGTGTGCCCCCTGATGAAGGACTAGAGGATGCCCAACACTGCACTGTGCAGCAGCAGATGAGCTATCGTCTCTGACTGTCCATCTACAAGGTGGACCAGCAAGGTAGGAGTGTCTAATAGAGTGGACAGTGAGTGGACACCCAACCGGCTCTCCCTCACTCTGTACACACCTCACACCAAACCCTCTCTCCCTCACTCTGTACACACCTCACACCAAACCCGCCCTCACTCACTCTGTACACACCTCACACCAAACCCTCTCTCACTCACTCTGTACACACCTAACACCAAACCCTCTCTCCCTCACTCTGTACACACCTAACACCAAACCCTCTCTCACTCACTCTGTACACACCTCACACCAAACCCTCTCTCCCTCACTCTGTACACACCTCACACCAAACCCTCTCTCCCTCACTCTGTACACACCTCACACCAAACCCGCCCTCACTCACTCTGTACACACCTCACACCAAACCCTCTCTCACTCACTCTGTACACACCTCACACCAAACCCTCTCTCCCTCACTCTGTACACACCTCACACCAAACCCTCTCTCCCTCACTCTGTACACACCTCACACCAAACCCTCTCTCCCTCACTCTGTACACACCTCACACCAAACCCTCTCTCCCTCACTCTGTACAGACCACTAACACAAACCGCTCACTCGCTCACTCTGTACACACCTCACACCAAACCCTCCCTCCCTCACTCTGTACACACCTCACACCAAACCCTCTCTCCCACACTCTGTACACACCTCACACCAAACCCGCTCTCACTCACTCTGTACACACCTCACACCAAACCCGCTCTCACTCACTCCGTACACACCTCACACCAAACCCGCTCTCCCTCACTCTGTACACACCTCACACCAAACCCGCTCTCACTCACTCTGTACACACCTCACACCAAACCCTCTCTCCCTCACTCTGTACATACCGCACACCAAACCCTCTCTTACTCACTCTGTACACACCTCACACCAAACCCTCTCTCACTCACTCTGTACACACCTCACACCAAACCCGCTCTCACTCTGTACACACCTCACACCAAACCCTCTCTCACTCACTCTGTACACACCTCACACCAAACCCTCTCTCCCTCACTCTGTACACACCTCACACCCAACCCTCTCTCACTCACTCTGTACACACCTCACACCAAACCCTCTCTCCCTCACTCTGTACACACCTCACACCAAACCCTCTCTCCCTCACTCTGTACACACCTCACACCAAACCCTCTCACTCGCTCACTCTGTACACACCTCACACCAAACCCTCTCTCCCTCACTCTGTACACACCTCACACCAAACCCTCTCTCACTCACTCTGTACACACCTCACACCAAACCCTCTCTCCCTCACTCTGTACACACCTCACACCAAACCCTCTCTCACTCACTCTGTACACACCTCACACCAAACCCTCTCTCACTCACTCTGTACACACCTCACACCAAACCCGCTCTCCCTCACTCTGTACACACCTCACACCAAACCCTCTCTCACTCACTCTGTACACACCTCACACCAAACCCGCTCTCCCTCACTCTGTACACACCTCACACCCGCTCTTAATCAGTCTGGCGCTGGAATAGCAGTGGAGTTCCCCTTTAAGGTAGGTGTTAGTCCAGTTACGTGTTAGTGTAGCAGATTCCTGTATGGAGGCCAGATTATATAACTGCATTTTCCGTGTTTTTAAAGCGCTGCCGAGCGCAGTATGTGATGTCATGAAGATTAGATGCTCTAGCAGGCACTAATCTGACATCATTAAGCAGGATAGCTGACAGGAATCGGGCCTGTGTCCTGGGAGTTTTTATGGAACCAGACCAAATGTGACAAATGGCTGTGTATTTTTCCTCTAATGGATCTCGGAACCTTTTCAGTCCTAGACTGGAGTAGCTGCACTTCCTGTGATCACAGCCCAGCCATTACATCAGTATTAAAACAGCACTGCAGACATGTGCAGAGAAAACAGACGGACTATATGAGTCTACAGTCTCACAGGGGAGCTCCACCCATTTCTCAAAATTTCTGCACGACTCGAGATATCAACAAAGTTCATTCAGAGCGGTTTGCTGTGAAATGCTCTAAAGACGGTGAGATCTGTTTACAGTGGTGGTGAATGGAACCAGACGTCCACCTCTAAAACCTCCCCTTAAGGAAAGATACTACATGGGATGGTTATGAACACTGCCTGATGTCTGAGACGCTGTTTATGGTGGTCGTGTGGGAGCTTATTCAAAACAGCATTTAAAGGAGCCGTGTGGAACCTCTAGTGGTGACATTGCTTATTGCAACCAGCTGAAAGCCCTCCCTCCTTCCTATCCCTAGAACCTGCGGCGGGAGTCAGGTGTTGTGCCAGTGTCCATTTCTCACAATCTGGGTTCTCTAACTTCTCACAGAATGGTTCTCCAGCACCTAGATATGTAGTCTAATCCTGATCATCTGATCTACACCAGCAGAACCTCCTCACTGTTCTCTCTCTGCTTTATGATAAACACATACACCAGAGGCTTGTTCTCTATTAACTTCTAGTTCCACCTTAAATGGTGCTGTAGTTACATTCTGGTGCCTGAAACGTTATAATGACAACTGCTGCATTTAAGGTGGAACAGGTGAAGCTCGTTCTAGATAACCAGAACACACAGCTATCTGCAGATACAGGTAATTATACACTAATGAGGACCTAGTTTTGAATATCACCTGTAATTTCTAATAATAGACCCCCTCCACTAAATCTGACACACTGCTCCTTTAATCCTTCATGGTGGAGCTATACGTGCAGCGCACCGTGTGAGGCACAACAGTCAATCAGCATTCCATACAAGGTTAAGGAGACAGGTGTCTAGGTGTGTTGTAGACACCCCTGGTTCGGATCACCACCACTGTAAAGGGTCAGCTCTGACTGTGTTTGTATTGTAACCCCTGAGGTATGGTGGGATTTTGAAATATGGGTGGATGCCCCCTTTAATAAGCAGCCTACACCGGATATTACTCTGACGAACAGACGGTGAATCAGGCCTACCTGGGCAGGTTGTGCTCGCCCTGTCTGAGGGGGCAGGTAAAGAGGCACGGGGCTGAAGATCAGCTTCTTACTACCCAGCCTCTTGTTGGAACTTCCCCGTTCCACCTTAAAAGTGCAGCAGTCGTCTGCATTCAGACAGCTCTCATAACTTACAACCCCGACACGAACAGCAGGCCCGGGACGGATAAGCGTGTGAAAGTGGGCTTTACCTGAGGACCCCCTCGGACACCTTCCCGGAACGCTGCGTCTCCAGAAAAGCTCGGTTCGAATCCGGTAATGGAAGGAGCGCTGCCAGAACCGTCCTGCTGCGTGCTCGCTGCTCCTCCGACGGAGTCTCTGTGTTCAGGCACTCCGAGCTCGTCCCCGGTCCACGCCTTGACTGAGCCTCATGAGGAAGTGAAGGAGCGGATTGCACAATCTCACCTCCAGCCTGCGTCCCACGCGCCAACACAGCCGGCCCCAACCGCAGGACGCGCTTCGCCGAGGAAGCTTGAGGTTCACCAGCAGACCGCTCACCACAGCAGCGCCGCAAGCTGCTGGACTCTCTGTGCAGAGCCTTCCTCAGGCATGACTGGAATGTGCTCCCTGGAGCTTCTCAGGAAAAGCAACGAGAGCTTGTTACTGACCAGGGATGCGTCCGAACTGGCCAGTCATTCCTCACGGGGACAGTGAGGACAGAACCAAGCCCTGAAAGGAAGACCAGGAGGATCAGATACCTGGACGTGGTGCTGGAGTGAGTGGATCAGACACAGCAGCGCTGCTGGAGTGTTGAGACACTGTGTCCACTCACTGTCCACTCTATTAGACACTCCCACCTTGCTGGTCCACCTTGTAGATGGACAGTCAGAGACGATAGCTCATCTGCTGCTGCACAGTGCAGTGTTGGACGTCCTCTAGTCCAGGGGTCCTCAAATCTGGACCGTGAATCCAGTTTCCAGTCCTGGATTTTGTAATGACCGCTGTGTTCAATTATGTATCAGCTATTACAAACTTCAGGACCAACATCTGGATTTAAGGTGGACAGATGCCCCAACTACACGCCCTTATTAAGGTGGCTCTTCAGGGGTTATGGTATAGGCCGTATGAAGAAACCCAGTTCTGGTTCTGGAGTTAGCAAGACAGATTCTTATCTGGGTTTGAAGACCTCTGCCTCTAGTCCTTCCTCAGAGGACACAGGCTGGATAGTTTGGTTGGTGGACAATCCAGACGTCCAGTAGTCCCGCTTCAGTGAAGACTCCCAACGAATCCGTGTGTGGAGGCACCGTGGTCAGCACCAAGATGGACGGCTTGGTGTCACACATCCAGAAGACCCGGTGTCCCTCCACCTCCACCCCTACCGCACCATCTGCAGGAACTGTGTGAGGATGTTCAAGCTGCATGGGATGGATTATCACAGGACACCATTAGGAACCTCTACAGCTCCATACCGAGACGTCTGGCGTGTTGGGTTAGCAAACACGGCGGCCCGGCGCCATACTGAGAGACAGACTTCTGTATGTGTAGCTCAATAAATATTGATCATATCAGTCTAAATTTATCACCAGTTATTGATCCTGGTCTCCTTTATCTTCCTTCCCAACACACCCGCACTCCCACACCTCCCTCTAGGTGCGGCTGTTCTGTTGATGATGAGTGTATGTATAGCACGGTGTTCCTTTAAAGACCTGTAGTGTATTTATTTCTAATATGGGATACTGAGATTTTGGTAAAACCAGACGTCTGTGTTTCAGTGCTGGGGTAGAGTGACTAACCCCGCCCAGTGTGACTGAAACAGAGAGTCACCTCTAGCCGCACAGTTCCTGTCGTAAACACACCTTTAACCTGACCGCCACTACTGACAGGTCTCTCCTACTGCCAGCCTGGTGCTTCCGTGGCACTCTGCTTAGCCACGCCTCCTGCATGTCCATGCATGACTGTGGTGGGACGCTACACAGCCCCCATTCAATGCTCCACCGCTCACAAAGAGTTCAGGCGAAGCGCCTGGGACAAGCAGGGGCGGGGGCACCCGGCATAACCTGGGGGGGCGTGTAAAACTGCACCTGGGCTTTTGTCAGTCAGCCCGACCCTATACAGGGGGGCTGGAAGTGAAGGCTGCTGGAAGGCCGACCCCGGGGGTTATACAGTCTCAGAAGGCAAAGACAACTACGTACACACCTACCTACACCGACTGGTACAACCAGCACGCGCCTGTGCGCTGTAGGGAACGCCAGAGCACAGAGATATTCCAACGGCACATACACCATAAAGTAGTTCTCCATATTCCGTCCCATACCTGGACTATTATTCCCCTCAGAAGATTATTCCTCTGAAGTTTTCCCTTCCACTGTTTATTTCCATAGTAACAAAATACAATAACACAAAACACTGTAGTAGATGATCTAAGCAGGATGCTATTCCCACCTCTTGGAAAAAGACCGTTTAGTAAGTCATAACAACAAACCAGCGTCTCATGTGTCTGACTTAGGGTCTTATACCAACCATACCAACCACTGACTGTAGCTGCTCATTCGGAGCCGTGAGAACCCTCACCCTAACCGCGTACTGCAGTAACGGCCTCTACTAGGACTTTACACTAGATGTGGAACACAGCTGTGAGGATTTGACTGAGTATTAGTGAGGTCCTGATGATAAACACTGGACCAGGTTCTGGATGTAGCCACATCAGTGTTCAGACTCTCTCACATCAGAGAACTGGTCAGGTGGTCCAGATGTGGTGGATGCCTTCCCTGGCACAGTTCCGGGGTAGACCCGTATGACCGTACGCTTCCATACACCTGCAGATTCAGCTACTTCCTTCACACTATGGTCTTTGGCCACGCCCACATGCAGTCCCTCCTTTTAGCCAATCATAAACACACATGTGGCGAGACATTCCCTTCACTGTATCACCACTTCCCAATCTATGGATCCCGTCACTCACACCCCACAGGGGTTTATAGACCCGTCATGCTCGTGCAGCGCCACCTGCAGGAGCCTGATGGTATTACATATATATATATATATTATATATATATATATATATATATATATATACATACATACATACATATTTATTATGATTTCTGTAAAAGATGTGTACATGCTCTTGGTCTTTCATATGTGGCTTTAATTAAAGGCCATACATGGTGAATATTTGACACACAGACTCCGTATCAATCCATAATCCTCAATTCCTCGTGGAGCAATTAAAGCTCAGTCTTACATCTGCACTGGCGCACTCTCTATCCATACTCTGTGTCTGTCTTCAGATTGAGCTCAGTGAGCTCTCTTGGCCACAGAGCAGATCCAACACAGTCTGTGATGGTGCAATGATGGTGCCAATAATAATAATAATAATAATAATAATAATAATAATAATAATAATAATAATAATAATAATATTAAATAGAATAACAATAATAATAATAATAATAATAATAAATATAATAATAATAATAATAATAATAATAATAATAACAATAATAATAATAATAATAATAATCAAGCTGCCATGAAATGTATTTTGGTACTGCTATCAACAAATGTATATCTTATCAATATCAACGGTATCACATCTCATCTCCAACCAGCCTCCTCCTCCAGCCTCCTCCACCATCCTCCTCATCCCTCTGTGGCTCGCCCTATTAATGTGCCTGAGCAGAGGACAGATTAACTGTTTCTGCTGACAGCAGCATATTCCACCTTAATCTCAGGTCACCTGTGCACCCCCTCCCCACCCAGTCGCCCTCTGTCCTTGCTGCTCATTGGCCACCCTTACCCAGGTGGTTAACCAAAATCCAAAAATCCCCCTAAGACTCCAAACAACTGGCTGATTCACCACAGCCAGTTGGAACTAGAGCTGCGTAGTTGACGGTACCTGGTGGGCCTTGCGGCGATCGAGCGGTCATCCATTCCAGACTTCTTCGCTCCTGATTCAGAGTCAGTATGGGGGCCGGGGCGAGCGCCGAGGAGAAACACTCCAGGGAGCTGGAGAAGAAGCTGAAGGAGGACGCCGACAAGGATGCCAGGACCGTCAAACTGCTGCTACTGGGTAAACGGCACTGGGCCCATGAGTGAGCCCTGATGAACACCATAGATCTAAACACTAACAGGCCTGGCTGGGAGCATCACACGGTGCATGCCGCAGACCTGCTGGCTGACTGACATGGGAGGAACCATTGTTCTTATATTATCACTGGTTCCTGTATATACAGTAGCTTTTGTAAGATAAGCATACTTAGCCAAATGTGTTTATTCTAAAGATCATCTTTAAAACAGAAGTAAATTAAATTTTGCTCTGAGGAGAAACAGAGTTACTCTGCTGGGAGGCTAACAAAGGAATTCTAATTAGCACTGATTCATGTTCGTCTGGAAATATTACTGAGCTAGGACAGACGTTCGTCTTTACCTGTCACTGCTGAGCCGAGATTGACTTTGTGTCAGATCTGGGTCAGGGATAAGGAACTGTGTGCACAGCGTCCTCTCACTCATCAGCTTGTGCAGGCTTAGGGCTACAGCATGATCCCCAAGCCTCTTATTCCGATCCTCCTAGAGATACACCCACAGGACAGGAGAGTGATCTCAGGAGGACATACCAAACATACTAGCGTGGGGAGAGGAGAGGAGAGCGATCGGGAGGGGAATGGAATTCTCCATGTTGGAGGAGTGCCAATATTTACTGTAGGTTTAACAGCCTTCGTGTCATAAACCGCCGGCTCAGTGAAACCGGCAGACACCGAACTAAAAGGGATATCGGTAAAGCCCTGTATGGTATTCCCACTTCCATTCCCAAGTTTGGGATCTTTTACTCTTTAGTTTAATCAGGAGAGTCAATCAGAACATCGAGAAGCAGAAGGGTCGAAGATTGGAGGAATAAGGAAAAGCAGAAGAGGGGAGTGATAAAGATAAAGATACACACAGGCCAAATATGATAACCGTAAATAAATAAATAAAAACAGATAAGTAAATTAAAAAATAAAATAATAAATAAAATAATAAAAACAAAATAATAAATAAGATAAATAAATAAATAAATAAATAAATATATTAATAAATATATATAATAATTAGATTAATAAAGATAAAAAATAGATAAATAAACAAATAAAAACGAAATAAAATTAAATAAAATTAAATAGAATAATATAAATAAATAAAAATAGACAGCTAAATAAATAAATAAATACATACAGTAATAAATAAATAAATAAATAAATAAATAAATAAAGTTAGTGACCTAAAATGACAAACACTATAAATGAACACTGGTCACATACTGGGCCTAAAATAATCAGCTAATAAAGAAACAGGTACAAATATCAGCACAGCATGTTCCTTATGGAATTCTGTAAAGTTCTCATTCATGTAAAACCAGATCCTGTTAGGAAGCTCAGACTCCAAACTCTACAGTACCCAACTCATCAACCAAACGCCAGGCACGACTGTAACACGAGGACACATGACGCACACCGTGGGAGCGTTAATGCTCCGATTCAGGCTCCTGTGAAGCGTTAGGATAACTCGGCCTGGAATATCGCTTTAACAGAACCAGGAGTGGAGCCTTGGCGTTTAGGTTCTACCCCCTACTCTTTATTATCTAATCATATATGGATATATGTATATGTATCTAAAGTACATTCTCTTAGTGGCAGTGTTTGATTTATATGGGTTCTAGATAGTGTTTATAAAATACACATACAAAACTAATACATCTACAGTCCGTATGTTCTGAAGTCCTGTATGGAACACAGAGTCTCATATTAGTGGAGGATTTGATTTAGATATTACATTTATCAAATTTGAAAATAAAAAAAATCCCTGTGTGCATTAGAACATAGAACCCATCCTGGAGTATTAACCACTTGTTCTAGATATACTCTTATAATAAACCCCAGGAATCATTCTACTCTATCTAGAACCAACAGGTACCAAGTCCTACCCTTAATAGTTCAGTCATTAGCATAATCAGGACTGTTTATTAGAGTTAATAATGTGATTAATATTAATGATTAATTTCACATACCTGACCTCTGACCTGACACACCAGTACAGTACGGTACAGTAAACAAACCCGTCAGGGAATAAACTGCTCTGAGTGTCTATCTAGGCTTCTATGGATTCTACAGGTTCTAGTAAGGTTCCTTATGTTACAGTGTAGGACAGTTAGACGTGTCCGGAATGCTGGACAGAGCCGAGGATGAAGCTAGCATCCCGGATCTCTAGGGATATATCCATATGGATCATGAGGAAGTCGGGTTCTGCCTGTCGGAGCAGGTGATTCCAGGGTTGTAGGTGCTGTGGGATGAAGCCCCTGGTATTCGGAGGGCTGCTGCTGCTGCTAGGCTACGAAGGACTAACCGGGTGAACCAGTTTGCTACAGCGCCACCCTGGGGCCGTCCACTGCTGCAGCTCTGGACAGTTAGGGACTGCAGCTTGCCGACAGCGTTGCCAGATTGGGCAGTTTCCAGCAGATTGGGCAGGTTTGAGTTGTGTGTGGCAGGTGACTGCTGACCTCACGTTGTTGTTTACCGTGCGGGTGTTTGGTCGTGTGTTTTGTTCAGCTGAGAAAATGACAGCAATCTGGCAACCCTGACCTTTCCCTGAACCCTTCCCTTTCTATAAGAGGCGGCCTAACACTATACGTTCATTTCCAGAGAGACCCCCGCCCCAAACCCTCTACTTCTTCCTCTCCTTCTCCTTCTTTTTCTCCTCCTTCTTCTTCCTCTCTTTCTCCTCCTTCTCCTCTTTCCTCTACTTCTTCTCCTCTTTCTTCTTCTATTTCTCCTCCTTCTTCTCCTTTCTTCTCCTTCCTCTTCCTCTCCTTCTTCTCCTTCTCTTTCTCCTCTTTCTTCTTTCTCTTTTTTTCCTCCTTCTCCTCTTTCCTCTACTTCTTCTCCTCCTTCTTCTTATATTTCTCCTCCTTCTTCTCCTTCCTCTTCCTCTCCTTCTTCTCCTTCCTCTTCTTCTTCTTCTTCTCCTTCTCTTTCTCCTCCTTCTTCTTTCTCTGTTTCTCCTCCTTCTCCTCTTTCCTTTACTTCTTCTCCTCCTTCTCCTTTTTTTTTCCTCTCTTTCTCCTCCTTTTCCTCTTTCCTCTACTTCTCCTCCTCCTTCTCCTTCTTTTTCTTCCTCTCTTTCTCCTCCTTCTCCTCTTTCCTCTTCTTCTTCCCCTCCTCCTTTTCCTCTGTCCTCTACTTCTTCACCTCCTTCTTCTTTTTCTCCTCCTTCTTTTCCTTTCTTCTCCTTCCTCTTCCTCTTTTTCTTCTTCTCCTTCTCCTTCTTCCTTGTTCTTCTCCTCTTTCTTCTCCTTCCTCTTCTTCTTCTTTTTCCTCTCCTTCTTCTCCTTCTCCTCCTTCTTCTTCTTTTTCTCCCCCTTCTTCTCCTTCCTCCTCTTCTTCTTCTTCTTCTTCTTCTCCTTTTTCTCCTCCTTCTTCTTCCTCTCTTTCTCCTTCTTCTCCTCTTTCCTGTACTTCTTCTCCTTCTCCTTCTTCTCCTTCTTCTGCTCCTTCTTCTCCTCCTTCTTCTCCTTTTTCTCCTTCTTCTCCTTCTTTTTCTACTCCTTTTTCTTCTCCACCTTTGTTCCTCCTTCTCCTCCCCCTTTTTCTCCTCCTTCTTCTCCTTCTCCTCCTTCCGAGTCCCATTCGTTTTCACCCCTATTCGACCCCTATTGTTTCCTTTAACAGCCACCAAGCTGCAGGTACTCGTTCAGGACAGCTGTACTGACCCGCTCTCTAGGTGTCCTTTATTCATCCCTCCTTAGCAACACGTTAGCAACCAGCTAGCAAAACGTTTAGCTGCACAATGTAAAGGCACTGTAGCTGACTGTTTACTGACCGTCCCTATAACTATAACCATCTGTGCTGAGTACGAGCGAAGTCCGGGTCCTGTTATCACAGCGCTGGTCACCACTGGTTACCCATTAATCATGATATCAGATGTGCACATGCTGTTGGCCTGGAACTGTCACTCAAGTCTGCTCGAGTTTTTAATCTCTTTGACTGTACATATGCTCCAGATTTGGTCCACTGCTGTCCCCTACTGGTTAATACCTGCACTCCTCTCTAAGTAACAGTAAAACAAACAGAAGAAAATGCATTACACACATGAATTAGTCAATTTACTCAATGCTCTGTCAGTAAACGTTTAAGTTACATACTGTTTGAATTTATTTTCATTTATTTTAAATTGTTTTATCTTTATTTTATGTCTATTTCTGGACTCATTTGTAGTTTTAGATTGTCTTGTTTATTTTATCTTTTATTTCTTGTTGTTTTTTCAGTCTTCATTTGGTTTATGCTCCTGTGGCTCCAGGCTACTTTTCTAAATGAGAATAAACAACAGGTACTAACTATCAAACTGGTTTGTCTGTATTTCAGGTGCTGGTGAGTCGGGGAAGAGCACCATCGTCAAACAGATGAAGTAAGTGTGCATTTCACCCCCATATACACGCATATCAGGCGACGTATTAATCCGGAACTGCTTTACGAGGCTGCACAACCGGCCTTAACCTGGAGGGTGATGGGGTGACACGTCATAACACATTCATAGCATCTCCTACATAACCTCTTTATCACGTGTTCATGAATGTCTGAACCAGCGTTCGTAAAGTCCACATGGTTTACATGAGGCTGATATGGCATTTTAATCAGTTTTTCAAAATAAAAGTCTTCCTTTATTTTTATTTTAAAGCTTTAGCATGTTCAGTGAAGTGCCCCATTTCTGGACAGGCGAAATAAGAATCCAACTTTCCCGCTACCGACGGAAAACCCCTAACCCAATCTTAAAACTGATTAAATATATATATATATATATATATATATATATATATATATATATATATATATATATATATATATATATATATATATATATCTTAGTTTGAAGCACTCTGCTGTCCTTTCCTCTTGTCCTCGAGGTCTTCTTCTCGCTGTGGCCGAGGGTTAATTCAGCTGTACAGTGTTGAGGACGAGGTCATTAAGCTTGTTGGAGTAGTTATGCATGTGCCTCCTGCAGTACCAATAAAACCTGAAGACTGTATCCTCTAAAAGCGTTTAACCCCACAGAACTGAACTTAGGGAGAGTTATGGCTCCCACAGCGTATCTGTACACAGAGGTAAACCAGGTCATTTTATTTTACCTGTCCCGAAATAAACATTCCACTGAAAATCTAATTATTCAAATAAATAAATAAATAAATAATACATGGAGACTTTCTCTATCTCTCAGTAAAATTACACAGTAAAGCTGATTTGAACATTAGTAAATATGTTATAACGTTTTTACTGAAGATGTTATGTATGTGTTATGAGGTGCTTGTGTATGACGTTATGAATGTGTTATAAAGTGTTAATGTAAAATGCTATGAATGTGTTGACAGCCTGTGAGTAAACGAGTAAAATACTAAAACTGTGAAATTCTGGGACATTAATTTAAACTTTTAAATAAATAAATCAAAACATCATAAAAAACAAAAAATCTGAACTCAATTCCACAGGTGTAAATTTACATTCAGGGGTTTACTGTTCGGAAGGCACCTCCCAGTTAATGTCTGCCGTATAACTAGACCAGAACCATCTGTGTAAATGCCCAAGCTCTGCATACCTCAGCTTTATAGTGTTTGAACTTTTTTAAAAATGACTATTTATTAACAGGGACAGTACACAGTAACCGCCATCTTCCAGAGTCACCCAACAGGCTAATCCAACTGAGCACAATAGCTCTTATAGGCACTCTCAGTCACCATGACAGTAACCCTGTTAATGAAGCCTTATGAACATGACCTAGAGTAAAGCGTGCCCATCACCATCTTCCTCCCGTCTTCCTCCCCCACAGAATTATCCACAAAGACGGTTACTCCCTAGAAGAGTGCTTGGAGTTCATTGTCATCATCTACAGTAACACCCTGCAGTCCATTATGGCGATCGTGAAGGCTATGAATACACTCAACATCGGCTACGGAGACGCGGCCCAGCAGGTACGCACACGGACACTGTCCTCAGTGTCTGCAGGAACTCATTCTGTTCCAGTGTTCTTCATAATCAACGCCCCTCACTCTATTATTTTTATGCTGAATGAAAATAAAAACACCTTTATATTTTAAACTCATTTTTAAATTTTAAATTACATTTTAAATTTACTACCTGCTGCACTCTTAAATTCACTTTTAAATTTGAAAAAAATAAAAAAAATAAAAAATTATCTACAGCCCACTTTACACTTTAATTTGTTGAATTAAAATTTAACTGCATGCTTTACATTTAAATTTACATTTAAATTTAAAATTAAAATTAATTTACCACCTGCCTTACTTTTAAATACACTTTTAAATTTTATATCCAGCTCTGGAGAAATGTAGGAGCCCACCTGTAACTGATCAGTGTCTAAAGGTGTACAGGTTCTGGGTTTGTGTTGGTTCTGTTTTATTCTCTATACTACTGGAAACATGTCTCCTAAATGATTGATTGACGACCTGCTTCAGCCCAGTGCTCCTCCCACAAGCAGGAGTCCAGTACAACAGCGAGGCTAAACTCTCAAACCCGTACACGGCTGAGGAGATGACTAGTTTGATCACTCCATCAAAGATCTCAGAAGCACTGAGGTAAAGAAATGGCTGATCATGATTTATCCGTCTACTCAGGCTTTAGCAGGACCTTCTGGGAAGGTGAGGAAGCTGCTCATTGGGATACACAGGATGCTACATTCCCTCCACTGAGTTTAAACAGCTGAGATGCATTACTAGGCATTATTAAGCATTATAAGAACTGTATTCAGACTGTAACAGTTATATATCTAAACACAGCCTTTACCAAACATAGCTTGGACTGAACACTGAAACCTCATTCCTGTGAACACTCCTACTCCTGGAACTTGCCCTGTGTCACATCCCAGGCCTGGATACGAGTCCAGACAGCTCAGTATGAGGGTCCCTCTTTAGCCCTGTACCTGTACGTGGAGAACCGCTGTGTGCGGACCCCCCGTCTGAGTGTGGACCCCCTGTCTGAGTGTGGCACTTGTGTTTTGCAGGACAATGCCAGGAGGCTGATGCACTTGGCTGACACTATTGAAGAGGGCACCATGCCAAAGGAGCTGTCTGACATCATCCTGCAGCTGTGGAAAGACACCGGCATCCAAGCGTGCTTCGACAGAGCCTCGGAATACCAGCTCAATGACTCCGCTGGATAGTACGTCCCCCTCTCCGAAGTTCACAAGGATTCAGTAGAAATCCGAACCGTGACAGCCTGGGGGCCTTAAGCGGGACCCTTATGGGCTCTGTATGCTGCTGACCCTGTTTCATGTCTGTCCCTGTCTGCCTTGTTCAGCTATCTGAACGACCTGGAGAGGCTGGTCAAGCCTGGCTACGTCCCCACCGAGCAGGATGTGCTGCGTTCCCGAGTGAAGACCACCGGTATCATCGAGACCCAGTTCTCCTTCAAGGACCTCAACTTCAGGTACAAGCCCACCAAGCACGCAACACACAAGGATGGGTGGTCCTCACTGGAATGAGGTCGGTTCTGTGTGTCGCCGGAGTGTAAACTGAATCCTGATTCTGTAAGTCTGGATCCGAACACAGATGTCCTAGTATCCTACACAGTTTACAGGAAAATATAAAATTCCATAACTTCCCGATAAACAGTGCTGTAGATGATTTTATAATGACCATATCAGGGATGCCTCCAGAAACCAACACCACCCTAGAAAGCCCACCCAAGCCCACCCTAGAAAGCCCACCCTAGAAAGCCCACCCTAGAAAGCCCACCCAAGCCCACCCTAGCAAGCCCACCCAAGCTCACCCTAGCAAGCCCACCCTAGCAAGCCCACCCTAGAAAGCCCACACAAGCCCACCCTAGAAAGCCCACCCCAGAAAGCCCACCCTAGAAAGCCCACACAAGCCCACCCTAGAAAGCCCACACAAGCCCACCCAACACCACCCCACCCCATCCAAACTAGCCAGAGCTGAAGTCTACTCAGTACATATGCACCTCTAAGGACCCACAGGAGAAAAAACATTATTAAATAGCTATTATTAATAAGTGTAATATAAAAACTGATGTAATAATAATAATAATAATAATAATTACACAGTATAGAAATATAGAAATAGAACATTTCTGCTGTTAAAACTCTGTGAAATTCAGTTGCATATAGATAAACCTTACATTTGAGTGCATCATTAACACCGCTTAGAAACTTAAAAGACAACTTAAATAAACTCCTTTATCTCACAGACTGTGTCTAATTTGATGGTCATTACTGATGTTTTAATAATAGTTATTATTGAATAATTATTATTAATAAGTGTAATATTAAATGTGATGTTGATAATTATTATAATCTAAAAGTATAAGAGTAAAATAATAATAATAATAATAAAAAACTATAAAGTGAAAAGTAAAAACATGCAATGTAAATATGTATATATATTTATAAATACACATAAACATATCATTCAGAAATACATTAATTTGCTGTTTTTGCTAACAGTTATTTTAGTGTTTTAGGGTTCTAGTGAATGTAAATAATCCAAACGTGCTGCATGTTAAGACTGCTTATAGAACGAGCCTGTAAATCCATAAACCACCTTTATGTCACAGACCGTGAGATTTGCTGGTCGTCACTGACGGTTTTTCCCAGAATGCTTTAGGCTGTGAATGGTCTGGTTCTGGGATTCCAGTCTACACCGGATAGTGATGACGGGATAAGTGGTGTTAGTGAAAGTGAATCAGAATGAAGCCAGCACGCATGACAAACACACACACCACCTTAAACCAGGGCTGTTAGTGAGGAGCTGCCTGCACAGAGCACATGCTGGTGGTGCTGGTGGTGCCGGTGGTGTTGGCTCACAGTGCGCTGTGATTCAGAAGTTTGGGATCACCATCAGTAACGCCACAGTGCGTGAAACGGGGGTTAGTGAACATGTCAGAGCACGTGCAGCAGGCAGTGCAGCACATACTAGACTCTGGAGGAGCACTTCAGTTGGAGATGCTAACATGGCTAGCGGTTAGCGTGAAGGGGAGCCGCCTGAGAGGGTCAGGGTCAAGCTCATTCAGATCAGAACATCACTGTTCTATAAGATTTACAGTATGATTCGAACCCCGACTAGAAGTCTACTCAGCGGGGTCCCAGCAGCTCTGAGGACACACAGGACAAACAGCGTCCCTGAATCACTGTACACTTCTCCTCTCAGCATCTGGAGAGTGGAAATAAACCCAAGTGCCTATAGAAACAGACTGGAAATCCATACAACAGACCTTGGTGTGTAGTTTCACTGACCTTGCTGATGGATTTCCCAGAATCCTTTAGACTGTAAATAAGCCATCTGCTCATTTTTAGGTTCTAGCAGTTCAGCCTACACTGGACCCGATACTGAGTGACTGGTATTAAGTGTAAGTGTAGGTGTGATGTAAAAAGAGATTAATTAATATAAATAAACTTTTGACTGTGTTCAGGAATCAGCCAATAGGAGATGTGTGGGGCGGAGCTACAGTCAGTTTGATTTTGGCTTAACTAGTCTAAAATATAAAGCAACAAAATGCAATGTACTTACAATAATAAATATACAATATATATATTATATTATATTATATTTTACAGTATATTATATTATATTATATTATATTGTATTATATTTTACAGTATTATATTATATTATATTATATTACATTATATTATATTTTACAGTATTATATTATATTATATTATATTATATTATATTATATTATATTTTACAGTATTATATTATATTATATTATATTATATTACATTATATTATATTTTACAGTATTATATTATATTATATTATATTATATTATATTTTACAGTATTATATTATATTATATTAATACTTTTTACTGTTAAAACACTGTAGAATTCAGGTTTTATGGTTTTAGCGTATGTAAATAAACCAAACATGTGCTGCATCATTAACATCACTGTCTCAAACTTTAAGAAGTATTACATAAATTATTATTATTATATTTTTATTATTGTGTATATGTACATTTTGTTTTAGGTTCTGGCATTTTAGTTTTAATAAAAGTTATTATTGAATAGAGTATTAATAAGTGTAGAATAAATGTGATATTAGAAAAGTATTGTTATCTAAAATATAATAGCAATGATAGTAATATATATAGGCACAGACACACACACACATACATATATATATATATATATATATATATACCCCAAAAATACTTAAATATACACTATAGAAATATAAAAATGAAGCATTTTTACTGTTAAAACACTGTAAAAAGTCCAGTGTAAGTGTATTATAAAATTTGATATTTAAATTGATACAGTTATTATTATCTAAAATTATAATAGTAATAATAATAATAAAAGCCTGATGGAGCTTTACCTCAGACTCCCCAGACTCCACTCTGTTCTCGGCACGGTTTGGTGTTGAGGTACCTCAGTCAGGTGATGAGCTAACGCTCGGCTGGGTCCTGTGTTGGGGTGTAGGATGTTCGATGTGGGAGGTCAGCGCTCGGAGAGGAAGAAGTGGATCCACTGCTTTGAAGGCGTCACCTGTATCATCTTCATCGCCGCCCTGAGCGCTTACGACATGGTGCTGGTGGAGGACGATGAAGTGGTGAGTGAGCACAGCTCGTCATGCAGCTCCTCAAGCCCTGCAGAGACGTTCTCCTGGAGTCCTGATCCATCCCCCCATCTCTCTCTCTCTCTCTCTCTCTCTCTCAGAACCGCATGCATGAGAGTCTCCACCTGTTCAACAGCATCTGCAACCACCGCTACTTCGCCACCACCTCCATTGTACTCTTCCTCAACAAGAAGGATGTGTTCGTGGAGAAGATCAAGAAGGCCCACCTGAGCATGTGCTTCCCTGAATACGATGGTAACTCCAGGAAATGGACCCTCATCTTTAAAGGGCCCATATGCTACATTTCCACTGTTATTGTTTATTCTTGTAGCTCACTCCTAACACTGGTGTGGTCTTACCTACCCAACGAGACCACAGTAACATTCCACCTGAGCGTTCGACCTGACCGCATCTCTTTATAAATTACATCCGCTGGAAAACGGTCATGTCTTTCCACTGGCTGTTACTGTGCCTTTAAGGCTGATCTGAGATAGATGAGCTCTGTTCTGATTGGCTGGCCTGCCTAACTCTGAAACATTCTATAGAACTTCAGTGTGAGTGGGCGGGGCTAAACAGCTGTAGGCTGAACAGGTGGATATGATGTAGGTACACGAGTGTGACATCACAGACGCAATGCTAAGCTGAACCTTGTTTACTTATGACTTCATGAAGGTCATATGCCATTAGGCCACACACAACAGCATGGAGGAAGGGTGATATATGTACCAGTGGTCTCCAACTGTGGTCCTGGAGGGCTACCTTCCTCCCAAGTCCCTGACTGGCTGGATTAGATTAGAGCCAAGTAAGGGGGCGGGGCCTCTGATGGGATACAGGGTGTAGAACTAAGCTCTGCAGGACAGTGGCTCGCTAGGAGGTGGGTTGGGGACGCTGTTATGTATACTCTACTTCACAGTGCACCTAATGTGGGATGCACAGCAACCACAAAGCAGCCAACCAATGACATGAGAGAGCTAATTATAGAGAAATGATAAATGATAGAGAGCATTAACGGGGCTATGCTAATGATACACTCCACTATACCTCCTGCTGGCTTCTCTGAGGAACCTCAGCCCCCCGGTCGAATTAGCCTGGCAAGGTCATCTCTGTGAGAGGCTTAAAGTTCATAATATGCTTATCCCTAATGTGGTGATGACCTCGCTCTGCTCGCTCAGCGCTTGTCTCAAGCTTCCTCTAAACTGGCCACCCGGTCGCCCTTTTAGGCCCCAACACCTACGAGGACGCCGGCAACTACATCAAGGTGCAGTTCCTGGACCTGAACCTGCGGCGAGACGTCAAAGAAATCTACTCGCACATGACCTGCGCCACGGACACAGAGAACGTCAAGTTTGTGTTCGATGCCGTGACAGACATCATCATCAAAGAGAACCTCAAGGACTGCGGTCTCTTCTAAACACGTCCAGGTGAGACTACACACCTTCCATTTCTCGTGATGAACAGACCAACAGAGCTGAAGCTAGACTAGACTAGCACATCGCGCAAGCTCTGGTTAACCTCACCTCGCCAAATACGGCTCCTACGCTCAGCTCAAGTTAGACAGGTGTCGGGAATTGCCTGGTACCGATACAAAGCCGATCGATCCCGACTTTAATGGTAAACTTTAAAACTTAGAACCATATTGAGCTGGCACACAAAGGAATCCGACTTCCACATTTTACCCATCTGTGCAGTGAGCACACACTAGGGGGCAGTACAGTGCCCAGGGAGCAGTTGCGGGTGAGGTGCCTTGCACTAGAGCACTAGAGTCATAACATTCCGTTTAGGAGAAGGAACCGGCGACCTTTCAGGCACAAGGTCAGATGGTTCCCCAACCTCCACAGCTGCCCCACGTTCCGTCTCATATCTCCTATCTTCCCGTTCTAATGGAAGTCAATGGAACCAGACGTCTTTCCAAGCAATTTTGGGATTTCTGTTTGTCCCTTCTTCGTTAACCTTCCACACAGTGTAAACAGCAGGTCATGTGAGGCCTAGAACAGTGAGGACTGGCACCCTGGCACACAGCTGGAATTGGAAGGTATACCCTGCAGGATGTGCTGGACTGACATTCCGCTCTCCTTTCTCTTCCAGGCCTGGAGCAGTGCTTCCCCCTCCTACATTCCCAGTTTCTCCAGGACAGGTTTTGTCTATCACACATATCGAACAAACACACACTCCGTTTGGATATGAGGGCACAGACACCGTAACGCAGCATCCATAAACGCAGGACTGAATCTGAGAAGAGGAACAGATCTATACGGCTGCTGTAGGTAATATCCGGATCCTATAGCGCACGCTAGATGCTGCACCGTCGTCACATGTGCCCGGTAGTGGTGGAACGTAGCTGTAGCAGCACTTCACCAGCTGTACACTAAGGCAGAAAGGCTCTGTCGGAGCATTAGCTTCTCCCACGTAAGCAGGAGTTCGAGCCGCGTGGGCAGGCGCTCGGCTATGTTAGCTTCCCGCAGTGGTCGATCCCTTAGTCTCCTGGTCCACAATGTAGCTGCTCAGAAATAAACGGCCGGCCTTCCAAACCCACCTGCATATGCACTTCAGCAGACATACGGCGAGTCTACCGTGAGAGCCGCGTATCAGGTCATGCATCGGCGTAGCTCATACGTACTTCATACCTAAGCTTATGTTTCTGGGAGGGATCAATCAGCTTCATCAGGAGGATTGATTTCTTCCCCTTACTTTAGATTAAGCCGACTGACCAGACTCTCTCACGTTAAGCTAAGGCTTTAAGCTACAGACACCACTACATCCTGAAGTTGCTTTGCTCAAGGAGAGCTGTTCCCTGTGACAGCGTAGAAAGGCTGAGTGTGATTGAACACGTGCTGGATCTCCCGAGTGCCCACATGGCTTGAAAACGGATTCCTTGTTAATTGAAACACCTGACGATGTGAACGTACGAATGAACAAATAAAGCTTCTGTAGACGTGTAACGCATTTGTCCCTTCAGCGTCTTTCTTTTGCACATGTTCATTATTCCAAGTCCAAATCCGAACCAGCGGAAAGGCCCGAGGTCACTGCAATGGTGGTGTAATTAAAGACCCCCCAAACGCATTCTGTTTCAGTGGTCAGAAGGCTTGTTACCTCGGGTGGGCAACAACAAATAAGTCCCTAAATGCTCCAAACGAGGATAGGGAAGACTGAAGGAATGCAGTCACAGTATCCAGTGTGTGTGCAGTGTGAGGTCCAAGGCCTTTACCTTCTATGACGTCTTGTGTCGATCACTGGTCCCCCTGTGTGTTTAGGGTGGTAGTACCTTCAGGCTCCTGCAGATGGCGCTGCGCGAGGATGACGGGGCTATAAATCCCTGTGGGGTGAGTGATGGGATCCATAGATTGGGAAGAGGTGCTACAGTGCAGGGAATGTCTCGTTCCATGTGTGGAAAATGGCTCCAGAGCAGATGTTAATGATTGGCTAAAAGGAGGGACTGCATGTGGGCGTGGCCAAAGACCATAGTGTGAGAAAGTAGCTGAATCTGCAGGTGTGTGGAAGCGTACGGTCATACGGGTCTACCAGCAGTGGATACAATCCCAGCCTACAGGGAATTCTCCTCGGAACTGTGCCAGGGAAGACCACCAGATCTGGACCAGCTGATCAGTTCTTTGATGTGAGAGTGTCTGAACACTGATGTGGCTACATCCAGAACCTCGTCCAGTATATGCCAGCTCCAGTCCCAGCCGTTACAGGCTGTTAGGTTCGGTACGGTCACAGGGGGCTCTACTCTCTGAGGTCATACCACCTTAATAATATTAATTTGACACAAAACAAAGAGGTAGAAACAATCAGACAGTTTATTTCTGAATAATCCTAAAATCTTTACACGTGTGATGTCACAGATCACTTTGATCCCCAGATATTTGTGGCACAACAGCTCATCGAACGAACGTTACCCCTCAGCATGCAAGGCCAAAGTGCGTCGGAGCTTCCGCTTATTATACCTGCAGCACCACTGTGGTATAACGCAGGCCTGGAAGGAAGAAGGTTACCGAAGATCATCCCTGAGTCTCCTCTCTGACGCGAGAATAAAATTAAAGCTAACTTAAACATTCCAATATTTCCAATTTTCCGATGTTCAGAACCTGCTCACATGGATCCCACTGCCCTGACTTCCTATTGTAATTAAGGCAGTTCGTGTGGGTCTGTTTGAGCCAACGCCAGGCTGCGTGTGCTGATATGACCTCGTTCATCCTAAAACACTACCTGGTCCTGCGTTCCAAATGAACTGCTTCCATGAATAAAAGTCTACTGCATGGATGAACTGACCCATTCCCACAGTTTCCCACTTCCGGCAGACGGCGCCCACGTGCTACGGCATCTCTAGAGTCCAAGTTCAGCTTCCTCTGCTTTGAGAGCAGGTACAGTGTAAGTCAATAGTCACCGAAATCTTCTGCTCTCCTAGTGATTAAACCACGGCCGGGTTTCTATGAAGGTCACACAGACTGTGCATGCAGCCAGCTGCAGCAGATCAGATCGAGACACAGCCCACACCACCGCAGGGTGCATAGCTAACGTGACGGTGTGGTGACTGTGGTGGTCCCATCGGCTGAACCGGTCTGCCTTACGTCAGAGATGCTGCTGATCTGGCTGGAAGCGAATATCACTCTATGAAATAAATGAGGTCTCAGATAGAACAAGGGTGGTGTTAAAGGGTGGAGCATCAGTGTAAAGCATGATCAGCGCTACCCTAAGAACAGGATGCATACAGTGTAGACGTTTTTCCATTATTGTGGCCAAATTCGCCGACTGTGTAATCCTGCTGTGACCTGTAAAAGGCCAGAGCGACCCGGATGCGGCCCGAGTGAGTCAGGAGAAGTTTCAGGGGTGGATTTAGGATTTGGGTGACTACTGACTTCCAGTGTTTAGTGTAACGGTGCTGGTATGAGGCTGATACTGTGGACAAAGAAGCAAAACGTGGACACCAGAGTCTTCGTGGCTGATCGATGGTATCTGGGGGAAGTGGGGAACCATGCAAATTTGATCTTTAGCCAAACCAAGCGGAGGCTACGTGAGGTTTCATGACGATTTTAAAATAATACAAGGAAATAAATGATACTCAGACTTCAGACAAGCTCGCATGTGTAATCCTTCACCCCGTCTATACGACCCTGGAATCATTACAAGTAAGAATCAGTCACCCGAACGTTAATACACCACCCGGCTTGCCGTATATCCAAGCCGGGTGTAGAACCTCGTCACTCATTTTGATCGACAGCCCCTTTAAGAACACCACGCTCCCTTTTTATGGCTTTGTTCGCAGATCAGTACGACCCTCACAGACTCGCGTCCGCTTCCGAGTTTAACGCCACATCACTGCGGCGCGAATGTAACTCGTGGAAACTCGATCCCGAGGACCGTCCAGAGATCTGCAGACGCATAAGGCACAAACTTTAAATAAGAGAAAAGTGACCAGAGCATTCACAGCCTACATGGCCCCGCAGCTACTCCGTAAACATCAAAGCGGAATTCTACCAAGAATTTCTGAAAACAGTAAGAGAAGAAGATGTAGTCCTAACGCTCTGTTCTGGAGGAGCTTATTCAGAACTGTTCACAGTGGTGGTGAATGGAACCAGACGTCTGAGGAGCTCAATGCCTAAATGATGCAGATCATCATATGAAGTCACTGAATGAGGTTTGTGTGGAGGTACATGCAGGACGTTCCAACGAGTCGCCTTGGTTTCTCAGATGTGTCACTCTTTTTCCAAGATATCAGTCTTTACATCCAGGAAACCAGGACCCTGGTCCCGTTCACCATCCCCTCCGAGTCCCTAAGTGTCTTTGCAATGAACCATTTCACACCGAACCACGACTTTGTTCATTAACGACTGAACTCCACAGAAATTCAGAGATTTTGGTGGAATTCCCCTTTAACAGGAGCACCTTAAAAATAAACACCCTAATAGAAAGCCTAACTAGATTCCTATAATCCACCTAGACAGTTTTCCATGTCTCTTACGGACGGCGAGAAGTGCCACGTTTGAAGCCGCACTCCGCGGAAAAGGAAACGTGTCGGAATCTCGTCTGCGGTGCGGAACTGCACCACAACAGGAAATACAACGCCACAGCGAACACTTACAGACACGGTATTGCCGAGAGAATGAGCGGACTGTAAACAGGTTGGATCACCGCGGAAGGTCCGTGTTCCTGGAAGGCATACGGTAGGAAGTTGAAGTAGAAGCTCAGGCTAAAGCTAGCTCCTTAGGAAGCGGAAGGCATTCCTTCCTTTATGCAGAGCCCTTGGACAGAAACGGCCCAGAAACAGTCTAAAACAGAACTACGGGTTTTATACTAGGGATATGATGGAGAAAACTCAAACCGGAGCACTCCTGGAGTACCAGACGGTCAGCCCCGAACGAGCACAGGCCAGCGGGGGCTTTCACACTCACCAGCGCCTGCTAACGCTCAGCAGGAAGTGTTTTAAAGTGGAATCCTTCTGAGTATTGATGCGTCTGCGTAACTGAATTGTTATGATGCTAAAGGAGTCACTCGGGGTGGTTTGATGGGAGTCAAAACTTCACAGCGGTGGTGATGGGAACCAGACGTCAGTGCCTCGAGAGCCTCCCTCAGAGGAAGCCGGGTTTCTCTGTACTCAATAGCACCATACCTTCCCATGAGAAGAGTCAGCTACATCCGGTTGCCATCACCACCAGTACTGTGAATGATTCTGGCCGCCAGGTTTCTCAGTTTCACTTTAACCCTCTCTGAATGACTGGGTTTACATCTCACCACGACTGAATTACGCAGAGATTTCAAAATCCTGGTGGAATCCCCCTTCCAAAGGGATGCCCTACCGTCAGAACGCTGGCGGTGAACGAAACAGGGCGCAGTGTTATTATCTACTCTGACCGGAAGAGGACTTCGATGTGGGGGATCATCGACGCCCTGCCCGTGATACACGCCTGACCAGACCAACCCCTCCCCCCGGACAGAGCCTGCACTAGTGCTTGGTTAAACGTGCCCTGTGAGGTTCACTGAAGGACACCGCTCCTTGTGCAAAACAAAAACAACAGAAAGAAATAAAAAGATTTAAAAGTTCCTCAGGTTGGAGAGCCATGCGGCTGAGCCCCTCCAGGGGGTTTAGTGTTGAGGCATCTGAGCCTGCGGGAGGCGGCGCTGAGGTCAGGAAAGGCCCACCATGTGGTCAATCTGTCTCATGTACATGCTCTTCAGCGGTAGAGCATAGCGGCGCTCCTCAGGGATGCGCTCACACTGTAAGAGACACACGTACACCAGTCATACTGCATGATCGACACGTTGGCGTGCAGGCGCGGTGCGCTCTGGCAGCACCATGAGCATTCACACGCTGTTTCACAGGCAATCTGTCATTGTGCTCTTACATTGCTGATGTTGGCCGGCGGCTCCTTGGTGGGCTCCTCGTATGGAAACTGCTCCTCCCAGTGCTTCTCCCTAAAGCGTAGGTCTATGGGCACCACGTGTCCCTCTGTGGTGAAGATGTACCTGCTCCCAGACTGGTGTAGTGGGTTGTCTTCATCAAAGAGCTGCAGAGAGCAGAAAGCCAGAACATGCTAATGAGCAGCCGTACAGCGACACAGCTAACACACGACGCTGAGTCCTGACTCGCGAGGCAGGCAGATCTGTGTTACAGTATGAGGTAACCGCGCTCATGCTGTGTTTCAGTGCTCCTGCTGCTGCTACACCTTCCTCTAGCATGTCTGGAAGTCGGGTCAAGTCATGGCCAGTGACGAACCCTGCATTCACACCAGCTAGCGACACGTCACTCGCGCTTCGTTTGCCTCCTGTGGGTGTGTTTCAGGTGTGTGGGCGTGTGGGCGTGTACAGGGCCCGGGAAAGCTAGCTAGTTTGAAAGCACAGATTTGTATGGAAACCAAACTAGCTAGCTTTACTGGCTGGTTAGCATGCTGGCTAATCTGGCTAGCTAATGAGTGACACCAACAGTCTCCTCTACTTTCCTCCAGACATTTCTCTACGGATGTGCAAGTACAAAGACACATGTCATATAAACTGGGGAAGGAGGAAACGGTGCTGATGAGCTTCTCCTCCATGTTCACCACCACACTGCTGACCTGGACACATACTGGTAGGAGGTAAAAGCTCAGAGAGCAGGAGCTGGGGGCTCAGCTCAAATACAGGACATGATTTGATCCGTATTCGAACACGTCACTCACACATAACCACGCCCCCTCCTCTATTTTTATTTCTGAAAAGTGGGAACCCTATGTATATGTGTCCACATATTTCTGGCCACATAGTAAATTATACGGTGCAGCTGTATACAGTGCATTTATATAATAACTGGTTTATCAGTATTCCAGAATATTCCGATGTTTCAGGGAGTTAAATGTGGTATGGTATGTTATGGTATATACTCCAATGGTTAAATACGCAGGTTTAAACAGACCTACATCACACAGCACGTCCCTCTGAGGTAAAGACGAACTGACAATACAGTGGCAGGGAGAAGCACATACCAGGTACAGGTATTTGCAGGTCTCGCTGAGGAAGAAACTTTCCATGCGGTCCTCTTTGGACTTGTCCACCACATGATGGAGGGTGGCATAGCCACATCTGCAACAAACAGACATGCATAAACCCGCAGACCACCCAAGAAACCCGGACTTCCCGGAAACCCCTCTGAATAAATCCCTACTTGACTTTGGTGTTCCTCTCCAGGCTCTGAAGGATGTCCATGCCAACATGTAGGTAGAAGGGATTCTTGGTGGCCTATAAAACCAAACCAAGGAGTAAAACCAACACGCCTACCTAACAGACGACAGACCGGCCACGAGAGAGCGAGAGAAGGTATGTGCACCTGATACAGCAGGTATGTGGACTCCACCAGCTCCGGTCTCAGAGGGTAAAAGAGCACGTCGGGGGCCTGCAGCTGCCAGTTGTACCGCTCCGGCAGCGCCCCGAAGCGCCTCCAGATTGCATAGTAGAAAGCGTGCAGGCAGATTGCGTTCTCCACATCTCCATTCAAAACCTGGGAACAGGAGGACACAACAAGCAGACAAGGTCACCAGGAGTCTGAACCAGCACACCAAACCGCGGCTCTGACGGGGAAAATCAGCACCGCGTTAACCGACTGCAGAGGCGTCCAGGGAAACTGAGCAGCGACCGCAACGATTTGCATGGCAAGCGCCAAAGAAAGCAGCTTAACCGATTCATTTGCCTATTAATGTGCAGAACCGGAAACTAGCGCTAGTGAACCGGCCATCCAGCCTCATTCGACATCAACTCCCACAGGCAGGCTCCAAAATCTCGTAAAAAGCTTCCCAGAGTGCAGACAGCTACAGTGAGTCTCAACTTCTACTTAATGCCCACTGGAGTGGACTGGAACGTCCAACTAGCTTACACGGCTGGAGGTAAAGGTGTCCACATACTTTTGACCATGTAATGTTTTATGACAGTGCATTTACACATCAACTGGTTTATCTGGAATTCAGAAAATGGTCATGTTGAAGGGAACCAAGTCCACCTAACAACTGTGGATAATAACAATACCTGTCTGGATGTGGATTAATGCAAATACTGCACCTTTAGTTGTTAATTACTGAAACAATAATCTACAAATGAAAAAAAAATCCTAGTTAAAGGCACGGTTAGTTCTCTTTTTAAAGGAGCAATATGTAAAACTGTTAGTTGACACATTCCAACATACACTAAAATTATCCCCCGGATGTAAAGAAATAACTGATAGTAATAGTATTAGTATTAGTATGTCAGATGTCTATATATCTACTGAAGCTGCTACCATGCTAACCAGCTAGCCCTGGGCTAGTTTAGACATGCTCCATAAATATGAGAGCGAGTCTTAGAGAGAAGATAAGAGTTCTTAGAGTTCAGAGTTCAGCTCTCTGTGAGCGACCGCCCCTACTGCTACCGCCACCACCGCCTGCTCTCAGCAAGAAACCATGTTCAGCAGCAAACAGAATGAAGTGATGTAAACAGAAGCAGAAGAAGAGTTAGCACTGGCGCTCCCAGATGAGCTGTGTTTGACGCTCCCGGAGAGGAATCAGATTAAGAACTCGGAACAATTCTTCTAGACTGGTAAGGAATGAGGAGGAGCATTCTCTGGTGATATGCTGCCCCCTACTGTACTGTTAGTATGCAGGCTGTGTCATCTTACATACTGCTCCTTTAAAAGCGCTTACTGTGTGACATGACCTGGAAGGGATTGAGGGACAGACAGTAGGCAGGACACCGTACAGACAGACTGGATGACGCACCTGCAGGCCAGGAAAGAACGCCTGAAGAGAATCGATCCAAGTGTTCATGATCTGTCCATTAAACATGTTCACATTTACATAGAGGGGAGGATCCCCTTCTCCTTCATTACAGGCTTCTCTCCTGTAGGAGACACACACAGACACATACAGTCAAAACACCGTCACTGTCGAAACAGAGTCACACAGGCCAGGAGCTGCACAGACCAGTCGACCAGCTGAATAATAAACCCACTGGTCAGTGCAGCGGTCAATGATTGACCACCTGATGTACAGTGGGGGTGAACAGACTGGAGACGTGAACAGGGATCAGTTCTTGTGCTCAGCAAAAAGCCCAAAGTACAATATCTGCCCTCCACAAATACTGGCACCCCTACTCAACATGACGTCGCTGTCCAAAGAAAAACAGGTATCTCCAAAACGGCAACTTTACAGGAGAACCCAAAAACCTCATTTGATTTGAATGGTAGTGAATGGAACCAGGCGTTTTTCCAAGCAGCTTTGGGACATTTCTATTGGTCCACTCTTTATGAAATTTCCACATAGTGTAGACAGCAGCTCATGTGACCAAATGAAATCTAAAAGTAAAATTCAGCAAAAATGGAGATACATGTTTTTCTTTGGACAGCGACGATGAGCAACACAGGCTGTTTAAAATAATATAGATTTAATATAGAAGTTGAGCAAAATGTAATGACGTGCAAATTATATATATATATAACCGTATATTTAAAATATCCACTCATCATTAAAGAACCACCCAGAGGAAAGCCCCATTCGCAAGATACATGGACAAAAGTATTGGGACAGACATCCTTATTACTGTATTCAGGTGTTGTGTTCAGTCCCATTCCCAAAGGTGTATACAATCAAGCGCCTAGTCGTGCAGTCTGGCCTTACAGAGAGGAGTGGGGGACTGGGTCATCCTGAAGAGCTCACTGAACTCCAGCGTTGGTGGGTTGGAGTGGTGTACTAGACTCTAGCAGTCAGAGCAGTCTGATGGACGAGTCTGAGTCTGGAGAACGCCAGGAGAACATTACGGGCCTGACTGCCGAGTGTGGAGTTAGGTGGAGAGGGATAATGCTGGAGTGTGGAGTTTTTCAGTGGTGGGCCTAGAGCCCATGTTCCAGTGAGGGTTAATCCTAATGCCTCAGCAGACCAAGACCTTCCAGACAACTGTATACTTCCAGCTTTGTGGGAACAGTCTGTGTAAGAACCTTCCCTGTTCCAGCAGGACTGTGTCCCAGTGCGGAGAGCCAGCTCCATAACGGCTGGTTGCGGGGAGCTTGCTGTGGGAGAACTTGACTGGCCCACACAGAGCCCCGACCTCACCCCCATACCACACCTTCGGAATAAACTAGAATAGAAACAGGGAGCCAGGACCCATCGTCCAACATCAAATGCTTTTCTGGAGGAATGGGGGGCTAAAATTCCCACAGGCACACTCCGGAATCTTGTAGAAAGCTTCCCGGAAGAGTGGAAGCTGTTATCGCTGTACATAGGGACCATCTCTATATAATACCTTTGGAATTAAGATGGACTTAGGCTCTCGTAGGTGTATGTGTCCCAATACTTTTGTCCATATAGTCCAACACCCAGTTTTTGTTAAATGGTAATGGCTGCAATCCAACAGGAGCACTCGCGTACCCTCTCCTCAGGTGGCTCTGAACCTCACCTCACCTCACTAATACTCAATCAAATCCTCACAGCAATGTTCAACATCAGTACCTGACCTCACTAATAATCAAATCCTCACAGCAATGTTCAACATCAGCACCTGAACTTACTAACGCTCAATCAAATCTTCACAGCAATGTTCACCATCAGTACCTGACCTCACTAATACTCAATCAAATCCTCACAGCAATGTTCACCATCTGAGTGGTCTTGTAGGTGTATGTGTCCCAATACTTTTGTCCATATAGTCCAACACTCAGTTTTTGTTAAATGGTAATGGCTGCAATCCAACAGGAGCACTCGCGTACCCTCTCCTCAGGTGGCTCTGAATGCTCTCGTAAGCAGCCTTGAACATCCTGTAGTCCTCCTTCTCTCCGAAGAGGATGTAGGACTTGAGAAGGTACTCGTAGAAAGAGTCCATCCCGGCCCCCAGACCGCTCTGCTTCCCCACCCACTGGCCCGTCTGGATGTTCACCACGTTCCCTGTAACGCAGGCATGCCCGTGTAAAACTGGAATACTGGAACACGACCATCAGCGTTGTTAAAAGATGGAAGGAGAAGACCCCGGTACTTTACCCAGCAGCCCGGTCTCGTTGCTCCTCAGGTTCCAGAGAGCCCGGACAGCCCTTCTGGCCACCCACTCGAAGGTAGAGTCACCAATCAGGCGGCTCAGAATGCCAAACTCCACCAGCAGAGAGCCAGCCCCCGCCGTACACGTCTCGTTGATGCTGTCAGGGGGGACGCCGCTCTTCAGGTTCACCTGAACACACCACAGTTAAACTACTACACCCACCGGCTACTACACCCACCATCCTACCAGCTCCACTGACCGTACAGGACACTCTGTAGGTGTACAGGTCCAGACTGTAGTCCATCTGTTTCTCTGTGTACTGTATTACCCTGTTCTTCAATAGTCAGGACCCCCACAGGACCCCCACAGGACCACCCCAGAGCAGGTAGTATGTGGGTGGTGGATCATTCTCAGCACTGCAGTGACACTGACGTGGTGGTGGTGTGTTAGTGTGGGTGGTGCTGGTGTGAGTGGATCAGACACAGCAGTGCTGCTGGAGTGTTTAGACACTGTGTCCACTCACTGTCCACTCTATTAGACACTCCTACCTTGCTGCTCCACCTTGTAGATGGACAGTCAGAGACGATAGCTCATCTGCTGCTGCACAGTGCAGTGCTGGTCATCCTCTAGTCCTTCATCAGTGGACACAGGACGCTGCCCCACAGGACGCTGCCCCACAGGACGCTGCCCCACAGGACGCTGCCCCACAGGACGCCGCCCACAGGACCCTGCCCCAAAGGACGCTGCCCCACAGGACGCTGCCCCACAGGACGCTGCCCCACAGGACGCTGCCGAGCTGGATAGTTTTGGTTGGTGGACGATTCTGCAGTTGGTGTTACTGCAGTGCTGAGAATGATCCACCACCCACATCATACCTGCTCTGTGGTGGTCCTGTGGGGGTCCTGACCATTGAAGAACAGGGTAATACAGTACACAGAGAAACAGATGGACTACAGTCTGGACCTGTACACCTACAGAGAGCATCGTGCTCTGCCAGTGTGAATGAAGATCAAGGCTCAGCCCACACAGGCGTCTCGTACTATGTGCACAGCTCTCTCCTGACAGCGTTACCGTACAGTGTGAGAGGCGTATGTGAAAGGGGGGCTGACCCTGGGGTACGGGATGCCAGTGCTGGTGTTCTCAAAGGCAGGCAGCAGCCGGACTGCCAGGTCATGTGCCAGATGCAGCAGCTCGTTATCATAGTCTTCCAGCCCTATGTCTCCGAAGGGGTGCCGAGGATCGGTCAGGAGGATATGTGCAGAGATGAGACTGCCCAGGATTCTGGAGGAGACGGAGAAAACAATCACAGCCTGAGTTCATAAACCAAACCCACAGCCAGGACCTGCCGGACACAGCCAGGACCTGCCCGACACAGGCCAGGACCTGCCCGACACAGGCCAGGACCTGCCCGACACAGGCCAGGACCTGCCCGACACAGGCCAGGACCTGCCCGACACAGGCCAGGACCTGCCCGACACAGGCCAGGACCTGCCGGACACAGGCCAGGACCTGCCGGACACAGGCCAGGACCTGCCGGACACAGGCCAGGACCTGCCGGACACAGGCCAGGACACAGCCAGGACACAGGCCAGGACACAGGCCAGGACACAGCCCAGGACACAGCCCAGGACACAGCCCAGGACCTGCCCGACACAGGCAGCTCCACCGAGTACCTCTGGGAAGAGGTGGAGTAATCAGTACCTGACCTCACTAATACTCAATCAAATCCTCACAGCAATGTTCAACATCAGTACCTGACCTCACTAATAATCAAATCCTCACAGCAATGTTCAACATCAGTACCTGACCTCACTAATAATCAAATCCTCACAGCAATGTTCAACATCAGTACCTGACCTCACTAATACTCAATCAAATCCTCACAGCAATGTTCAACATCAGTACCTGACCTCACTAATACTCAATCAAATCCTCACAGCAATGTTCAACATCAGTACCTGACCTCACTAATAATCAAATCCTCACAGCAATGTTCAACATCAGTACCTGACCTCACTAATACTCAATCAAATCCTCACAGCAATGTTCAACATCAGTACCTGAACTCACTAATACTCAATCAAATTCTCACAGCCATGTTCAACATCACTACCTGACCTCACTAATAATCAAATCCTCACAGCAATGTTCAACATCAGTACCTGAACTCACACTCAATCAAATCCTCACAGCAATGTTCAACATCAGTACCTGAACTCACACTCAATCAAATCCTCACAAAAATGTTCAACATCAGTACCTCACCTCACTAATACTCAATCAAATCCTCACAGCAATGTTCAACATCAGTACCTGAACTCACTAATACTCAATCAAATCCTCACAGCAATGTTCAACATCAGTACCTGAACTTACTAACGCTCAATCAAATCCTCACAGCAATGTTTAACATCAGTACCTGACCTCACTAATACTCAATGAAACCCTCACAGCAATGTTCAACATCACTACCTGACCTCACTAATAATCAAATCCTCACAGCAATGTTCAACATCAGTACCTGAACTTACTAACGCTCAATCAAATCCTCACAGCAATGTTCAACGTCCGTACCTGACCTCACTAATACTCAATCAAATCGTCACAGCAATGTTCAACATCAGTACCTGAACTCACACTCAATCAAATACTCACAGCAATGTTCAACATCACTACCTGACCTCACTAATACTCAATCAAATAGTCACAGCAATGTTCAACATCAGTACCTGAACTTACTAACGCTCAATCAAATCCTCACAGCAATGTTCAACATCAGTACCTGACCTCACTAATACTCAATCAAATCCTCACAGCAATGTTCAACAACAGTACCTGACCTCACTAATAATCAAATCCTCACAGCAATGTTCAACATCAGTACCTGACTTCACTTATACTCAATCAAATCCTCACAGCAATGTTCAACATCAGTACCTGAACTTACTAACGCTCAATCAAATCCTCACAGCAATGTTTAACATCAGTACCTGAACTCACTAATACTCAATTAAATCCTCACAGCAATGTTCAACATCAGTACCTGAACTCACTAATACTCAATTAAATCCTCACAGCAATGTTTGACATCGGTATCTAACTTCACTAATACTCAATCAAATCCTCACAGCAATGTTCAACATCAGTACCTGAACTCACACTCAATCAAATCCTCACAGCAATGTTCAACATCAGTACCTGAACTCACACTCAATCAAATCCTCACAAAAATGTTCAACATCAGTACCTCACCTCACTAATACTCAATCAAATCCTCACAGCAATGTTCAACATCAGTACCTGAACTCACTAATACTCAATCAAATCCTCACAGCAATGTTCAACAACAGTACCTGACCTCACTAATAATCAAATCCTCACAGCAATGTTCAACATCAGTACCTGACCTTACTAACGCTTAATCAAATCCTCACAGCAATGTTCAACATCAGTACCTGACCTCACTAATACTCAATCAAATCTTCACAGCAATGTTCACCATCAGTACCTGACCTCACTAATACTTAATGCGTAGCCTGAGCTCTAGCGCTCGTGCAGTGATCTATGAGGAGCTGATGGAGATGTTAGGGAATGCTGCACCTGATGTTGGCCTCGAACACCTGGACGGTGGAATCCTTGTCGAAGGAGACGGTGTCGATCACCAGCTTGACGGCCCGATGGAACTCTGAGACATTCCCAAGCACCTGCAGACCATCCAATCACAGCTCATCTTCATATACAGCTTCATATACAATAACTTCAAAGGGCAACTTCACAGAAGTCACTCAGAGTGGATTGTTCACAGTGGAGGTGAAGGTAACCAGACGTCCCCCTCTAAAAGCTCCCTCACAGCCTCTGTGAACAAGCTCCTCTCAGCGACCGCTGACGCCTTAATGACCCAAGTGTGCGGGGGTCTGGGCACAGCTGGTGGGCTTCCCCTTGAGGAACAGGAGGCCTGAGGGGGAAGCGTGTTGCTTCACATGCACAGCTTACCAGCAGAGTATCCAGAGTGTCGATGAGCGTCAGGGAGTAGTTTCCGAGCACGTCGTTGATGTTGATGTTTGACCTGCAATGAGAGCATCCAAACACATGAGCGGACGGTGGCACTACCGGCCCGGCTCCACCGGGAGACCGAAACTTGTAGCCTCTATATAGTAACTTTTGGCCGTGATATCGAAACTTGTGGCTGTGATACAGTAACATATGGCCTCCATATAGTAATTCACAGCAACTTGTGGTCTTTATACAGTGATTGACAGATGTAAAATCGAAACTTGTGGCCTCCGTATAGTAATTCATGGCAATGAAACCGTAACTTGTAACTGTGATACAGTAACTTGTGCTCTTGACATAGCAGCATATGGCCTCCATAAAGTATCTTACAGCTTTGAAACAGTAACTTGTGGCTGTGATACAGTAACTTGTGGATGCGATAAAGCAATTAACGGCTGTAGAATTGAAACTTGTGGCCTCCGTATAGTAATTCATGGCCTTGAAATAGTAACTTGTGGATGTGATGCAGTAACTTGTGGGTGTGGTACAGTAACTCGTGGCTGTGATACGGTAACTTGTGGCTGTGATATAGTACCATATGGCCTCCATATAGTAATTCATAGCCTTGATACAGTAACTTGTGGCTGTGATGTAGTAACTCGTGGCTGCAATGTAGTAACTCGTGGCTGTGTTACAGTAACTTGTGGCTGCGATACAGTAACTCGTGGCTGCGATACAGTAACTCGTGGCTGCGATACAGTAACTCGTGGCTGCGATGTAGTAACTCGTGGCTGTAACTTGTAACTTGTGGCTGTGATACAGTAACTCGTGGCTGTGATGCGGTAACTCGTGGCTGTGATGCGGTAACTCGTGGCTGTGATATAGTAACATTTGGCCTCCATATAGTAATTCATAGCCTTGATACAGTAACTCGTGGCTGTAACTTGTAACTTGTGGCTGCGATACAGTAACTCGTGGCTGTGATACAGTAACTCGTGGCTGTGATACAGTAACTTGCGGTTATGATACAGTAACTCGTGGCTATCATACAGTAACTCGTGAATGTGATGTAGTAACTCGTAGCTGTGATGTAGTAACTTGTGGCTGTGATACCGTAACTCCTGGCTGTGATACAGTAACTCCTGGCTGTGATACAGTAACTTGTGGCCCTGAAATAGTTACATATGGCCTCCATGTAGTAATTCACAGCCTTGTTATAGAAACTTGTGGCTGTGATATGGTAACTTGTGGCTGTGATGTAGTAACTTGTAGCTGTGATACGGTAACTCGTGGTTGTGATGTAGTAACTTGTGGCTGTGATACGGTAACTTGTGGCTGTGATATAGTAACTTGTGGCTGTGATGTAGTAACTTGTAGCTGTGATACGGTAACTCGTGGTTGTGATGTAGTAACTTGTGGCTGTGATACGGTAACTTGTGGCTGTGATACGGTAACTTGTGGCTGTGACATAGTAACTCGTGGCCCTGATATAGAAACCACATTAACTAAGTATAGGGTATATGATTAAGGTATGGTGGTCCGGCCTTATTGAGGCACACAGCTATGCCGCTGTCTCTGTGAGTGGACATACGGGTTGAGGAGGTCTGGTCCTCTGCCTCGGCAGTCTATGGGGTTGAGCTCGTCCTCCGGAAAGGCGTACTTCATGTAGTTGTCGTATCCGAAGTAGAACATGTCCTTCGCCATCCTCCTCATCTCGACTTTGAGCGCGTCTGGGAAGGAGCCGTACTTCCTGTCGTACTCGTCTCTGCCCTCCCTGAAGAAGCTGAGGTAGGACTCCTTCGGCGTGTTCTCGCTCACCTTAGAGCAGGTCTTCTCCCCGGGGTCCCCGAGCTCGTACAGCCGCCGGGACCAGGCGGGGTGCCGCGACGCCGCCGCGCCTCCATGCTCGGGCTCGGCTCTGGGCAGGTTGAAGCTGAAGTGGATCGGGAAGTTAAAGCCCCAGCTGGGTCCCAGTCCGAAGGCGAACCAGAGAGCGCAGTTGAGGGTCAGGCGTAGCACCAGGAGACCCACTACTATCGACCGCCATTGCATCTTTGCTCGCCGAGAGCCGTAAAAGTCATCATTTGGGGGCCGACGGCGTGTTTCGAAACCCACGGAACAAGAGAAGCAGCGAGCCCGTCCGTCGGTACCGTCCACCCGCCTTCGTTATTTCTCCTTCCTCTGTTTTCACTCGCAGTTCCTGTCAACAAACCCCGCTCCACGGCTCTCAGCTCTGATTGGTCGCCGGCGACGCGAGGAAGGCTGCTATTGGCTCGCTCCCCTGTCAGTCATGTGGGCAGGGGCGCGCCGAAGGCGGGGCGCGCTGCACATTAGAGCCACGTCGACCAATCAGAGAGACACAAGTCGCTTCCGTCTCGCGAGCTCAGGCGTGACGCTGCCGGTGAGTTCAGGGCGCAGTAACTTTGTGGGGTCTAATCTAATATAGTGAGATAAATCAGAATCCCGCCATTTTACCCCCAAATAGCGGCGTAATCCAGTATTACTCAGTCTAAGAGTTTACAAAACAGTAGTAATACACCAATGCACACAGACCGTTACCACGACTGTCCTTAACACCACGTCACCGTCACCAAAGACCGCAGTGGTGTCGTACCAGACTGTCATGGAGTGACTCAGAATGGCAGCGGGTCATCTTCAGTGACGAGTCCCGCTTTAGTCTTGGTGGAGACGCCCAACGAATCCGTGTGTGGAGGCACCGTGGTCAGCACCAAGATAGACGGTTTGTAGTCACACGTCCAGAAGGCCTGGTGTCACTCCACCTCCACCCCTACCGCACCATCTGCAGGAACTGTGTGAGGATGTTGAAGCTGCATGGGATGGATTATCACAGGACACCATCAGGAACCTCTACAGCTCCATACCGAGACGTCTGGCGTGTTGGGTTAGCGAACACGGCGGCCCGACACCATACTGAGAGACAGACTTCTGTATGTGTAGCTCAATAAATATTGATCATATCAGTCTAAATTTATCATCAGTTATTGATCCTGGTCACCTTTATCTTCTTTCCCAACACACCTGCACTCCCACACCTCCTTCTGGGTGCAGGTATTACTTTGATGATGAGTGGATAATAGCTATTAGCTAGCTTGTTATCTGCAGGTCTGTTAGCATAGTGTTATGTTATCCAGGTCCTACGGAAGGATGGCGTGTCTTCAGACACCCAAGCACTGTGTTTTTGAGTTTCTGAGGCCTCCTCACCTGGAAGCCAGGCCCCTCTATATCTTCAACTGCTCCCAAAACAAGCCTTCCAGTGCAAAAGGAAATCTCACAGAAGTCGGTCATGTGCTCTCCCAGTACAGGATCAGCCTGAAGGCTCTTCTCGCAATCCTTCTCTCCACCTTAAACAAATAACAGATGTTTTTCTGGTTATGGTGGCTACCGTGAAGTCGCTGTTTGTCAACTGGCCTTGGAGGCAGCAGTGCATCCTAGCTGGCCAGGCTACTCCCAGGCCCTCCTTTAAAAGGGACCTCCACCTATTTTTCAGGAATTCAGGTTTGGTGTGAGTTAGATCCGTTCCCAGTGGTGGTGAAGGTAACCAGACGTCCCCTCTAAAAGCTCCCTCACAGGAAGTTCCTACAGGAGGTGGTTCTGAATACGCTGCCTGATGTCTGAGACGCTGTTTATGATAGTGTGGAGAAGATCTCAGCCTTAAACTCCATTCATGGTGGAGGGATACATGCTGCAGGGCGCTGTGAGGTCAAATAGTCCCCCAAAGGAACTTAGTATTTCCAGGTTTTCCAGATTTTCATCATCAGCATTCCATACACACTCAGAAGACACGTGTAGGTTCACTGGTGGTTCTAGATAGTCAACAAAGTGTCTGTGTGTTCTAGACAGGCGGAACCCTGGTTCCTGTCACCACCACAGTACAGAATACCGAAACCGTCTCACACTAAACCTACTTTCAGCCACCCTGTTTACGCCTCAAACACTCAGGTACTGAATCATTCCGAGTTCCCCTTTAAACTAGTCAGTCCCCATGACCTATTTATGAGTTCCTGTGTGCCGGGTTTATAGGTCTCTCTTCGTTCAGGTAGACAGTCACCAGGTGAATGATGGGAAATAATAGTCCGTGGGCGTTGCTGAGATTGCTGCTGAGCAGGCAGATATGTACATGTCCTATAAGGACTTTGGTGTGTCGGTGTTCCGGGAAATCGAGTGACCTTTGTACGTCAACACGTATCACACATTCTTTACTGACGGCATAGAGAACCAGGCGAGCTCAAAAACACAAGACCTGCACTGATGAGAGTTCTCAGGCGGGTCTTTGGACCCCCCAGTTCACTTCACCCCAAGCTGGCATGGAATCCGTAGAGGACCAGTTAGAGAACCACAAACAGTCGTTTACTACACCCTTCTACACCTATCTAGTCCACTAAACGACTGACAATGACCCACTGGTGATTTAGCCATGATGGTCCCCTAATTAGGCCGATAGGTGGGTTGTTCTGCAGTTGGAGTGGGAAAAGCATGCACAGCTCCGAGAGCCGGGATGGACATTCGTGCAGGCCACCCTGAGATGATCCTACTCTGTACACATATACGAACTTGAGCTTCCCATTCTTTATCCATAGGGTTTAATCTGATGCTCCACCCTTTACAGCTATACCAGCTCCAACTCTTCTGGGAAGTCTTTCCATATGGTTAGGAAGGTGGTGTCTATGGGAATTCCTGACCATTCCTCCAGAAGCACATGTGTGAGGTCAGACACTGATGTTGGACGAGAAGGCCTGGCTCTCAGTCTCCACTCTAATCCATCCCAAAGGTGTTCTATCGGGTGGAGGTCAGGACTCTGTGCGGGCCAGTCCAGCTCCTCCACACCAGACTCGCTCCTCCATGTCTTTATGGAGCTTGCTCTGTGCACTGGTGTGCGGTCATGCTGGAACCGGAAGGGGCCGTCCCCAAACTGTCCCCACAAAGCTGGGAGGATGGAATGGTCCAGAGTCTCTTGGTCTGCTGAAGCATTAAGAGTTCCTCTCACTGGAACTAAGGGGAGGAGTCAAACTCCTAAACACCACCCCCACACCATAATCCCTCCCCCCTCGGAACCAAAGGTTGGGTTCTAGCTTTACCGGCAGATACAGTGAGCGTCTGGTTCATAAGAACAAGGTCCAGCAGCAAACACACAGGACAACACAGCTACAGACTGGCAGAGGGCCAAACCCCCTCTCTACTGACCGTGATGAGCGCCACCTCATTCCAATGTCCCTTACCCACCGTAAGATGACCTCAGGTGACCTACAGAGAGACTGGCGAGCGGTGGCTGGGGTGAAACGCACAGCGAGCATGGTTCTAAAAACAGGCTTCTGGAGGTCATTAGTGATTTTCTAAATACACAGATCTAATACAATATCTGATCTGGAGTTTGGGAGACATGGTTCCAGTAGTGTAGAGAACCAAACAGAACCAACACAAACCCAGAACCTGGAGAACTAGAGACACTGATCACTTACAGGTGGGCTTTTACATTTCTCCATCCAGAGCTGTGTTTATATAATTGTGTTATTGATATAGTGATGTGATTATCTGTAGTTTCTGATTGTATTTTATAAAATTCAGTCCTGCAGGATAAAGTTTCATTTTACAACTTTATTTATTCCAGCTTTTTAAGGTTGTTGTATTTCCAGACAGCTAATCTAGCTCTTTTAAATACAGAAAGACAATACACAATCAAAAACACACACCAAGGTTCTCGTCTTCTACCTCCACCTGCACCAGTACCAGCTGGGACTGGATGGGTCATGGACTGGACGAGGTTCTGGATGTAGCCACATCAGTGTTCAGAAAATCTGACATCAAAGAACTGGTCAGATGGTCCAGATTTGGTGGACGACTTCCCTGCGTTTCACTGGTGGTTCGAAGAGGATTCACAGCTGGGGGTTTTGCGGGCCAGTCCAGATGTGTGAAGGCTCCTGAATGTTCGTCACGCCAATCAGTCATCTTGGAATACAGGGATAGGAATGTTATGTAACTCTGAGATGGTGAGCTATATGGGAACCTGGTTGTCCAGCTGCTCAGTGTACACACTGTGGTCCACATCTCCTGTCACCTCCACCATAAAACCTATTTCCACATAATTAAACCCCACCCGTAACATCACAGAGGGGGCTCGGTTTTTGTCCGGGGGGCTTGTGCTCTCCATTTGGCATATTTTAAAACAGTGACGTTACTGGGCATTCATTTTCCTAAGTAACTTACAACCAAAGTGGCCTGGAGCAAGACACATGACCCTCAGCTGCTCCCTGGGCGCTGTGGGTAGGGCCGCCCACCGCTCCGGGCACGTTTGCCCCTCGTGTGGGCCCTAAACCCTCCACTCAGAGAACGACCGGCATCCCCTAAGCCTGGAATCATTTCCCGTTTTATAGTTGTGGGAAAAATAACAAGCAGAAGCTCCTTCCTTTTGGACGTCAACAATTATTTATTGGTTCATATTTACAAAAGTGCATTGATAATAGTGGGGTCTCAAATATTTTTGCCTCCTCACAGAGATCAAAGCAAAGATTGTGTTGATAATGACAACGATACAATAACCTACCATAAAAGCATGCCTATTTTACTTTCTCGTTAATTCCATAATAGGTCGTCGTTTATTCCCCCCGTCTAATTCCAGGCAGGCACACCCGGCGTAATGTTCAGCTCGTGAGAGAGTGAGAGAGAGAGAGAGACACTGCACAAGGCACTTTAAACTTCGCCTGCTCTCTCGCCCGGCTCACCAACAGCATCCAAAGACATCGTTGAGTTAAAGGAAACAGAACTACACCTAAACCCTCCATACATTCGCTTAAACAGAGCTCCGCCCACCTCTGTAGAAGTCAGACTCGATCAACATTCGTACATACCTGTCGAGCTATCTGCTGGCTTATTTAATCGTTCCTTAATATTACATACGAGTTTTTATCTCAGGAGACACGTTTAGGCGTGAGAGAGAGAGAGAGAGAAAGAGAGACAGAGAGAGAGAGAGACAGAGAAGAGAGGGAGAAGAGAGCGAGGAGAGAGAAGAGCGAGGAGAGAGGAGAGCGAGAGAGAAAGAGAGAGAGAGAGAGAGAGAGAGAGAGAGAGAGAGATAGAGAGAGAGAGAGAGAGAGAGAGAGAGAGAGAGAGAGAAATAGAGAGAGAGAGAGAGAGAGAGAGAGAGAAATAGAGAGAGAGAGAGAGAGAAATAGAGAGAGAGAGAGAGAGAAATAGAGAGAGAGAGAGAGAGAGAGAGAGAGAGAGAGAGAAATAGAGAGAGAGAGAGAGAGAGAGAGAGAGAGAGAGAGAGAGAGAGAAATAGAGAGAGAGAGAGAGAGAGAAATAGAGAAATAGAGAGAGAGAGAGAGAGAGAGAGAGAGAGAGAGAGAGAGAGAGAGAGAGAGAGAGAGAGAGGCAAATCAAAGCAACAGTCATACATAATTACACTCGCACATGAGCCTAAGAAGGGCAGAACTTCATCAAGTCTTCATTTTACCCCCCTAAGTTTCGTTGCGCAGATGCTTTATAAGAGGAGGAGGAGGAGGAGGAGGAAGAGGAGGAGCGAGAGGGGACCCTCAAGAAGGCTGAACAGGTGGTCTCGGTGTTTCAGACTCACTGTTACGCCCACTCGTGGAGGAGGAGTCTCGACGCTGGTTCTGCAGGCTAACACCATTTAGCGACAGGCTGGAAAGATGGGCTGTTAGGATGGGTGCTGGGAAAGGGTTGGGGAAGGGGGACACTTGTGAAGAACTGGGCGGGAGGGAAGTGTGATGGAACAGCAGGATGGACGACTGTACAGTTTTCACCGCGTGAGCAGGATGGGGGTGCGAGTAACACGGCAGCAGACAACGCTGGCACACGCAGCAAGCCGTGCTCTCAGCTCCTCCGCGTCTTTGAGTGCTGGATGAGCCACTGCAGTGTGATGTCTGGGAGGAGCGAGAGGAGAGAACAGGGTGAATGGATCAGGAACATCAACCACCTCAGGGTGGTGGTGTTTCACACCGAGAAACCCTGGCCTAGATGGTAACCACAACTGTAACGGCTTACCAATGTTGTCTTTCTCTTTGCAGGAAATGGAGTAGCAGCAGATCTCTCGGTCTTGAATAGCAGCCAAGTTCCTGAAACAAAAGGAGAGATTTTTATCACAGTACCTACGACGACAGCTCATAACCGTGCGCATGACCGGCAACGGCGATGTGTTTCTGCAGTTAGTGAGGTCTGACACACGAAAACCTCCGTCTGATGATAAAATCAGCAGATCATTTCACACCAACACTTAGAGGGCCTAACTGAGCGACATGACTGAGCTCTGCTCAGAGGTGTGTACAGAGTGAGGGAGAGAGGGTTTGGTGTGAGGTGTGTACAGAGTGAGTGAGAGGGTTTGGTGTGAGGTGTGTACAGAGTGAGTGAGAGCGGGTTTGGTGTGAGGTGTGTACAGAGTGAGTGAGAGCGGGTTTGGTGTGAGGTGTGTACAGAGTGAGTGAGAGAGGGTTTGGTGTGAGGTGTGTACAGAGTGAGTGAGAGAGGGTTTGGTGTGAGGTGTGTACAGAGTGAGTGAGAGCGGGTTTGGTGTGAGGTGTGTACAGAGTGAGGGAGAGAGGGTTTGGTGTGAGGTGTGTACAGAGTGAGGGAGAAAGGGTTTGGTGTGAGGTGTGTACAGAGTGAGGGAGAGAGGGTTTGGTGTGAGGTGTGTACAGAGTGAGGGAGAGAGGGTTTGGTGTGAGGTGTGTACAGAGTGAGTTTGATTGTTGTCCATCAGACAAACAATCAAAACTATTAATAACGATCTCACGTAGTAACTTTCTGTGAAGGACCTTTTAGAGGGGGACGTCTGGTTACCTTCACCACCACTGTAAACGATTTTGACTGAGTTTCTCTAGAACGGAGCGTTTCTCAGCAAACCGCCCTGAAAGGCTGGTGGAGTTTGTGGAGCTGGTACGTTCTCATTATGACCTACCACGGCGGTGTTCTGTCTTTGGTTCAGTGTGTTTTTCTGATGAACAGATAAACAGTGCTTGACTCACTGGGTACCAGCCGTCTAAGACTTTCCACCACCATCGGGAAACAGCCAGTGAGACTGAAAAATAGCGGGGGATATCACAGGCCAGGGCCGTGTAGGCAGGAACCCGGCGATCCGCCACGCATCACGATATGGGGGTTATGAATTAATAAATGGTGATACTGCCAGTTTTAAATCTAATTTTATGAAAACTCACACAGTATAAAAACACACCATGTGTAGCGTTGCTAATGCTAATGCTAATGCTAATGTCGGTGGTTGGTCCATATGTGACTTGTTTACACTGGAGTGGAAGTGAATGCCTGCTATCGAGCGGTCTGGTTAGTTTAAACACAACACAGAATAAACCACAGACTGCCACCAATTATTATGCTGAACTATTAAATAATAATTAATACTAAAATAATGTAATATTTAAGTGTGTCAATGTCAATCTTATGCCCCTAATAATGGCTGACACTCTCAATTAGTTTAATCATAAAGAAATGTGTGCGTACACACACACACACACACACACACACAATTAAACTTAACTAAAATTTAACTAAATAAAAAAAAATAAAAAATTTAATAAATAAAAAAATTGTAAGTGTTTTTATTCACTGCGTTCTCTTTATGATCCACCATATACTCAGAAAAGCATACGGTGTCATAACTGATTAACACTGCCCACCACCACATCTCCTCATCCCTTCCTGTTATTAGACCCACCGACATGTTATAGAACTACAATACAGTACGGCTGTTTAAAGGGGAATGAATGAGTGGCTCCACAGTGGTAACACCACAGGAGAAGGTAAAACAGTTTTTAATGTTAAATGCAAGTTAATAAAAAAAAAGAGAAGATTTTATTTCAAGTAATTTTGGAGAATATAAACCTCCCTCAGCTGCCAGTAGATGGCACCAACTCCTTTACGAGAGACCTTGAGTTTGTGCCAAAGACAGAAAACAAAACTTGGAAGGAAGACAGAAATTCAGAGTCATCTCAGAAAGAAAGGCTTTGTTCTCTGAGTCATCGTCCTCACTATCACTACCATCACAATCAGAAAGGATTCCCTCGGCGTGAAGGGGCTTCAGGGACACCTGAAACTGCTGACACACAGGATGACTCAGCCAAAACTACACAACAACAAAAACCTGTCAATGAACGTAGCTGCAGCACACACACAGACAGGACTCGACACAGACACACACAGACACGACACAGACACGACACAGACACGACACAGGACACACATACAGACACGACACAGGACACACATACAGACACGACACAGGACACACATACAGACACGACACAGACACGACACAGACACGACACAGGACACGACACAGGACACACATACAGACACGACACAGACACGACACAGACACGACGCGACACAGACACGACACAGACACGACACAGGACACACATACAGACGCGACACAGACAGACACAGGACACACATACAGACACGACACAGGACACGACACAGGACACACATACAGACACGACACAGGACACACATACAAACACAACACAGGACACACATACAGACACGACACAGACACACACAGACACGACACAGACACACACTTGCTATTTAACTATTTCCCCCAAAACTAAATCCACCTGGGAGAACTAGTAAATCATCCCTCACAGTTTCATTTCCTGATGATGAATTTCATCGTACTGCAGTTCTGAATTCGTATCGTTTTAGCATCATCACTGTGATGTGTGCATGCATAATAGTCACAGCACCAGTAACAGCTGGGACTGGAAGAGGTTCTGGATGTAGCCACATCAGTGTTCAGACACTCTCACACCAAAGAACTGGTCAGGTGGTCCAGATGTGGTGGATGCCTTCCCTGGCACAGTTCCGAGGAGAATTCCCTGTAGACTGGGATTGTATCCACTGCTGGTAGACCCGTATGACCGTACGCTTCCACACACCTGCAGATTCAGCTACTTCCTTCACACTATGGTCTTTGGCCACGCCCACATGCAGTCCCTCCTTTTAGCCAATCATTACCATCTGCTCTGGAGCCATTTTCCACACATGGAACGAGACATTCCCTGCACTGTAGCACCTCTTCCCAATCTATGGATCCCTCCACTCACACCCCACAGGGATTTAGCCCCACCATCCTTGTGCAGCGCCATCTGCAGGAGCCTGAAGGTACCACCACCTTACACCAACAAGGTGACTGGTATTTTTGTCCGGTGAGCTTCATTATCAGCCCTAGTACATACACACAGGCGGTCAGTCTGAGACCCAAAATTCAGAAAGTGCTTACATTTTTTCAATTAGCTGTTTCTCGTCCAGAGCGTTGGGTAGATCCCTCTTGTTACCGAGTACCAATACCTGAAATCCAGAAATACAGCATTACATTAAATAGCTTGTCAGACGACAGGATACTACCAGCAGCCAGTTTCCTGGACCAGCATGAGGCCGGGCCAGGACAGTGAAATGCTGGAGATTCACACTAAATGCTTTTCAGTGTAGCCCTATTCAGCTCAATCTGGACAACATTCCCTGGAAGCCTGAGCAGTAAATGTTTCATGAGGATGAAGCGAGGACTTACGGGGATCCCTTGTAACTGTGGTTTGTCTAACAGATTGTGCAGCTCGTTTCTGGAGGCTTCTACTTTGTCTCGGTCCGCTGCGTCCACCATGTACCTTAGGTGAGAGAATAGGAAAGTGAGGCTTGCAGCCGTGTGACGTGCCATTCCCGCAGTGGAAACTTTAAATAACTCAGCTATTCATTTATACATCATGATGCACTTGTGCTAGTCACATGCCTCAGCAGGAAGTAACCAGCATTTCCACAGAACTATTTTACTCCCAGCACCTTTCATCAGTTAACTCAGTCATCAAGCTTCAGTCATGTGATCTTTTGCCATGACTGTCATGTTGACGACCTAGTTTAACAGCATGTAACAGGCAGCAGACATCCGCCAAAAGATAAAACCATGAAAACAATAATCAGACTCTCAGTGGACGTTCCATCTTCACTCCCACTGTACTGTGATTAACATTGGACCCTTAAAACTACCACTCTCTGCTCTCGGCCCCTCCTGAGGGTCTCTCATGCGGCTGTATAAGGGAGTAATGATTTGATACACTGTGATATTCCGCGATACTGTAAACACGACAGTATACTGTGGTTTATAAAGGTCATTTCAGTAAAACTGAAATATACACATAGGTACCTCTATATACACATAGGTTTGCTAATGCTAACATTACACATGCAATATTATAATAATATACAGTAAAAGAGCAGTAATATATAATATAGATAGTCAGGATATTTACACACGGCAGCGAGCAGCGAGTGCCTGCGGAGGTTCGGACAGAGCAGCAAGGCGCTGCGGAGGTTCGGACAGAGCAGCGAGGCGCTGCGGAGGTTCGGACAGAGCAGCGAGGCGCTGCGGAGGTTCGGACAGAGCAGCGAGGCGCTGCGGAGGTTCGGACAGAGCAGCGAGGCACTGCGGAGGTTCGGACAGAGCAGCGAGGCGCTGCGGAGGTTCGGACAGAGCAGAGAGTCGCTGCGGAAGTTCGGACAGAGCAGAGAGTCGCTGCGGAGGTTCGGAGAGAGCAGAGAGTCGCTGCGGAGGTTCGGAGAGAGCAGCGAGGCGCTGCAGAGGTTCAGACAGAGCAGCGAGGCGCTGCGGAGGTTCAGACAGAGCAGCGAGGCACTGCGGAGGTTCAGACAGAGCAGCGAGGCACTGCGGAGGTTCAGACAGAGCAGCGAGGCACTGCGGAGGTTCAGACAGAGCAGCGAGGCACTGCGGAGGTTCAGACAGAGCAGCGGGGCGCTGCGGAGGTTCAGACAGAGCAGCGAGTCTCTGCGGAGGTTCAGACAGAGCAGCGAGGCACTGCGGAGGTTAGGACAGAGCAGCGAGGCACTGCGGAGGTTCGGAGAGAGCAGCGAGTCTCTGCGGAGGTTCAGACAGAGCAGCGAGGCGCTGCAGAGGTTCAGACAGAGCAGCGAGGTGCTGCGGAGGTTCAGATAGAGCAGAGAGTCGCTGCGGAGGTTCAGATAGAGCAGCGAGGTGCTGCGGAGGTTCAGATAGAGCAGCGAGGTGCTGCGGAGGTTCAGATAGAGCAGCGAGGTGCTGCGGAGGTTCAGATAGAGCAGCGAGTCTCTGCGGAGGTTCAGACAGAGCAGCGAGTCTCTGCGGAGGTTCAGACAGAGCAGCGAGGCACTGCGGAGGTTCAGACAGAGCAGCGAGGCACTGCGGAGCTTCAGACAGAGCAGCGAGGCACTGCGGAGCTTCAGACAGAGCAGCGAGGCACTGCGGAGGTTCAGACAGAGCAGCGAGGCGCTGCGGAGGTTCAGACAGAGCAGCGAGGTGCTGCGGAGGTTCTATAATTCCACAAGTGCTAGGTTATAGTTTGGTGCCTTCACATTTAATCTACAGTACAGCTTTGAGATCAACTGAAGGAGAACCTGCTATGAGGAGAATCTGCATGAGAAACGTTCTCTAAACTTCTGACCGGTAGTGTATATTCAACAGTTTGACATGTCTGGTCAAATTCCACAGTTTGTTTGATCTTTTAAGACACATGTGCACATTTTAACACATAACTCCTGTTTGTTTACTGTATTTACTGTTTATATAAATATCTGTGGCCAGTGTGTGTGTTATTTTGTCCCTTAAACTTAAAGAAATTTTTTTTCCTGCTAAACTCAATAACACCTCATACACACAAACATCAAGACAGATTAACACCGGGTACTCACACTATGGCGTTGACCCCTCGGCAGTACCGTTCCCACATGCTCCTAAACCTGGGCTGCCCGCCTATATCCCAGATCTGCACAGCACAAGTACAGTATCTCCTCAGATTGGATCAGATGTTTGTTTACATCACTCGTTAGATGTCATGTACCCAGCACGTGGGTCTGGAACCGTACCTTAATCGTGACGTTGCCTTTCGTGACCTTCCTCATGTTGAAGCCGACTGTTGGAATCATGTCTTCGCTGAACTGTCCCGACTGAAACACAGAGACAGACAGACAGACAGACATGCTTACTAAGGAATTCCACAGATTTCACTGCACAGCTACATCATTCAGAAGCAGATACCGCACACGCCAAAGCCTTAGTGGAGCGGGATCAGCACTACCCTAATCTGCCATATCCGTAGTTTTCACAAGTGTGCTCGGAAATAATTCCAAAAGTGAATCACATCCTGTAATTCCCCAAACTCAGAGATCCAAACTCTGGAATAACAAACCCGGGTAAAAGGAAGCGGATAAGGCTGGAGGTGGAGGTGATGGAGGAAGACTGCTGCACCATTTAAGGTGGAACGGGAATGAGAATGGGAGTTCAGCCTCAGAGCTGTAATAACCCAACCTGCAGTTTTAGGGGCGGAGCTACTGATAAATATGCACTACTTTGGTAGAACATTCCAACAAAGGTTCTCCTTCTGTCTACGTCCTCCAGTCGGTGCTATAGCGCCCCCTAGTTGAAGCTGCTGCTTCAGTGTAACAGTGTGAGAGTCTCTCTCTACAGCCAGTGTGGGTGTGTCTGTTCCGGGCTGCTGTAGAAACATGGTGGTGGTAGTCTCTGCTGGAGGATGAGCTCCTATGGAGATATGAAGCTCGTTCTAGATAACCAGAACACACAGAGATCTGTAGTTACAGGTAATTATACACTAATGAGGACCCAGTTCTGTATATTATCCTCTTATATTATAGACCCCGCCCCTAGTTTCAACAAGGTGCCAATCAACACCTAAAATTACCAGACCTTTGTCAGAGTATAGTGAATTGAATGAGGTTGGATTTTATCATGGTAGCTGTTGTAAGATTAAATAGTTTTTATTTCCAGGTTTTCCAGATTTCTCCAATATCGGCATTCCATACACACTCAGAACACACCTGTAGGTTCACTGGTGGTTTAGATAGTCATTAAAATGTCTCTGTGTGTGTTGTAGACATGGAGACCCTGGTTCCTATCACTACCACTGTACAGAAATCCAAGTTGGTAAATGTCTATAGAAGGAATAATCTGATAAACATTCCAAAGGATTTAGCTTAGATCCTAGTAATGGAGGAGCGCTGCTGTATGCCACAAATCAGAATTTATCTTTTAAACATTTGTAAAAATAAATAAATTAATTAATTATTTAAAAAAATAAAAAAATAAATAATTTATAGACAAAATTACACAGTTAGTGATGGTTGTGGTGGTTGTTGTTTAAAAGATAGCCAGGATGTGCCTCAGTCATGGCTGAAGGTTGTGACTCATAACCAAATCTAAAATAACATTAATGTTTAAGTAAGATTTTAATTTAGCTTCAGTAATTTACCTCATAATCCAGCATTAATCTGGACTCAGCTCGTGAGCCGGCTCATGAGGGGTTAATCTAGCCCAGGCACCAGATATGCATGGTATGCAGTCTTGAGTCTCGAACTTCAGAGAAATCGGTCTTTCTAATCAGCAGGAGTGAGTGGTTTTCTGAGCAAAGGGTGGGATCTTTCTGCAAACTGCTGAAACCCGGATAGGATGTGGGTTTGAGATATCACAGAGCCATTCCGACTGCTGTCTTCATTGTTAAAACACACCAGGCATGAGAAAGACCCGTCAGTGCTGTGTGGGTCTGCTGTTCCTTTCAGTAAACGTGACGTAGGGTCTGTACAGCCTTCTTTCAGTACCAGGCTACGAATAAATGCACAGCATGAAGTAAAGACGGAGGAAATAATAAAATAACCAGTAGAAACAAACTGCAGGTCTGGGTTAAATCCTATATTACATCTACATAAAACACCTGGCTGCATCTTTAAAGCCCCTGTAATTATTATTAGTATTAGTATTATTATTATTATTATTATATTAATTATTATTAATAGAGCGAATTACAACCGTGCTCAGTGTTCTGTTGGATATTATTCCAGCTAGTACAGGAACGTTAGAGTCTCAAACTCACCATGAGCTCAGACACTGCCCAAACAGGGGCCAGCGCTGACTTTTACTATTACAAATAACAGAAAAAATAATAATATAAAAAGGAATTATATGTAGTAATTATTACATATAATAATATATTGAATATATATATAATCTGGACTCAGAGCATCAGCATGTGTGTATTGTATGTATGTACGTATATACATGTATATATATGTGTGTGTGTATTGTATGTATGTACGTATGTATATGTATGTATGTATGTGTGCGCGTGTGTACTGTATGTGTGTGTGTGTGTGTGTGCGCTTATGTGTTTAAACAGTATGTATGTGTGTATTGTATGTATGTATGTATGTATGTATATACATGTATATATGTGTGTGTACTGTATGTATATGTATGTATGTGTGTGTGTGTGTGTGTGTACTGTATGTATATGTATGTATGTGTGCGTGTGTGTGTTCTGAGGTCTGCAGTTAGTCAGCAGTACGCGGTCTCATCCCTTCACTTCCACTAAGAGACCTCGTACTGCTCCTGAGGTACGTGTTCAATGTAAAACATGAACAAAGACATCATCTGACCACAAGCGCGTAAGTGGAAGTTGGTGAGTGGGTCTTGTGACTAACATAACGCAGACACCCGCCAACCCCTCCGCCTCCTCTCGACATAAACACGGACACAACACACACCCACAGGTCTGCAGGAACTTCCCTATTGCCCTTGGCTCAGGGACTGTTAGCAGCTAAGCTACTACTACACAAGAGCTAGGTGAGCACACAGGCCAGATGCTGAAAAATGACCTGTCTGGTGGATTTTCTATGTGAATAAGATTTTTAAAGACAGATTTTTTAAAATTATAGTTTAAGTTACAGTTTTTTAAATTACAGTTTATGAAGTTAGTTTTTTTAATTAGTTTTTTTTTTTAAGTTACAGATTTTTTATTATAGTTTTTAATTTACAGCTTTTTGAAGTTACAGTTTTTTTAAGTTACATTTTTTATGTTTTTAAGTTACAGCTTTTTAAAGCAGTTTTTTCAGTTACAGTTTAGGGTTTTTTTAAGTTACAGCTTTTTAAATTACAGTTTTCCTATAGTTTTTTAAGATTTAAGAGATTTAAGATTTAAGTTTTTTGTAATTATAGTTTATTTAAGTTACAGGGGGATTTTTTGTAATTGTTTTTTTTTTACCACACTGTAAACAGCAGCTTAAATGATGAATTTTGTTTTATACACTAAAAATAATATCTAAATAAAAAAATGAAATAATGGGAGATGTTTTTCACAGGGCTTTAATCTCTAACCCCGGCTTCCCACTTAGACCCTAGCTGTGGATTGTATATGACAGCCTGAGGGTTGGGTTACTTGGTCTCCCTCCACTACAAGCAGAAATAGTGGACCTGAACTGTGGTAATCCAAGATAAGTTGGCAACTACAACTGTTTTAGCCCCACCCCACTCAGGCTTGGACCATGTCTAACAATATTTCGGCCAATCAGAACAGGTCCTGTTTATAATCTCAGTCTTAAAGGCACAGTAACAAACACAGCCCCTTCCATCTTAAGAGATGAGGGGAGGTTGGGAGGTGTAGGATACGGGCCCTTTAATGCCGAAGACGGACCACATGCTCTGTGTAGGACGCTCAGTTTGAGAAGACAACCCAAGCAGCCCGTATGAACTGAAGCCTTCATCTGTTTGCGAATTTCATGCGGTGTAGTTTCACAAATATGAAGACCACTTCCTGGTGCAAAGGATGAAGCAGGCGAGAGGCCGAAGGACGTACCTGAGGGTTACTATTCATATGTTTACCAACCATCTACTGTGCGCCTGCCATCTAGCACATGACAGAAAGAGCTAGTCGAAGCCGCTCCACATCAAAAAGGAGCTCTGAGATTATCAAGCATCTGACTGCGGCTAATCATGGCATGCGATGCGCTGTACATGCATGTGAGCTGCACGGCTGGCTGCTTGTTCATGTGCAGACTCTGGCACGCCGAGTGAACGGCCTATATCGACCGAGCGGTAGAATGTTTAACGACCAGTGGACAGAGGGGCATATGGGCCTGCAAAGAACAGGGGAATTCCACTGAAATTCCAAAATTCCTTTATCATCACGTCAGGTCATTCAGCAACCTGTTGGTGCTGAGGAGAACCAGGGTTCTCCATGTCCACAACACAATTATTTAAACCACCAGTTAACCTACGCGTGTCTTTCCCGAGTGCTATATGGAATGTTGACGATGGGAAAATCCAGAAAACCTGGAAATAATAACTTTTCTTTGGGGGACTATTTCCTGGCCTCGGAGCGCCCTGCAGCTTGTATCCCTCCACCATAAATGGAGTTAAATAAACTGTATCCTTCACCCTGTTGGGGCGATGTACGACACCAGGACTGACATACACTACTTTACTAAAGCTCAACTAATTACAGCCTCGCCTCTCCTGGCTCACTCCCACATTGTTTGTTCCTTGGTTGGTGAAGCTCAAACGGATAAATCCACTATCCATACTAGGAAGCGCACATGTGGGAGGAATGGTGTTCAAATCCAAACGGTCTGGGTGACTATGCTGTGTCATACACCAATTAAGTGTCCCTGTTGGGCAAGACTCTGGATAAATAGCCTAAATGCCATTTACCCGTAAGGTCTCTGGCTGCCTGCAGATCCACCTCTGGCCACTCGGGGGGAAGACAAAGGGGCTAACAGTGATTAAATGCCTAAGGGCAAAGGCTAACACCGGCAGCTCACATCTACTTGTGTGTGAGGAGTGGCGGTGACCTTGGGTGCTCAGTGTTGAGTTTCATGATTGCCGCGTCTCTCGTGGACGAGCCCGTAGAAAGGCTTCGAGCCTACTCGGGGCAGGTCGCTTCTCTGCAGACTTTAGGAGGGTTTTCACCGTGAGGACTCCCTTTCGTTTGTGAGGAAATCGTTTTGCTTGTCTTGCTACGTTCAATCACACCAGTGAAAGTTTTTCTTCCTGGCTGTCTTTGTTCGTCCCCGTTTAAGTTTATCCTCGGCACACTGAGAGTCCACTCTGCTGGGGGGCTGTTAGCTCACCTCATAGCTGGTCTGTGATCACATCGTCCATCCTTCAAACCTCGCTGAGGTGCGACAGTTCACCTACAGGCATCCTCACAACACGCTACTGAGCGGAGAGCCACACACACATCTGCACGAGGCTCTACACCCTGTACGCAGTGCGTTGGATCGAGCACTTTATCACACCCCGATCTACCCCCTACCAGTGCTAAACTTAATTATATCAGATCCTAATATCGGATCAGGGCATCCCTACAAAAGCGTATTCCTAACCACCCCATGTAGAGACGCTGTGTGAGGGAGCTTTTAGAGGGGGACGTCTGGTTCTAGGGTCGACCCTTTCTGACTACACACGGAACCAGTCTGAATCAGGGCTGTACAGTCCACTGCTTCAGCATAGTCACCGTGTGTATGCGCCGTGATGACGCTGCAGGACGTGCGGTGTTGGGTAAGTCAGAAAAACAAACACATGACATCCAGTGTTGTACAGATGCGTCTCAGTCCGGGTGTTCAGACTGGACTTCAGAGTGCACCACTCGTGATGCTAACAAGGTCACACCCAGAGCGACTGAGGTGCTGGGACTTGAGAGGAGTGAACCGTCTCATGACACGGTGATTATTTGGAGGGTGAGATGATGCCCCTCTGTGCCGCCTGCATCCACATAAAGCCACATCACCAGCATGGCGGCGTGGTTACTGACTGGTTCACCTGCAGCCTGAACACAGCTTTAGATGCCTGGTTCCTATTTAGTTTCTCCAGGAGGGATCGGTTCTGTAATGTCACCAGGGTTCTCATGTCTAGAACACACACACAGACATTTTATTGACCACCAGTGAACCTACATGTGTCTTCTTGAATTTCCCTCTGGGATCAATAAAGTATCTATCTATCTTCTGAGTGTATATGGAATGTTGATGATGGGAAGTCTGGAAAACCTGACAATACTAAGTTTCTTTGGGGGACTATTTTACCTCCACCATGTATCCCTCCACCATGTATCCCTCCACCATGAATGGAGTTTAATGATAAGGGTTTGAGATGAAAGATAAGGTTTTTTTTTTTTATTTTGGCCAAAATCGTATACATTGCCATCTCCTGTAGGAACTTTCTGTGAGGGAGACGCCTGGTTACCTTCACCACCACTTTGAACAAATCTCACTTTCTCTAGTGCGGAACGTTTCAGAACAAATGCTGAAAAGAAGGACGGGTGGAGTCCCCTTACACGCTTATTTGCATGGTGAAATGGTACTTTACAGTCTCCTTCAATATGAAGAACCATTCCATCAGTGGAAAATGGTTTTGAAAAAGTTTGCTTTGGGGATTTTTCCCCCCACAGTGCTCTTTATTAGAGCACTGTGGGGGGAAAAATCCCCAAAGCAAACTTTTTCAAAACCATTTTCCACTGATGGAATGGTTCTTCATATTGAAGGAGACTGTAAAGTACCATTTCAACCATGCAAATAAGGCTTGGTAAGGGGGACACTCCACCCTGTCCTTCTTTTCAGCACATTTGTTCTGGAAACGTTCCGCACCTAGTAGAAAGTGAGATTTGTTCGTAAAGTGGTGGTGAATGTTAACCAAGGCGTCTCCCACTCACAAGAAAAGTTCCTACAGGAGATGGCCATGTACACGATTTTGGCCAAAATAAAAAAAAATGTATCTTTCATCTCAAACCCTTACCATTAAACTCCATTCATGGTGGAGGGATACATGGTGGAGGGATACATGGTGGAGGTAAAATAGTCCCCCAAAGAAACTTAGTATTGTCAGGTTTTCCAGACTTCCCATCATCAACATTCCATATACACTCAGAAGATAGATAGATACTTTATTGATCCCAGAGGGAAATTCAAGAAGACAATGAGTGTGTAGGTTGCGCGACTGAGCTGGTGTCACAATAAAATGTCTGTGTGTGTTGTTCTATGACATCGATGAAATACCCTGGTGACATTACAGGGACCGATCCCTCCCGGAGAAACTAAATAGGAACCGGGCATCTAAAGCTGTGTCAGTATATACGCCGCCATGCTGGCGATGTGGCTTTATGTGGATGCAGGCGGCACAGAGGGGCATCATCTCACCCTCCAAATAATCACCGTGTCATGAGACGGTTCCCTCCTCTCAAGTCCCAGCACCTCAGTCGCTCTGGGTGTGACCTTGTTAGCATCACGAGTGGTGCACTCTGAAGTCCAGTCTGAACACCCGGACTGAGACGCATCTGTACAACACTGGATGTCACGTGTTTGTCTTTCTGACTTACCCAACACCGCACGTCCTGCAGCGTCATCATGGCGCATACACACGGTGACTATGCTGAAGCAGTGGACTGTACAGCCCTGATTCAGACTGGTTCCGTGTGAAGTCAGAAAGGGTCGACCCTAGAACCAGACGTCCCCCTCTAAAAGCTCCCTCACACATGAGGTGGTTAGGAATACGCTTTTGTAGGGATGCCCTGATCTGATATTAGGATCTGATGTAATTAAGTTAGCTGGGTAGGGTATCGGGTGATAAGGCCGATCCCCACTCTGGTTAGCTTGCAATGTGTGGTATTCCGTCAGTAGCGTGTTTTGAGGATGCCTGTAGGTGAACTGTCGCACCTCAGCGAGGTTTGAAGGATGGACGATGTGATCACAGACCAGCTATGAGGTGAGCTAACAGCCCCCCAGCAGAGTGGACTCTCAGTGTGCCGAGGATAAACTTAAACGGGGAACGAACAAAGACAGCCAGGAAGAAAAACTGGTGTGTTTAACGGAGCAAGCCAAAACGATTTCCTCAAACGAAAGGGAGCCTCACGGTGAAACCCTCCTAAAGTCTGCAGAGAAGCGACCTGCCCCGAGAGGCTCGAAGCCTTCTACCAGCTAGTCACGAGAGACGCGGCATCATGAACTCAACACTGAGCAACCAAGGACCGCCACTCTCACACACAAGTAGCTTGAGCTGCCGGTGTTAGCATTTGCCCTTAGCATTAATCACTGGTTGCCCTTTGTCTCCCCCGAGTGGCCAGAGGTGGATCTGCAGGCACCAGAGACCTTACGGTATATGGCATTTAGGCTATTATCCAGAGTCTTGCCCAGGGACACTTATTGGTGTAGCACAGCATAGTCACCCAGACCGGGATTTGAACACCATTCTCCCACATGTGGCTTCCTAGTTGGTAGTGGTGTTATCCGTTGAGCTTCACCAACCAAGACTTAACTTGTGAACAGGAACAACAACGTGGAGTGAGCCAGAGAGCGAGCTGTATTAGTGAGCTTAGTAAAGTAGTGTATGTCAGTCCTGGTGTCGTACATCGCCCCAACATGGTGAAGGATACAGTTTATTTAACTCCATTTATGGTGGAGGGATACAAGCTGCAGGGCGCTCCGAGGCCAGGAAATAGTCCCCCAAAGAAAAGTTATTATTTCCAGGTTTTCTGGATTTTCCCATCGTCAACACTCCATATACCACTCGGGAAAGACACATGTAGGTTAACGGGTGGTTTAGATAATTGTGTTGTAGACATGGAGAACCCTGGTTCTCCTCAGCACCAACAGGTTGCTGAATGACCTGACGTGATGATAAAGGAATTTTGGAATTTCAGTGGAATTCCCCTGTTCTTTGCAGGCCCATATGCCCCTCTGTCCACTGGTCGTTAAACATTCTACCGCTCGGTGCGAATATGGGCTAGTTTTTTTTTATTTCCTGTTCCGTTCACTCGGCGTGCCAGAGTCTGCACATGAACAAGCAGCCAGCCGTGCAGCTCACATGCATGTACAGCGCATCGCATGCCATGATTAGCCGCAGTCAGATGCTTGATAATCTCAGAGCTCCTTTTTGATGTGGAGCGGCTCGACTAGCTCTTTCCTGTCATGTGTAGAAGCAGGCGCACGTGATGGTGGTCTGATAGTAACCCTCAGGTACGGCCCTCCGTCCTCTCGCCTGCTTCCTCTTTGCACCAGGAAGTGTCTTCATATTTGTGAAACTCACCGCATGAAATCTCAAACAGATGAAGCTTCAGTCATACGGCTGCTCGGGTTTCTTCTCAACTGAGCGTCTACACAGATCAGTGTCCGTCTTCGGCATTAAAGGGCCCATATCCTACACCTCCCAACCTCCCCTCATCTCTTAGGATGAAAGGGGCTGTGTTTGTTACTGTGCCTTTAAGACTGAGATTATAAACAGGACCTGTTCTGATTGGCCGAAATATTTGTTAGAAGGTCAGCCTGAGTGGGTGGGGCTAAACAGTTGTAGTTCACAACTTATCTTGGATACCACATTCAGGTCCACTATTTCTGCTTGTAGTGGAGGGAGACCAAGTAACCCAACACTCAGGCTGTCATATCACAATCACAGCTAGGGTCTAAGTGGAAGCCGGGTTAGAGATTAAGCCTGTGAAAAACATCTCCATTATTCATTTTTTTATTTATATATTATTTTATTTTTATTCATCATTTAAGCTGCTGTTTACAGTGTGGTAAAAAAAAAACAATTACAAAAAAATCCATGTAATTTAAATAAACTATAATTACAAAAAACTTAAATCTTAAATCTCTTAAATCTTAAAAAACTATAGGAAAACTGTAATTTAAAAAGCTGTAACTTAAAAAAACCCTAAACTGTAACTGAAAAAACTGCTTTAAAAAGCTGTAACTTAAAAACATAAAAAATGTAACTTAAAAAAACTGTAACTTCAAAAAGCTGTAAATTAAAAACTATAATAAAAAATCTGTAACTTAAAAAAAAAAACTAATTAAAAAAACTAACTTCATAAACTGTAATTTAAAAAACTGTAACTTAAACTATAATTTTAAAAAATCTGTCTTTAAAAATCTTATTCACATAGAAAATACCACAACAAGGTCATTTTTTCATGCATCTGGCCTTGTGTGCTCACCTAGCTCTTTGTGTAGTAGTAGCTTAGCTGCTAAACAGTCCCCTAGCCAAGGGCAATAAGGTAAGTTCCTGTCAGAACCTGTGGTGTGTTGTTGTGTCCGTGTTTTATGTCGAGAGGAGGCGGAGGGCGTTGGCGAGGTGTCTGTCGTTCTGTTAGTCACTAAGACCCACTCACCAACTTCCACTTATCGCGCTTGTCGGTCAGATTTATGTCTTTGTTCATGTTTTACATTTGTAACTACGTACCTCAGGAGCCGTACGAGGTCCTCTTAGTGGAAGTGAAGGGATGAGCCCGCGTACTGCTGACTCAACTGCAAGACTCTCGAACACACACACGCACACATACATACATATAGCATAAGAGATAGTACATCACACAATCACACACACACATACATACATATACATACAGTACACACACATATATACATGTATATACATACATACATACATACATACAATACACACATACATACTGTTTAAACACATAAGCGCACACACACACACACACACATACAGTACACACGCGCACACATACATACATACATATACATACGTACATACATACAATACACACACACATATATATACATGTATATACGTACATACATACAATACACACATGCTGATGCTCTGAGTCCAGATTATATATATATTCAATATATTATTATATGTAATAATTACTACATATAATTCCTTTTTATATTATTATTTTTTCTGTTATTTGTAATAGTAAAAGTCAGCGCTGGCCCCTGTTTGGGCAGTGTCTGAGCTCATGGTGAGTTTGAGACTCTAACGTTCCTGTACTAGCTGGAATAATATCCAACAGAACACTGAGCACGGTTGTAATTCGCTCTATTAATAATAATAATAATAATAATAATAATAATAATAATAATAATAATAATAATTACAGGGGCTTTAAAGATGCAGCCGGGTGTTTTATGTAGATGTAATATAGGATTTAACCCAGACCTGCAGTTTGTTTCTACTGATTATTTTATTATTTCCTCCGTCTTTACTTCATGCTGTGCATTTATTCGTAGCCTGGTACTGAAAGAAGGCTGTACAGACCCTACGTCACGTTTACTGAAAGGAACAGCAGACCCACACAGCACTGACGGGTCTTTCTCATGCCTGGTGTGTTTTAACAATGAAGACAGCAGTCGGAATGGCTCTGTGATATCTCAAACCCACATCCTATCCGGGTTTCAGCAGTTTGCAGAAAGATCCCACCCTTTGCTCAGAAAACCACTCACTCCTGCTGATTAGAAAGACCGATTTCTCTGAAGTTCGAGACTCAAGACTGCATACCATGCATATCTGGTGCCTGGGCTAGATTAACCCCTCATGAGCCGGCTCACGAGCTAAATCCATCCGGATTAATGCTGGATTATGAGGTAAATTACTGAAGCTAAATTAAAATCTTACTTAAACATTAATGTTATTTTAGATTTGGTTATGAGTCACAACCTTCAGCCATGACTCAGCTCAGGCACATCCTGGCTATCTTTTAAACAACAACCACCACAACCATCACTAACTGTGTAATTTTGTCTATAAATTATTTATTTTTTTATTTTTTTAAATAATTAATTAATTTATTTATTTTTACAAATGTTTAAAAGATAAATTCTGATTTGTGGCACACAGCAGCGCTCCTCCATTACTAGGATCTAAGATAAATCCTTTGGAATGTTTATCAGATTATTCCTTCTATAGACATTTACCAACTTGGATTTCTGTACACTGGTAGTGATGGGAACCAGGGTCTCCATGTCTACAACACACACACAGAGACATTTTAATGACTATCTAAACCACCAGTGAACCTACAGGTGTGTTCTGAGTGTGCGGTGTGAATGCCGATAATTGTGGGGAAGAAATCTGGAAAACCTGGAAATAATAACTATTTAATCTTACAACAGCTACCATGATAAAATCCAACCTCATTCGATTCACTATACTCTGACAAAGGTCTGGTAATTTTAGGTGTTGATTGGCACCTTGTTGAAACTAGGGGCGGGGTCTATAATGTAAGAGGATAATATACAGAACTGGGTCCTCATTAGTGTATAATTACCTGTAACTACAGATCTCTGTGTGTTCTGGTTATCTAGAACGAGCTTGTCTATATATGCTCCATAGTGAGCTCATCATCCATCAGTAGTACCTACCACCACCATGTTTCTACAGCAGCCCGGACAGGGACACACCCCACACTGGCTTTTAGAGAGAGACTCTCACTGTTACACTGAAGTCGCACTTCAACTAGGTGGCGCGCTATAGCACCGCCTGGAGGAACGTAGGGATAGGAGGAGAACCTTTGTTGGAATGTTCTACCAAAGTAGTGCATATTTATCAGTAGCTCCGCCTCTAAAACTGCAGGTTGGGTTATTACAGCTCTGAGGCTGAACTCCCATTCTCATTCCCGTTCCACCTTAAATGGTGCAGCAGTCTTCCTCCATACCTCTAACCTCACACCAGGCCTTATACGCTTCCTTTTACCCTGATGTTTGTTATTCC
>JAMWET010002779.1:0-20722 GCA_024036415.1 Prochilodus magdalenae | reverse complement strand
TATTGATGTAATGCTTGTAATGCCGTGGGGTGAGGCTTGAGGAATTCACTGGAGTTTAAATGTTCCAGTAAAATAATATATTACACCACAGAAATTTATTTTATACTGTATTGAAACCTAGATAGACAAGATCACTTTATTATCACCCCAGAGGGAAGCTCACGTATTGCAGCATCCCGAAGTAACAGTAAATGAGCAATTAATACAATAATGGAATATGTACATGAATAAAGAGAGGAAGAAAAAGAAGTACACTACTACTACTAATAATAATAATAATAACAATATTAATGAATAATAATAACAACAACAACAACAACAATAATAATAATAATAATAATAATAATAATAATAATAATAAAAAAATAATAATAATAATAATAGCATTAACAATAATAATAATAACAATACTAATAATAACAATAGTAAAATAATAATGATAATAATAATAATAATTATTATTATTATTATTATTATTATTATTATTGTTGTTGTTATTATTATTATTATTATTATTATTATTATTATTATTATTATTATTATTATTGCTATAGTAATAACAATAAAAATTAAAATTAAAATAACAATAATAATAATAATAATAATAATAATAATAATAATAATAACCCTATTAATAATAACAATATTAATGAAAAATAACAATAATAACAATAACAACAACAATAATAACATTAATAGCAATAATAACAATAATAATAATAACAATAAGCACCACTATGAGTGGGATGGAAGTAAAACTCTTATGACAGTCTAATGGTATGCTGTGAAAATAAAGTGACTTTGTAAAGTATAATGCCTTAAAGGTATTGTTACCATGGAGAGTTTATGTACAATAATAAAAACATAAAGCATAAATATTATACAGGAGAACAGTGCAGCTGTGTGTTTCACATTCACAAGTCATCTAAAACCGTCCAATCAGAAAGCCAGATGACAGTAACGGGTAGCCTGTACACTGTAAATAACAGTACAGGAGATATTATAAATATGTGCATCTTATAGACATAGACAAACAGGAAGTGCCCAGTGATATGAGTGTGGAGGAGTGTACTGTGTAATGTCCAGCTGGTGTTCAGTTAGTGTCCAGTAATGTCCCGGGACAGTGAAGGGGAGTTGTACAGTGTGGTCGCTGTTGGTACAAACGATCTCCTGTCCCTTTCTCTGCTAGAGCGGAGCTTTATGAGTCTGTTGCATCGTAGGGCTAAAGGGTAGCGGGATGGTCTTATCGTCGTATTGAGTGCCATACCCGTCATGTGATCACCACCATATCACACAGTTGTTGGCAGTGGATAGAAAAAGGCACATGCCAGTGGCATGAAGACCTACACAAACCAGAGAGAGAGAGAACCAACGAATTGTCTGACATGTGTAGAGTGACCCAACAGCCAGACGTCACCCTGTTAGTGCTGGCATCATTGGCAGACGGCTGCCCAGTGCAGGACTACCACATATATGGTTCGATGGCAACTGTATGACAACTGTATGTACGATTAGTCCCATATGCCCATATGGACTTGTTAACTTATTAATAATTACAATAATAATAATAATAATAATAAGCTCACCGGACAAAAAAAATGAGTCACCTTTGACTGAAACATGCCTATTAGCGTCTGACACCTCCACAAGCTCAAGTAACATCTATTACTAACTGCTATTAAATTGGGCTTGGACTGGACAGGTTCCTGGATATGGGCCACATCAATGTTCAGCCAGAGAGAGGCCAGATTTGATAGATGCCCTCCCTGGTGTTTTACTGGGCGTTGCAGGTGGTTCAACAGATTTTTAAAGGGATTCAAATCTCGGGATTTTGCTGGCCAGTCCAGATGTGTGAGTGCTCCTGAATGTTCATCATGCCAGTCAGTCACATCTGCAGCCCTGTAAATGTAAGATCTGTCACCTTGGAATACAGGGCTAGGAATGTTGTTCCTCAGTAAGAGGATGAGCAAACGGCAAAACCTGGTTGTCCAGCAGCTCAGCGGGAACACCGCGGTTCAACTTTGCTGCCACCTCAACCAAAGAACCCTTTTCCACGTAATTAAGACACCCCCAGAACATCACAGCAGGGGCTTATTATTTGTCAAGCTACATATTCTACCTGCTTCTACCGCAATGTTGCGACCTGAAAAAAAAAAAAGACTCTCAGCCTAGTACCAAGTCAGGGCCCAGTGGTACCAAATCAGGCCCCAGTGGTACCAAGTCAGGGCCCAGTGGTACCAAATCAAGGGCCAGTGGTACCAAGTCAAGGACCAGTGGTACCAAGTCAGTTCCCAGTGGTACCAAGTCAGGGCCCAGTGGTACCAAGTTAAGGACCAGTGGTACCAAGTCAGTTCCCAGTGGTACCAAGTCAGGCCCCAGTGGTACCAAATCAGGCCCCAGTGGTACCAAGTCAAGGACCAGTGGTACCAAGTCAATGACCAGTGGTACTAAGTCAGGCCCCAGTGGTACCAAGACAGGGCCCAGTGGTACCAAATCAGGCCCCAGTGGTACCAAGTCAGGTTCCAGTGGTAGCAAGTCAGGGCCCAGGGGTACCAAGTCAGGCCCCAGTGGTACCAAGTCAGGCCCCAGTGGTAGCAAGTCAGGCCCCAGTGGTACCAAGTCAGGGCCCAGTGGTACCAAGTTCAGGCCCCCAGTGGGTACCAAGTCTTCAGGCATCAGTTTGGTACGCGACGTCAGGCCCCAATATTCAGGTACCAAAGTCATATTGGCCCCAGTGGTACCAAGTCAAGGACCAGTGGTACCAAGTCAGGCCCCAGTGGTACCAAGTCAGGCCCCAGTGGTAGCAAGTCAGGCCCCAGTGGTACCAAGACAGGCCCCAGTGGTACCAAGTCAGGGCCCAGTGGTACCAAGTCAAGGACCAGTGGTACCAAGTCAAGGACCCAGTGGTACCAAATCAGGCAACAGTGGTACCAAGTCAGAGCCCAGTGGTAGCAAGTCAAGGACCAGTGGTACCAAGTCAAGGACCAGTGGTACCAAGTCAGGGCCCAGTGGTACCAGGTTCCTGGATATGGGCCATATCAATGTTCAGCCAGAGAGAAGCCAGATTTGATAGATGCCCTCCCTGGTGTTTTACTGGGCGTTGCAGGTGGTTCAACAGATTTTTAAAGATTCAAATCTCGGGATTTTGCTGGCCAGTCCAGATGTGTGAGTGCTCCTGAATGTTCATCATGCCAGTCAGTCACATCTGCAGCCCTGTAAATGTAAGATCTGTCACCTTGGAATACAGGGCTAGGAATGTTGTTCCTCAGTAAGAGGATGAGCAAACGGCAAAACCTGGTTGTCCAGCAGCTCAGCGGGAACACCGCGGTTCAACCCATTTCCACGTAATTAAGACACCCCCAGAACATCACAGCGGGGGCTTATTATTTGTCAAGCTATATATTCTACCTGCTTCTACCGCAATGTTGCGACCTGAAAAAAAAAGAGACTCTCAGCCTAGTACCAAGTCAGGGCCCAGTGGTACCAAGTCAGGGCCCAGTGGTACCAAGTCAGGGCCGGTGGTAACAAGTCAAGGACCAGTGGTACCAAGTCAAGGACCCAGTGGTACCAAATCAGGCAACAGTGGTACCAAGTCAGGGCCCAGTGGTACCAAGTCAAGGACCAGTGGTACCAAGTCAAAGACCCAGTGGTACCAAATCAGGCAACAGTGGTACCAAGTCAGGGCCCAGTGGTAGCAAGTCAAGGACCAGTGGTACCAAGTCAAGGACCCAGTGGTAACAAGTCAAGGACCAGTGGTACCAAGTCAAGGACCAGTGGTACCAAGTCAGGGCCCAGTGGTACCAAGTCAAGGACCAGTGGTACCAAGTCAGGGCCCAGTGGTACCAAGTCAAGGACCAGTGGTACCAAGTCAAGGAACCCAGTGGTACCAAAAGGGGGTCAGGCAAACAGTGGTACCAAGTCAGGTCCCAGTGGTACCAAGTCAAGGACCAGTGGTACCAAGTCAAAGACCCAGTGGTACCAAATCAGGCAACAGTGGTACCAAGTCAGGACCCAGTGGTAACAAGTCAAGGACCAGTGGTACCAAGTCAAGGACCAGTGGTACCAAGTCAGGGCCCAGTGGTACCAAGTCAAGGACCAGTGGTACCAAGTCAGGGCCCAGTGGTACCAAGTCAAGGACCAGTGGTACCAAGTCAAGGACCCAGTGGTACCAAATCAGGCAACAGTGGTACCAAGTCAGGGCCCAGTGGTAGCAAGTCAAGGACCAGTGGTACCAAGTCAGGGCCCAGTGGTACCAAGTCAAGGACCAGTGGTAACAAGTCAAGGACCAGTGGTACCAAGTCAAGGACCAGTGGTACCAAGTCAGGGCCCAGTGGTACCAAGTCAAGGACCATTGGTACCAAGTCAGGCCCCAGTGGTACCAAGTCAGGACCAGTGGTACCAAGTCGGGCCCCAGTGGTACCAAGACAGGGCCCAGTGGTAACAAGTCAAGGACCAGTGGTACCAAGTCAAGGACCAGTGGTACCAAGTCAAGGACCCAGTGGTACCAAATCAGGCAACAGTGGTACCAAGTCAGGGCCCAGTGGTAGCAAGTCAGGGCCCAGTGGTACAAAGTCAAGGACCAGTGGTACCAAGTCAAGGACCAGTGGTAACAAGTCAAGGACCAGTGGTACCAAGTCAAGGACCAGTGGTACCAAGTCAGGGCCCAGTGGTACCAAGTCAGGCCCCAGTGGTACCAAGTCAAGCCCCAGTGGTACCAAGTCAGGCCCCAGTGGTACCAAGACAGGGACCAGTGGTAGCAAGTCAGGGCCCAGTGGTACCCAGTCAGGGCCCAGTGGTACCAAGTCAAGCCCCAGTGGTACCAAGTCAGGGCCCAGTGGTGCCAAGTCAGGGCCCAGTGGTACCAAATCAAGGGCCAGTGGTACCAAGTCAAGGACCAGTGGTACCAAGTCAGTTCCCAGTGGTACCAAGTCAGGGCCCAGTGGTGCCAAGTCAGGCCCAGTGGTACCAAGTTAAGGACCAGTGGTACCAAGTCAAGGACCAGTGGTACTAAGTCAGGCCCCAGTGGTACCAAATCAGGCCCCAGTGGTACCAAGTCAAGGACCAGTGGTACCAAATTAGGCCCCAGTGGTACCAAGTCAGGGCCCAGTGGTACCAAATCAGGCAACAGTGGTACCAAGTCAGGACCCAGTGGTACCAAGTCAAGGACCAGTGGTACCAAGTCAGGCCCCAGTGGTACCAAGTCAGGCCCCAGTGGTAGCAAGTCAGGCCCCAGTGGTACACCAAAGGACAGGCCCCACAGTCCCGGTTGACCAAGTCAGGGCCCAGTGGTACCAAGTCAAGGACCAGTGGTACCAAGTCAAGGACCCAGTGGTACCAAATCAGGCAACAGTGGTACCAAGTCAAGGACCCAGTGGTACCAAATCAGGCAACAGTGGTACCAAGTCAGAGCCCAGTGGTAGCAAGTCAAGGACCAGTGGTACCAAGTCAAGGACCCAGTGGTACCATATCAGGCAACAGTGGTACCAAGTCAGGGCCCAGTGGTACCAAGTCAAGGACCAGTGGTACCAAGTCAGGGCCCAGTGGTACCAAGTCAAGGACCAGTGGTACCAAGTCAGGCCCCAGTGGTACCAAGTCAGGACCAGTGGTACCAAGTCAGGCCCCAGTGGTACCAAGACAGGGCCCAGTGGTAGCAAGTCAGGGCCCAGTGGTACCCAGTCAGGGCCCAGTGGTACCAAGTCAAGCCCCAGTGGTACCAAGTCAGGGCCCAGTGGTGCCAAGTCAGGCCCCAGTGGTACCAAGACAGGGCCCAGTGGTACCAAATCAGGCCCCAGTGGTACCAAGTCAGGGCCCAGTGGTGCCAAGTCAGGGCCCAGTGGTACCAAGTCAAGGACCAGTGGTACCAAGTCAGGCCCCAGTGGTATCAAGTCAGGGCCCAGTGGTACCAAGTCAGGGCCCAGTGGTAGCAAGTCCGCCCCCAGTGGTACCAAGTCAGGCCCCAGTGGTACCAAGTCAGGGCCCAGTGGTACCAAGTCAAGGACCAGTGGTACCAAGTCAAGGACCAGTGGTACCAAGTCAGGGCCCAGTGGTACCAAGTCAGGGCCCAGTGGTAGCAAGTCAGGCCCCAGTGGTACCAAGTCAGGCCCCAGTGGTAGCAAGTCAGGCCCCAGTGGTACCAAGTCAGGCCCCAGTGGTAGCAAGTCAGGCCCCAGTGGTACCAAGTCAGGCCCCAGTGGTACCAAGTCGGGGCCCAGTGGTTCCAAGTCAGGGCCCCAGAGTGGTAACCCAAAGTAAGGCCCCTAGTGGTGGGTACCAAGTCAAAGGGCCCAGTTGTACCAAAAAAAGGCCCCAGATGGTGAACAAGTCAAGGGGACCATGGTTAGTACCCAAGTTCAGGGCCCAGAGGTACCAAATCAGGCCCCAGTGGTACCAAGTCAGGGCCCAGTGGTACCAAGTCAGGGCCCAGTGGTACCAAATCAGGCCCTACTGGTACCAAGTCAGGGCCCAGTGGTACCAAGTCAGGCCCCAGTGGTACCAAGACAGGGCCCAGTGGTAGCAAGTCAGGGCCCAGTGGTACCCAGTCAGGGCCCAGTGGTACCAAGTCAAGCCCCAGTGGTACCAAGTCAGGGCCCAGTGGTACCAAATCAGGCCCCAGTGGTACCAAGTCAGGGACCAGTAGTACCAAGTCAGGCCCTAGTGGTACCAAGACAGGGCCCAGTGGTACCAAATTAGGCCCCAGTGGTACCAAGTCAGGGCCCAGTGGTGCCAAGTCAGGGCCCAGTGGTACCAAGTTAAGGACCAGTGGTACCAAGTCAAGGACCAGTGGTACTAAGTCAGGGCCCAGTGGTACCAAGACAGGGCCCAGTGGTACCAAATCAGGCCCCAGTGGTACCAAGTCAGGTTCCAGTGGTAGCAAGTCAGGGCCCAGTGGTACCAAGTCAGGGCCCAGTGGTAGCAAGTCCGCCCCCAGTGGTACCAAATCAGGCCCCAGTGGTACCAAGTCAAGGTCCAGTGGTACCAAGACAGACATATGTTGAATGTAAATATATTTTTGGTATCCCAGTGAACACCTAGAGAGTGACCCGTTTTTCAAACAGTGTGTCCTGGGCGAGCGTGTGCTAAACACACCGGTAGGGTAAATCAGGCCCCCTGTCCTCTCTCCTCTGTTGCCGTGACTTTGCAAGCCAGCCCCGAGTGTATTGTTTGGTTTGTTAATCACGTGCATGGTGAGATGAGAGAAAAGTGGTTCGCTAGAGAGAAAACATAACGTCCCTCGCCCTCCTCCATCCTCCCCTCTCCTCCCCGCTCCCTTCTCCAGCCTCCAGTGATTGAGGTCAGACAGCCGTTTCCTCTCTGGCCAGCTAATGTGATTGCATCGGAGCAATCCCCCTAAACTACATCCTGCTCTGATCTGCATAGTAATTGGCTGTGCTCTCCTTGGACGTGACCTTGGTAGAGGTGCTCAGTCACTTTCCCCTTCACGCCAATCACACCGAGACGCACTTTCGCTTTCTCTCTGTGTCTCGCTCTCTCTCTCTCTGCTTTTTTCTCTCTTCATGTATGTAGCACCGTTTCAGGTTCAAAGCCGCACTGCACCCAGACAAGAAGTGCCTCAAGAATCTAACTCCATAAATAGCTCCTAATGAAGTTCTCGAGAGCAGCAGGAACTTCATTAAGCAGCAGAGGAGTCACAGACACTTCTCATTTATCTCATGGCACTTCAAACCACCCAAACTGTAATATGCAGCTGGGCCATATGATGATATGCTATTGTTATATTGTTAAATGTAAATTGTTTATCATGTATATCATGAGTATATCAGGGATATGCATGTTTAATTAGGGTTTAAAGAGTAATGACTAATAGTATGTATTATTCCACAGAGAAGTCCTGTCAAGAACACGTCAATAACACAGGAACACAGCCTCTGATAGGTCAACAGGTCAGAAACACAGTCTCTTATTGGTTGGCCAGCAAGGAATACAACCTCTAAATGGTTGACAAGTCATGAACACAGCCTCTGATTGGTCGACCAGTCCAGAGCACAGTCTTTTTTTGGTTGGCAAGTCAGGAACACAGCCTCTGATTGGTCAACAGGTCAGGAACACAGTCTCTTATTGGTCGACCAGTCAGGAACACAGTCCCTTATTGTTGGGCAAGTCAGAAACACAGCCTCTGATTGGTCGACAAGTCAGGAACACATCCTCTGATTGGTCGACAAGTCAGGAGCACAGTCCCTTATTGTTGGGCAAGTCAGGAACACAGCCTCTGATTGGTCGACCAGTCAGGAGCACAGTCTTTTATTGGTTGGCAAGTCAGAAACACAGCCTCTGATTGGTTGATCAGTCAGGAGCACAATCTCTTATTGGTTGGCAAGTCAGGAACACGGCCTCTGATTGGTCAACAAGTCAGGAACCCAGCCTCTAAATGGTTGACAAGACAAGAACACAGCCTCTGATTGGTCGACAAGTCAGGAACACAGCCTACGATTGCTTGACAAGTGTGGAATACAGCATCTGATTGGCTGACATGTCAGGAACGCAGCCTGTGATTGGTTGACAAGTCAGGAACACAGTCTCCAATTGGTTAACAAGTAAAGTAAACGGGCTCTGACTGATCAAGAAGTTAGGAGCACAGCCTCTGATTGGTTAGCAAGTAAGGAACACTGCCTCTGATTAGTTAACAAGTAAGGAACACTGCCTCTGACTGGTGAACAAATCAAGAACACAGCTTCTGATTGGTTTACAGATCAAGAGTACAGCTTCTATATGGTTGCCAAGTCAGTAACACAGCCTCGGATTGCTTAACAAGTCAAAAATGCAGCCTATGACTGGGTTCTGTAGTCACCATGCCAAGCTATGTAGAACCCTTGCCTTGATGTACATTGGTCTGGTTGTTTTAAGGGACTATATACATACTTATATAACTGTATTTAACCGTATATAAATTTGACTATATACCATATATAAATACCAGCACTTCCATTTGCCCTCGCTGCAGCGAACTGTACTAATTTCATAAGAGATATAACTTACTTATGATAGTATCAGTTCCCGGCAGGTTTGATTGGATCAGAATCTGTACTGATCCAGTACTTCAGGCTAACAGTACCCAGGTGCACCCACTGCAGATCAGGTACAGGTGAATTTTCCCTCTGTGGATGCTTTCCTGGCCGTCTTTTCAGCCGAGATTCTACTGCAAAATGTTTCCCAGTAACCTTCTCCCTGTCCTTCTAGCAATACATCCATTTTATGTGTGATCTTTTTAGAAGATAAAAGTCATATGTATATTTTATGAATGTGTGTCTCCAGAATTTCTCCCCTTCCTACCCCACACCCCCACCCCAAGCTGGAAACAAAGGCTCGCTACTTCATATGTCCCCCGATGTCACTGACAAGGTACGTGGTGGCTTTTTCTGCTGATTTGATGTGCATTTCAAACAGGCAACTTCACAACTATGGTGCTTATTTGCAATGGAGATTCTCGCTTTTTTTTATTATTCTCTGCTTTGGAAGCAAAACAGAGTGTCAAGTGAGTGACAAGTTTGTTTTCCTGTAATGATTTCTACAAACTCTTGGTCTGTTATGTTTTGTTCCTTTGCCAGTTTGACCTAGTTGCAGCTGAACGCAGCCCCGTTTCTTTTCCACCCCCTCCCACCAACTCTCGCTCCTATGCAGCACTGGGTCCCCAATGCTCACTCTTAATGTTAATCACGATACAGATGACTGCCATGCTCTGAAACGAACCAGTGATGCTGCGACTATAGCCTAATATTTCTACTACACCGTTTAAGTTTTACTTAAACCTCATAACAGTCACATAAGTCCATAACATGCTCTTTCGGTGTTAGTATTGCATGATTGTTTTTAAAAAAGGAAGAAATACATCAAACTTAACCGGAGAAACACTGACTTTTGGCAAAATTCAGTCACTGGGAAAAATGTCATTGAGAAATCTGATGTGGAAATCAATTTTTGGTTTCTTATATAGGATATGTATTATATACCACTTATAAGAAAATCTGGTTCCATTGACTTCCATTAAAATTAAATTTGTATTTTGGCCTCTCCTGTAAAGCTGCCTTTTTGGAGGCACAACACAAATATATAGCTTAATATGCATAATGACCAGTGAACCTACATACGTCCACTGTAGTTGTAAAATAGTGAATGAATATATACTTTCTTTGGAAACTTCCAGCATGTACCTCTTAAAACCGTTTAAAATGTGTTTTATCCCATAAAAGAGATTTAATTTTTTTATTTTAGATCTCAAAACAGTTGTTTTACAGACATTAGGCTGTGTATGTGTGATGATTTCATGTAATCTTAAATCTTAATCTTAATCTTAATCTTAATCTTAATCTTAATCTTAATCTTAATCTTAAATCTGTTAACTTTGTGAGGTTGGTTTTAGATTTAGAGCCTAACAATTCTGACTCCGGAATTTTTTAAAAAGGAGAATTTCACATCAAATTACTCAGACTTACTTTGTTCACATTTGAAGAATTTCACCAAAATTTTACTGAAATTTTCAAGTATTTTGCAGAAATTATACACAAATTTCTGAGAAATTTGACAGAATTTTTACAGAAATTTTAAATAAATTTTAACGAAATATTACCGAAATTTAAAATTGTAAAATTGTATCACAATTTTACAGAAACTTTAAAGAAATTTTAAAGGAATTTTAAAGCAATTTTAAAGGAATTCTTATATACACATGTAAGATCCTCAGGTCTTGCAATAATATAAGTGACTGTATATTTCATGTTAGGTGGATGTTTAGATATTCACAGAAGTCCGGTTTACCTGTAATGTAAAGAATTCTGGATTTCTCATAAATGGGACAGTTTTCATAACAAGCCCCTCCAAATGACTTTATGAATTGCAAATAATTACTGAATTATGATTTATAATAACTGTTGTTATCTATTTGTTTGGTAGCTATATTAAATTTTTCACTATTTTCAATAATTTTACAGCAGAATATTCTGTTGAGTATAGGAACCATTATATTACACATAACCTGTATTATTGATTTTGTTGTTGTTTATTTATGAAGTCCACTTACAGTTTGTCCAAGAGCATTTTCCTGCCTGCACTCCTGCATCCCTAAATGGTTCTTTGGTTAAATAGTTTTTCACTTCGGGAGAGCATGTGTTGTATGAGGTTCTGTAGAGAACCTTTTTGAAAATGCTTCCATAAAGTTCCAAAAAGGTTTCTCCAGTTTTGTATCACTCTTAAAAAGATGTTTCTATAAAATTCATAATGCAAAGGGAATGGTTGTATTTAGAACCACGAGTTCTATACAGAATTTATTAATGCCTAATTGGTTCTATGCATGGTGAAATGGTTCTGATAAAGAATGTATTATATATGGTTCTATATAAAACCTTTCTGAAAATGCTCCTATATAGCACCAACAAGGGTTCTTCTGCTCTTATATCACTTTTAAAAAGTTGGTTCTTTTTTGTAAAGGGAATGGTTGTATTTAGAACCACGAGTTCCATACAGAACCAACACATGCTTAAATTGTTCTTTGGATGGTGAAGTCTGTTGTTCAGATTGATGGAGAATGTGTTGTATATGGTTCTACATATGACCTTTTTGAAAATGCTTCTATGTAGTACCAATAAAGGTTCTTCTCTATGATGGGGAATGTGTTGTATATGGTTCTATATAGAACATTTTAATAAGGGTTCCTCTGATTCTGATTTCCTTCTGGTTGATGGGTTTCATGTCAAACTTTTAACAATAGCGATCTTTACTGGTGCTCCATAGGAACCTTGTCTTTACTTAAGAACCCTTAAAGAACCCTTGAGAGAGTGTGTATTCAATAATGCTGACATTGTAAAAAAAATTGTCCAATAAAGTGAGTTGGGTTCTTTTCTGTAATTTTTGTAATTTTCTGTAAGGACAAGCACAATTTTTTTTAAATGTATGTAGAAATCATCTTTAATTTTGCCTATATTTATTTATATTTATATTTATATTTATATTTATATTTATATTTATATTTATATTTATATTTATATTTATATTTATTTACACCATTTTGTTTACACCAGCTTTACTCTGTACATTTCTCGACCAATGGACCAACATGCATTCCGGGGGGCTTTTATTTAGCCTAACAAATCTCATGTTCCGAGGTTCCTTGTTCTGTTTTCTGTAAAGTGATCATTTCCGTGCATTCCTATGACAGCAACGAAAAATTTGCTGGAGTTTGTCGAGCGATTTTTTTATATATAAATATACTTTTTTTTTTTTTTGCAGGAACCTGCAAAAACCCTATTATATCTGCAAACATTGTTCATGTTCCCAGTAATGAAGGTCTTTTTATTAGGTCCCTGAGGAAGCTGCAGCCGCCAAGGGATCAGCACACCCAGCAGATTTAGCTGGAATGTTCTCAACCGTATTCAAAATGGAGGAACGCTTTGTTATAAGAGCAAACCGCATCCCTTGGGCTGTCTCTCAGCATAAGCCATGGGCTGTGATGACTTTCTCACACCAAAGCAGCACCTCTCTCACTCTCTCTCCTCTCTCTCTCTCTTCTCTCTCTCTCTCTTTCCCCCAATCCCGTCCTCTATCGCTCGCTCTCAGAGCCATGGTGGCATAATTGTGCCACGGGGTTTTAGACGCTGACATATTTGTCACCTGGAGATGTGCCACTGCAATCTCTAGACGAGGCTCTACTTCCTGTTTGGGGGTCTCGTATAGGGAGGCTCTTTGTTGACTTTTTCTTTTTCGCTCTCGCTCTTTTTTGTCAGGGAACTGACAATTTGGAAAAGTTTTTTTTTTCCATTTTCTTTTTTTTTTTTCCTCTCCAACTTTTGCCTCACAGTTCCGAGCGAGACAGAGTGAGAGACCAGCCTACAAACAGCTCTATCATCCTCCTAATGCGCTTGGATAGATCTAAAGGTCTGATTTCTGTGCAGTATTTGGTTTCTGCATGGATGTAAATCTCTAAAACCTTTTAAACAATTGAACTCAATTAGAAATTCTTTATGAAAGTCAGAAATTGGTGACCGTGAAGTCACCAATTTCACCGCAATCTGATTTGATTTGTATGTTTTTGGTCAATGCACTGGCTCAAAGTTGGAATATTGAAATATCTGGCTCTTTATACCAGCCATCCTTTATATACAGTCAGGGATGTGGGACATTGGGAGGTGCTAATGGTGCTACAGCAACCCCTGATTTCAGGAGTGCAGCTGTAAAACATAAAAGCCCTAATAATAAAGCATTCTGAGTTTATGATTGGCTGCGTGTAAAGGCCCATGTGTGCTCGTTTAATAGTGGAATTTGTGTGTTTATATAAATCTGCAGTAGTCATGCGGTGTTTATGTGAACATTGTATTTTCAGTACATTGACCTGAAAACTTGTGGCTGCTTTGGGGGCTCATCAATGAGGTTTGCTGTGCAAAGAAAGAAAGTCTACGCAGCATTGTAGACCAGTCCTAGAGTCCCAAAGCAGCCTATGGTTTGTACTGATAAAAGTCAAGTCAAATTAATATAGAAGTTGCCCCAAGCTTTACAGTGAGCCCCCAAAGAACAAGCCAAGGACAACAGTGGCAAAGAGAAACTCCCTCAGAGCAAGAGGAAGAAACACCGAGAGGCACCAAGGCTTAAACTGGGAACCCAGTTGGATGTTGCATTGGGATCCAGGTGAAGTCCTCTCACAACACAAGACACGAAGAAGCTCCATCAGAGCAGTGGCATCAGAGTGCACAGGATGGGCAGTAGCTCTTAGTTAGACTGATCTATTTATAAAATAATCATGTTTACATCAACCACTATGAATCTTACCACATGACACTCGCCAACCAACTGTTTGGACACAAGCTGTTGCCCATATAGAGTTTGCTTATTGCTTGTAAATTATGTTCACTGTGTAGATGGTATATGGCAGGTGTTGGAGATGGATCAGAGTCCCTGGGAGAATGTCTCTATCAGGGTTCTACAGGTTATAGGTCAAATATCATTTGGAGGAGAGCTGATAAAACACCTGATAAAACCAGATATGGACACATCCTCTTTGTAGGTTAAGAAGGTGAAATGGTGTATAAAAACCCTGTGACAGATACATGTCTTTAGACTGGACTGGACTGGACTGGACTGGACTGGACTGGACTGGAGCTGTAAGTCACCTTGAAATAAACTACTCCAATATCTCTAGCCTTCAGTCTCCTGACTCTACCCTTCAGTGCAAGCAAGAAAATAACCTACACTGTATTTATTGTGTATATGTGGAGTCACTGTTTATATTGTAGACTGTCAGTCAGTTATGTGTAAATTAAAATACTAAAAATACTAAAATTCTGATTCTGAAAATACACCTCAAAACTGTATGTTCTCTTTCTATAATTAAATCAATATATCATCGCTGTCCAGAGAAAAACAGGTATCTCCAAAATGGCAACTTTACAGGAGAGGCCAAAAACCTCATTTCATTTGAATGGAAGTCAATGGAACCAGACGTTTTTCCAAGCAGGTTTGGGCCATTTCTGTTGGTCCATTCTTCATGAAATTTTTACACAGTGTAAACAGCAGCTCATGTGACCAAATGAGGCATAAAAGTAAAAATCAACAAAAATGGAGATACATGTTTTTCGTAGGACAGCAACGATATGCTAGTCCTCTACATAAATAATAGGCTCTTCCAGGAAAAAGTTTGAAAAGTTTGAAAGTTTGACTGTGTGTTTACAGAAGCTTAACTCTACATCAGGGGTCAACAACATGACCTTTGACTGACTATAGTGTAAACCAGCTCTCTATCCAGTCTAGGCATCTTCATTATAGACCTTATAGTCATTAATGCTTTACGGATCTCACCAAGACATGATAATACAGTCTACTGTTGATTGTAGGAGGACTGGGCTTGCTGTGGCACCATGACTCTCTTGTAGGTGAGCATGAGGTTCGATTAACAGACTCTTCACTTCGTGTATACGCTTTTCAATGGAGAGACGTAACTTTACATGGCTTCCCTGTAAGAAGTCGTTACCTAGGTTTTCAATAAGCTGTCCGTCTCAACACTGATTCCTGGAACAGGATTCTGGTGCATTCCAGCCCATTGCCAACCCCCACTAGCACAACCCTGAGAGAGATGAATTGTGGATGGCCTCACAATTCAACAAAATGAAAAGACTGAAACAAAACATCAATTCAGAATCATCTACATAATACACAGAGGACACTACATCAAGGCTGCCAGCAAGGGCGCTGGGTTGGGCCTACCAGAAAGTCCCCTATTTCCACCGTCAATAAAAGAACACAAGTGTCTTATTAATTTAGTGTCAGGTTTGACAAACTAGAATTGACGCGCACCGAGCTGAAGGCAAAGCCAGGATTGATTGTTAATGGTGCAGCAGTGCAGTTGAACAAGGCAAGAATCACAACCAAGATGGACAAGAAGAAGGGGAACTGAAAATAGATTGATAGATAGATAGATAAATAGATAGATAGATGGATGGATAGATAGATAGATAGATAGATAGATAGATAGATAGATAGATAGATAGATAGATAGATAGATAGATAGATAGATAGATAGAGACAGATAGATGGAGACAGATAGAAAGACAGATCGATAGACAGATCATTTATAGACCTACAGACAGCCAGATTCATTTATAGAGATAGATGGATGGATGGATGGTTGGATAGATAGATAGATAGATAGATAGATAGATAGATAGATAGATAGATAGATAGATAGATAGATAGATAGATAGATGGATGGATGGATGAAGGTAGCCTTATTCTAAAGTGGTAGCAATACATGTTAAGATGCAGCGTGTCTTGGAGTTGATTGAGTTGGGCCAAAAAACATGCCGTTCATGGACCAGAAGAGACTGGAGACCCCCAGGGTGTATCCCCTTTAGCATTCAAGGGTTAGGCAATGTGTCCTGTATGTAAAGAAGCCAGAAGTGTCTTTTATTTCTGTTTGTACATGTTGGTTCATATTAAAGACTTGAACTTGCATCCTGCCTTCTCATCTCCCCATGTTGCACAGAGACACATCGCCTACTGTGAATACACAATGTAGTCCAGGCAGGTTTCGATGACTAGCCCTCAGTGGTCACTCAGTGTCAGGTCTTTTTAATAAGGCAGCCACTGCTGTTGGTACAAACACCTCATATTTGCTAAAATACAGAACTCTACAGAAGAAGAAAAAAATCTGGTCCAATTTGGTCCAATCTCTGGGAAATTAAAACACAATGTAAAGAGCAAAAATTTAAAAATGAGAAATTATAAAAATGTAGGTGGAATATACTGTTGCAATACCAGTGATGTGATATAAAAAAAACGGGGGTCATTGACCTTACCTGAAAGAACATTCAATGGCTGCAAGTTGCCAACAACATATATCATATACGGGGCAGTCGTGGGCTGGAGGTTAGAGAACCAGCCTTGTGACCGGAGGGTTGCCGGTTCGATTCCCTGAACTGACAGTAACGACTGAGGTGCCCTTGAGCAAGGCACCTAACCCCCAACTGCTCCCCGGGCGCCGTGGATAGGGCTGCCCACCGCTCCGGGTAAGTGTGCTCACTGCCCCCTAGTGTGTGTGTGTGTGTTCACTAGTGTGTGTGTATGTGAGTGTTTCACTTCACGGATGGGTTAAATGCGGAAGACTAAGTTTCCCCACTGTGGGATCAACAAGGGATCAAAATCAAAATCAAGAAATCAATCAACATGTCACAACTGATAGTTGCAGACACCGTGAATCAGCTCTCTATCCAGTGTAGGCCTCTTCAGTACAGACCTTATTTTTTTTATATTTATATATATATATATATATATACACACACATATATATATGCTTCCTCTTGGTGAAATCCTACAGGACTATGGGATGTCTTCCCACAGCGATGCAGATGACACTCAGATCTATTTGGCCCTCAGTCCCAATAATTATGGTCCCCTCGGCTGTGTAGGTGCCTTGAGCACATTACTGATTGGACGGGTCAGAACTTTCTGCAGTTGAATAAAGATAATACGGAGGTTATTGTATTTGGGAACAGACACGAGAGGCACACACTAGCTGCACATCTAGATTCAGCATCCCTAAAGTCTAAAGAGCTAGCCCATAATCTCAGTGTACTAATCGACTCTGATCTCAGTTTTAGCAGTCACGTCAAAGCAGTCACCAGATCAGCTTTCTACCACCTTAAGAGCATGAACCAGATCAGAGATTACCTCTCTACACCAGACCTGGAGAAACTCACCCACGCCTTCATCTCCAGCAGGACTGATTACCGTAGCAGTCTTCTAACAGGTCTTCCAAAAAGGCCAATCAGACAGCTCCAGCTGATTCAGAACGCAGCTGCTGAGTTCTCACCGAGAGTAACAGAAGGCACCACATCACTCCTGTTCCTAAATCCCTACACTGGATACCAGTCTGCTACAGGATAGAGACTTTAAAGTCCTGTTACTGGTCTATAAATGTCTCAGTGGTTCAGGACCAGCATATTTATCTGACACGGTGCAGCAGTATGAGCCGAGCAGAGCTCTCATACTGGAGCAGGTCAGTTAGTCCTGCCTAGGGTAAAGACTAAACATGGAGGGTCAGCGTTTAGCTACTGTGCAGCTGTTACATGGAATCAGCTGACAGAGGGTATTAGAAAAGCCCCGACCGTAGATAGTTTTAAATCCAGACCGAAGACATTCCTGTTTGATCAGGCTTTCAGCTCAGATTAAAACACTGTGACTCTCCTGTAACTCTTTATTCCTCATTCTTATGCTGACTTTTATTTATATTTTATTTAATATTAACTATATTAATATTAATATTCATATTTTTTTTGATATTTAATGATTTTTAAATGATTTATTTTGCTTTTATTTAGTTTTTATGTCTTTGTATTTTCTCCCTTTTATATAAAGCACTTTGAATTGCCCTTGTGTATGAAAGGTGCTATACAAATAAACTTGCCTGGCCTTATAATCATAAATGCGTCACAGATCTAAAGATTTGGTAATACAGGTTATTGCTCATTGTAGCTCCTTGGCGGTCTTCACATTCCTTGGAGGACTGATCTTGCTTATATTTGCTACAAGGCAGCTCTGCAGAAGAAGGAAAACATCTGCTATGCTCCAATCACCATGAAATTGTAGCAAACTGTAGAGGACAAAAATAAAAACTGAAAAATGTAAATAAAATAAAAATGGAGATGGGTGTTTTGGGATTGTTCCAAAACACCAGTGACATTATGTCTGTTTCTAAACTTGACAAAAACAAACAAAACATTTTTTTACAAGCTTCAAATGTCCATTTTAAATCTAGGAAGGTGTGTTATGGTCTGTGAAGTGCTGTTAGCTTAGCGCTAATAATGCTACCTAAATACCTATTACAAATGAGCATTTTTGGTCCCAGATGTTTTCATACAAATGGTAAAGTAAAGACCGGCTTCGCCACTTATATACAGCTGTGGTGGAAAATTAGACAATTATACATATTCTATCAGTCATGACGGGTGGGCTCGGGTTTGGGGGGACAGTAACTTCTCCAGAGAACATCATTCTGGCCAAAAATGAGCTAATGCTTACGTTATATTGCTCAACCTGATTTATAAAAGAATTCCAACCTTCCAATACAATGCAGGGCACCTACAGATCTATGCAGTGATGCCCTTTTAATGGCTCCTGAGTATTAATACTTCTCCATTAGGTCCCAATAAAAGAAACGCAAACATCCTAAATCGTATATACAGATCATATTCTGGCTCTGGAAGTTTTGTGGGCAGCCTGTTCACCCGAGTAATGACTACCCTGAAAGACAATTGCAGTCGATTCCCCTGCTTTCCCGTCGTCATCACTCGCAATCAAAGACCTCCCCTTTGATACAGAATAACGACCCGCTACCGGCAATTGAGTTTTTTGGACGAGCCAGCAATCATGCAGCCCAAGACTAATGTGTTTATCTCCAGCCTGTAAATGAGTGAGGGAAGTGATTGCTCATTCCGAATTACCACGGTATTTGGTGGGCTGGTTTAGGGCTGTAAATCTCTCAAAGGCCAAATGAACGATGATCAGAATTCAACTCATTCGCGATCGACACTTGGCGGTCCGGCGGCAATGTAGATCGGAGGTGTAAGCGCCAATGAGGCTAATACATATCGGTGTAATGATGCGGAGAACGGGTAGCCCTATGGCAGCCGGAGATAGCTCTTGCATTCTGTATGCTGACCTAATTGTATCCAGTCGTATCCTTCTCCTCGTGGCTTGCTCCGGCACTTCATACCGCGTTCATTTTCTTCATTCAAATTATTCATCAGGCAAGCGTTTGGGTTTATTTCTCTCTCACTTGCTTTGTTTTGATACCTTTGGTGTGCTCTGGTGGGATTTGAGCAGAAGAGGAAAAAGTGCTTCTTGTTTTCTCTCTCTCTCTCTCTCTCTCTCTCTCTCTCTCTCTCTCTCTCTTTTGCCTAACACTATTGTTGAAACACCTTAAGTCCCAGGTGTGGAAAAGGGGGGTTGTGGGGGGAGGAGGGGGGGTGCAGGACTGAAATACGCCTGCCCTATTTAAATGCTTCAAAGGAGGCGCGCAAGAAGCATCTGTACGATCGAGCCCCCAGATATGGCTCTACCTGTGATGCTTACTTCCTCCATTTGATTATTTTTTCCCCTTTAAGAAAGTTTCCATTGTTGCAGAACTGAATATATAAAATGGTGATGGGCTTTCTTTTTTTTTTTTCAAGTTGCATTTGCATTCCTAGGCGTTGAAGCACCGGGGCTCATTTCTGTCAAATAATTGGCTTAACCCCTCAAATGGCCAGAAGGTGCTAGCAGGTCCAAACTTCGGCCACATAGTCCTGTAACTTAATTATAATTTTTACATACACTTTTTTGCACAGTGTTACGTGTATTTTTCGCCGAGGTTGGCTCTGATTTCCTGTAAAGGTCCACTTACACCATCCAGAGAATACAGTATATCGTCGCTGTCCAGAGAAAAACAGGTATCTCCAAAATAGCAACTTTACAGGAGAGGCCAAAACCCAATTTAATTCTAATGGAAGTCAATGGAACCAGACTTCTTCCAAGCGATCTTTGGGCCATTTCTGTTGGTCCATTCATCGGGAAATTAAAACACAGTGTAAACAGCAGCTCATGTGATCAAATAATAAAAGTAAAAATCGTTCAGAAAAATGGAGGGACACATGTTTTTTCATATTGGTGACAGCGACGATATGGTTACAGTAGTAGATAGGAGATTGGGTCTGGAGAGTTGGGAGAGTTGGGCCCTAAAGTTTCTGACATTAATGCTAATTACCACAGCTGCTAAGCCGAAAATATACATATCTTAGGCCATCCAGATATCGCATGCGCCGCTGTCTAAAGAAAAAACAATTGGGTCTTCGAAAATGCAATTTACAGGGGATGGCACAAAAGCCTGATTCTGTTATAACGTAAGTTAAATGGAACCACGACTTTTTTTTTTCAGGCATTTTTGGGCCGTTTCTGTTTGGTACATTCATCATGGAATGTTCCCACAATGTAACAGCGACTTGGTGTTTATACTGTGTTCAGAAATGACGCATCAAAATAAAAATCAACCAATGGAGATACATGTTTGGACCCCGCTTTGTGTTCGCTCCTGTAGCGTAAGAAAGAGGGCGAGCTATGCGACCCTCCCTGACTCGCATTCCCCTGGCACTAATGGAGATTTGATTGTGGCGCAGGGCCGACGGATGGGCGTACTCAGGCACGCACGTATGAGGCGCGAAAGGCAGGGAAGCGGAAAGACGGAGGGAGATGG
>JAMWET010002778.1:37500-171426 GCA_024036415.1 Prochilodus magdalenae | reverse complement strand
TCTCTGGCATGGCTAGTGTCTGGTTTGTGCACTGACTGGGTGTTTACAGAACTGCTTTCCATTTCTCTGAATTTGGGGGTCTACTGGACCGCTTGAGCTGTAAAATCATGGTTTGAATCATTGCCTTTTCTTTTGTGGAAGAAAATTGGCTCTCTGCCTGCAGGAGGCCTCCAATGGAGAATGGAGAAATGGTCAGCAACAACAGCAAACAAGGAAACTGCTCTCAGCAGCCACACGAAGGCCAACATGGTCCAATACATTGCTTTCACTTAATGAGGAATGAAATTCTTTCTTCCTTCTCTTTAAAATCTCTTCCTAAAATAAGGCCACAATATGGGATACAAGGGTCCTCTAACAGATTGGAGAATGACAGACTGGTGTTGTTTTGGATTTAAAGGTCAATAATGGCTTTGATTACAAAAAATATCAGCTTTTATTCAACAATACATTAACACTGGGTGGAACACCATACAGCATACATTTAGAGTGAGTTATACATTCAACCTAATTATAATCTGTAGAACAGACTCAGTATATACCACAATACCTACATTTAGAGTTATACATTCAGCCTAATGAGAAACTGTAGAACACGACTCAGTATATACCACAATACCTACATTTAGAGTGAGTTATACATTCAACCTAATGAGAGACTGTAGAACAGACTCAGTATATACCACAATACCTACATTTAGAGTGAGTTATACATTCAACCTAATGAGAAACAGTAGAACAGACTCAGTATATACCACAATACCTACATTTAGAGTGAGTTATACATTCAACCTAATGAGAAACAGTAGAACAGACTCAGTATATACCACAATACCTACATTTAGAGTGAGTTATACATTCAGCCTAATGAGAAACTGTAGAACACAACTCAGTATATACCACAATACCTACATTTAGAGTTATACATTCAACCTAATGAGAAACTGTAGAACAGACTCAGTATATACCACAATACCTACATTTAGAGTGAGTTATACATTCAACCTAATGAGAAACTGTAGAACAGACTCAGTATATACCACAATACCTACATTTAGAGTGAGTTATACATTCAACCTAATGAGAAACTGTAGAACACGACTCAGTATATACCACAATACCTACATTTAGAGTGAAGTATACATTCAACCTAATTATAATCTGTAGAACAGACTCAGTATATACCACAATACCTACATTCAGAGTTATACATTCAGCCTAATGAGAAACTGTAGAACACGACTCAGTATATACCACAATACCTACATTTAGAGTTATACATTCAACCTAATGAGAAACTGTAGAACACGACTCAGTATATACCACAATACCTACATTTAGAGTGAGTTATACATTCAACCTAATGAGAAACTGTAGAACAGACTCAGTATATACCACAATACCTACATTTAGAGTGAGTATTTGTTGCTGATTGAGTTTTGTCTGTAACATGTTTTCTGTTGTATTAAACCTGGTGTTGTTTTATCCAATAAAAACTTTAAGAAACTTTAAAATCCTATTAGAGTTTCCAGAGGGTCCAGACTGAGACGCAAGCATTTCAAACCTCCATATGTTTTGTTTGTTTTCATTTGTTGTTGTTTTTTTTTTCAATCAATCAAAATCGATCGGGATAAAATCTGTATATGCCAAAAACTTAATTTGTGCTGAGTCTAGTGGTACCTATAAACACAGTTTTCTCAGTATGAGATTAAATCGTTAAATCATCTCTGCTTTTCATTGTGAAATTTTCCAGCATGTGCTGCAGGTTTAGCATGCAACACCTTTCATTATCTCACTAGTCACCGAGATCTCGATGACTAGTGAGATAATAAAAGGTGTTGCATGCTAAACCTGCAGCACATGCTGGAAAATTTCACAATGAAAAGCAGAGATGATTTAACAATTTAATCTCATACTGAGAAAACTGTGTTTATAGGTACCACTAGACTCAGCACAAATTAAGTTTTTGGCGTATACAGATTTTATCCCGATCGATTTTGATTGATTAAAAAAAAAGCAACAACAAATAAAAACAAACAAACATTTGGAGGTTTGAAATGCTTGTGTCTCAGTCTGGACCCTCTGGAAACTCTAATAGGATTTTAAAGTTTCTTAAAGTTTTTATTGGATAAAACAACATCAGGTTTAATACAACAGAAAAACATGTTACAGACAAAACTCAATCAGCAACAAATACTCACTCTAAATGTAGGTATTGTGGTATATACTGAGTCGTGTTCTACAGTTTCTCATTAGGTTGAATGTATAACTCACTCTAAATGTAGGTATTGTGGTATATACTGAGTCGTGTTCTACAGTTTCTCATTAGGTTGAATGTATAACTCTAAATGTAGGTATTGTGGTATATACTGAGTCGTGTTCTACAGTTTCTCATTAGGCTGAATGTATAACTCTAAATGTAGGTATTGTGGTATATACTGAGTCTGTTCTACAACTTCTCATTAGGTTGAATGTATAACTCTAAATGTAGGTATTGTGGTATATACTGAGTCGTGTTCTACAGTTTCTCATTAGGTTGAATGTATAACTCACTCTAAATGTAGGTATTGTGGTATATACTGAGTCTGTTCTACAGTTTCTCATTAGGTTGAATGTATAACTCACTCTAAATGTAGGTATTGTGGTATATACTGAGTCTGTTCTACAGTTTCTCATTAGGTTGAATGTATAACTCACTCTAAATGTAGGTATTGTGGTATATACTGAGTTGTGTTCTACAGTTTCTCATTAGGCTGAATGTATAACTCACTCTAAATGTAGGTATTGTGGTATATACTGAGTCTGTTCTACTGTTTCTCATTAGGTTGAATGTATAACTCACTCTAAATGTAGGTATTGTGGTATATACTGAGTCTGTTCTACTGTTTCTCATTAGGTTGAATGTATAACTCACTCTAAATGTAGGTATTGTGGTATATACTGAGTCTGTTCTACAGTTTCTCATTAGATTGAATGTATAACTTACTCTAAATGTAGGTATTGTGGTATATACTGAGTCTGTTCAACAGTTTCTCATTAGGTTAAATGTATAACTCTAAATGTAGGTATTGTGGTATATACTGAGTCTGTTCTACAGATTATAATTAGGTTAAATGTATAACTCACTCTAAATGTATGCTGTATGGTGTTCCACCCAGTGTTAATGTATTGTTGAATAAAAGCTGATATTTTTTGTAATCAAAGCCATTATTGACCTTTAAATCCAAAACAACACCAGTCTGTCATTCTCCAATCTGTATGAGGACACTTGTATCCCATATTGTGGCCTTATTTTAGGAACAGATTTTCAAGAGAAGGAAGAAAGAATTTCATTCCTCATTAAGTGAAAGCAATGTATTGGACCATGTTGGCCTTCGTGTGGCTGCTGAGAGCAGTTTCCTTGTTTGCTGTTGTTGCTGACCATTTCTCCATTCTCCATTGGAGGCCTCCTGCAGGCAGAGAGCCAATTTTCTTCCACAAAAGAAAAGGCAATGATTCAAACCATGATTTTACAGCTCAAGCGGTCCAGTAGACCCCCAAATTCAGAGAAATGGAAAGCAGTTCTGTAAACACCCAGTCAGTGCACAAACCAGACACTAGCCATGGTCCCACTGCTGTTTTGTTGGAAAAGCTTAACAGAATGCAGGTTAAAAATTTACCTTCCGGTTCCTGCAGATGCTGCTGCACAAAAATGATCTCTCCCTCAGATGGCCCATCCTTGCTTACATCACATGACAAATTGTGACCATTCACACACATACAAAATAAATTTCATCTAATATAAACAACTGACTGTTCAATTGCTCACAAGGATGGATGTCTTTAAAGGAAACAGGGAGGTACAAATTTCAGCCACCAAAATATAAGACATTAAACAGGCCAAAATCTATAGCTAATAAAAATAAGACATTTTGCTGATTAAACTGATTTAGCACTGTTAGATTGAGATTTTTGAGCAGCATATAAACAGTGAAAATATCAGCCTGGAGGAATCCATAATCACTGTTCAGGTCAAATATCAGGAGGAGCTATAAAAAAAGTTTATAAAACGGTGAAGAAACAGAGAAAAAACAAAAGTGCAAATATAACAATAGAATTCATAGACTCTTAATTTATAGTCAACTTCTCTGTTGTTGTCTTGAGGATGTTGGAATTCATGGCATTACTTAATTCTTTAATTGAGAATATTTTATCTAAACTTCTAGTCAGCTCAGTTTTTAAACCTCTTTTTTGTTACTGGGCAGGAATTTTCATTTCAGTACGCCACTGCTGCCTAATCCCACCTTTGGTCGGTCCAATTCTGAATCATTCCTATGTATTTATGTGATTTGATACAGCAGATGTTTCCAAACCAGTCCTCAGAGACCACCAGCTGGACCACATTTTTGTCCTGTTCCATCTCCCAGCACTCCTCTAAATCAGCATTTTCTGGGTAATCAGCGTTCTGCAGCCTTGTTTACCTGGCTCTGGGGTACTGACTGGCTGGAGTAGAGCTGAAATGTGGAGTGGCTGTGGGTCCTTCAAGACTTGGTGGGGAATTTCTGGTTTATCAAATCGTGTGAGTGGCTCTCAGTCCAGCTCCTGAGGACTCAACACGCTGTTCTCTTTTGAGCTTTTTCTGAACGAGGTGTGATAAGCAGGAGAGGGCGGGGTTGTTTGGCACAGTGTTCATTTCTAGGCCAGGAGAGGGCGTTGTTCCAAAAATGTAACACTCAGTTCAATGCTTTTTTCATTTTCCTTCTACCACTCCGACTTACTGCCCCAACATGCATCACAACTGCGTTAGACAAGAGGACACCCCCTGCAGAAAGGGAGGAGGAGACTGTGAGACAGTATACATTGCCCGCAGGTTAGCCTCTTTGAGCTAATTGGCTAGCCATCCAAACTTTGCTATATTAAACAGTTTGAATGAACTTTGAGTATAACGTGCATAACATGTGTAACCTGAATTTAGAACAGAGCCATGCTGAAGCCACTTATTCTTGTTAGCAATGTTGTATTTAGCATCCTACTAAGCCAGCTAGCAGGGGAAAGGATGCAGTGCATCAACAGTCATGTATCATCAAAGCTGAATTCATTATTTTTGGGTTTGAAAAGAAAAATCCTTCAGGCCACAACGATTTCCAGGCAAGTTCTGCTATTAAATTTGACACTGATGATCGCTTAACCCTTTCCCCATCTGAGGGCTCATCCAACGCCCTTCACTTGAGCTAATACAGGGATGCAACAGCCCTTATGATGGTACAGGTGATTTCCTGTGGGCATTGCAATGGGGGGCTATATTCATCTACACTTCCATTTAAAATTATGAAATAGATTCTATTATACGCTCCTCAAAAAGATGGATCTTTAAGCATTCTCACAATAGAACCATGGACTCTTTAATGTCTAAATGGTTCTTTAAGTGTTCCTCAAGACTGATGGACAAATGAGCTATATATGGTTCTATATGGAACCTTTTTGAAAATGGTTCTATATAGCACTAAAAGGGTTCTGCCTCTGTTATAAGCAAAGCTTTTAATAATATAACAATTAACACAGTAGCATGATGGATTTCTCATGTAGTGGCATTTGAGGGCTTGAAGGTATTGCATATTCAACAGGGGTTTCCGTTCCTGTCCTACACGAACTGAGATTTCTTGGGATTCCCTGAATCTTTTCACAACATGGTGCACAGTAGACACAGAAGAATTAAAAAAGAATTTTTATCTTAAAGAATGCAAAATGTTGTTTTTCAATCATTTGAAATTCTCTTACAATTTGCCACAAAGTGGGAAGCTTGCAAAGACTGAGGCTTCGGTAGAGCTCCTTTCTTCCCTCACCTGCTAACTAATTCACTTCCGTATTGTGGAATGCTTCAAAACAACATAACTTGAATATTCTCTAAACCCTGTCCCAACTGCTTTACACTGTCTTGCAGCATCAAATTCTAAATTTGTTAAAATTTAGAAAACACAATCAAGTGGAACATTGGAAGTTTATTTGCATCAGTAAAATAAATGTGTAAAGGAAATAATAAATAACAATAACTTTTCAAAAATGAGGTTTACATATAATTTATCTTTAAAAAGCTTATCATTACTGCCAAATAAAAAACACCGAAAGCAACATCTTACCTAATCCAAGTACGCAATCTGCATTGTATACATTGTTACTGTATATTAAAATAACACTAATAATAATATTAAAAGTAATTCTAACCTTTTAAATGCTGATGTACTTCACCAAGACATTTGAAGGTCATAGTCTGTTAAGACCGGGACAGCTTCATGAATAAATACGTTATATAAATATTTCAAAGACAGAAGTTAATTTTAATTTTAATGGAATTTTAATATGGTTAGTTGGCACAAAGCTATAAATATTGTATTAGCCCCACTAAATATGAGGAATTCAAAAGTTGGAGTAGATTGGCAAAAAGGAATAACATGATTTAATCAGGAAAAACTGTTTAACTGTTTTTAAACTTTCATTTGCTGGGAGATTGGTTATGCTGACATATGGAACATATAAAAATGGCTTTAGTATGAGAATTTAGCTAAGCTACTATTTTGTTGGGATATGCTGTCTATTGAAAGCAATGTTACGACAGGCTATCTAGATGCTAAAAGCTAGCCAGTCTTAGTTTTCTATAATTGATGTTATTTACATTCTATTAGACTATATGAACTATCTACTGCTGCCCTGTTTTTGTCCAGATGTACCTCATGGCCTGGTAATCAGTCATGAAAGCAAAGCATCACGACACAGCAAATGTAGCTCTAATATCCACATACTTAGCCTCTGTTCTGCTGCAGGTCAGTGAAGCCGTCCAATGACCTTGCAGAAGAAAACTCCCTATTTTGCTCAATGGAAAAGCTCCGTGGCGGCAGCCTGGCGAATTTATAATGAATCTACAGCCTTAAGGGGAGTTTTCACGCTCTGCTCTCCGATTCCACCCACACTCCCCCAGTCTGGGTCTGCCTTCACCTCCACTGTTACACCTTTCTTAGCTTCCTGAGAAAGGGAGCGAACCGTGAACTCCTGTCCGTTTAAACCTGTAATGGATCAGCAGTTTAACTGCTCTTGAGACCCACTGCTGGAACCAAACACACCTTTACAGCAAGGAAAGTCAGAGTGGCTGTAAGCATGAGGGCACACAAACTCCTATTACCACATCAAAACAAGGAGTCATGCATGTCCCATAGGTAAGGAAGTACCTACATGTAATAATAATCTGCATCATCTATATATGCTTCTATATAAAGTAATATGTCCGTATGTAATTTACTTATAAGTGCATACATGTAACAATTATATATCCCATATCTGTTATATACCTTACTATAGCAGGTTTAATTCATTTTGGAGATACAAGGTTTAACAACAGTATGTCAGTATTCATAAGCAAAAACAACATGCCCTATGTGTAGTTTGTTTATTGTTCTCCAAAAAGGTAACTACACAGAAGTCCCTAAGTATCCCCAAATATCCCTAAATATTATTTCCCTAATATTTTTAATAAAAGTAATAATAGAAATGATTTATATAAGTACTACGGCATTGCTGTAGGACAAGAACGACATAAGTAACATAGTGCTTCAGGTGACTGCTTCCCTGTTAAACACAGCAGCTGAGGAGATCCCCTGCTGGTCAGGATAGCAAGCAAGTCACTTCTGTCCACAGCCCCAAAAACCCCAAAACTCAGGGCAGAATGACACAGTAAGCAAGGACATGCATAAACACGTTAAACACGTCCATGGGCAAACGTGTAACAACACCATTCCTCTCAAAGCAAAAGCCAATATCGCCAAGTACTTCATAGTACCAGAAAACAACGAACTTAGCTTTGAGAATTTTCATTTTTACACAATCAACACGATATGGACATAGAATATACTGGCATCTTAAAAAAAAGTGCAACACGCTAAAGTGCAAGTGTGTGTGTGTGTGTGTGTAAAGTACATACCTAGTGTTGTATGTAGTCTGCTTTTGTGCAAATAAATGAATATTAATGCTAAATTAAATAATATAATCAATATACAACACATGTACGTTTCAACAATTGAATTACACTTTGCACGTTACATTATCATACGCCTTTGCAAACATACATAGAGCCAGCTTTCTTACTCCAGGTCTACAATCTTGAACAAATTTGCTCTGAAAATGATCTCTACTCTGAAAGCATCCAGGAAGCCGTTCCAATCCACCCCAAGAGACATTTCAGAAGGTGTAGGAACAAATTTGCCCTTTGGGGGGTAATAAATGAAAGATGCAATCTCCTTGAGCTTAAAGGTCAAACTGGAATAAATGACTAGCTTAGCGCTAATTCAACCAGGGCCATGGGAAACTAACAACTGTCTCATTAGCCCTTACACAAAACACTCCAGCGTTGTCCCACTGTTCGCCCACCCCACTGAGCGAGGAAGAAAAATAATTACAATGGCTTTAAAATGTTACACACTTCCAGAGGTTTTTACGTGTCTCTGTTAGCTGGGAAGTGAAGGGCTAGCATGCTGAGTCCTGTAAATGTTTATAGACGTAAAAGCCTGCTCCTCAAGGGGCTTGTTTTAGCATAGCTGGGGTTTTAATGGACTGGATGGCGCTGATACAGGTTTATTAGCGTCTCAGCAGAGCTAGGGGCGAAAAGGATGCAATTTAACGGCTCCAGTGGTGATTAGAGGAGGCTGGACTCTCACTGAGAATATTAGAGCTGTTTAGGTCCTTCTACAACTGTACAAAACGTATTACCTCATACATGAGCAATGTCATTCCTTAAAAGGATAAAGTGGTGTAAACAAGGCTAGCAGAGAGCTTACAAGGAAACCCTAGCATGGCTAGCATGTGGATGCTAACTGCACACACCTGTGACCTGTGAGTTTGAGTTAAACTGAAGTGTGTGGGGGATTCTTCAAATTTCTCACTGCTGAACATATCGAAGTGTAATATCGTGCGCTAATGTGTGACAGAAATGCTAATAATGCTGTGTTCAGGTGCTCACTGGAAAATTGTATATAGCAGATGGTTAACTACTGAATATGACTTCACTCCATTTTGGTATTTGTCCACCACTACATATAGCAACCATATATCGGTCCGCTGTCTTGATCAGATGTGCACCCCACTGACTGTCTGACACTTTTGGTCCACCCTAAGACCACCCGGAACTGTCCTACGCACAAGATATAACTAAACCTCCTCAAACTGATTCGAAATGCACACATGCTGACTTTTATTTTGGAAAAAAACTAGGACTAATATTACAAATGCCTTAGAGGGTAAAATAAGGACAAGGCCTGATATAAATTGATTTAGGTTTAAATATTGCTGACACTAAAAATCATTCACTCAATACTTGTATTTAAGATAATGAACGTAAAACAGAAAGAACAATAAGTAAATTAAACTGTGAGTGGAAAACAACCACTGGCTGGGTGCCCAAAAAACGCTGAGCAAAACATCACTGAACGGCCAGCTTTGTTGGTAGTGGGCCAATGGTGGTCTACCATTCTCTTTATATCAGGGACTAGGTGGTTATATGTTTACCTAATGTTAGTTAAACATTGCTAATGTATTACTTTCTGTTAGTTAGGTGATATTTAATGCATGTGTTAACAAAAACACAACATGTTATTTTATTACCATATTTTACCTTATGAAATATTTTAAAATCCTTAAATATAGGCTTAGTTTAAAATTTTCAAAGTAGCCCTCCGGGGATGTCCATCACAAACACATGTTGGTTTTGAATGCAGTGCTGTCTAAAGTTGTGGTTTTTGGCCTTCCTTTACGCACAAAGCTTTTTTCAGACTCCCTGAATCTTTGGATGATGATGACATGCAGTGTAGAGGGTGAAACACCTGAGATCCTTGTTTTTCCTAAACTGCTGGATTTTTTCGCTGCTTGACGTTTGTCCATGTGACAAGCCACAGCCTACGCTTGCATCACCTGTTGTTTGATCATTTCACAGTGTTTGTAAAGAACACCATAACAGCATATAAAAAATGAATAGCTATGTCAAATTTTGAATGTTACTGTGAACAGTAATTTGCCATTGTTATCTTAAATCTAATCGTGCACAGAGCTTTATTTTACTTCACATTTACAGGTGCAAAGCAGACTTTCTAAAGCCCCTATATAAACGTGCCAACTTGGCGGATTTTCAGCTATAGTTCCCGTAGTGCTTAGCAATCCTTCTACTGTGAGCCTGGCTCTGATTCCTCCATATCCACCTCTAAGAAAAGTGCTTCAGTTGTCTGTTTGCCAGGAGGAAGAATGACTAGTGGGATCAGCGTTGGAGCCGGTTGTTATTTTCAGCGTGTGTCCAGTGCTTGGCCCCCTTAGTCACTGCTGCTCGACCCTGTAATGTCTCTATCACATTTAAGTGGCCAGTGGCCCGCAGAGGCCCAACTCCAATCACTCCTGAGGGAGCTCGAGCTGCCATGTGGAATTTATCTCTCTTCATTTGCCCTGAACCCAACACCATTATTTAACCCCACAGAGGTCAAATGCTTACCACCCACCCACACACACTTACGAGAGAGACAGACAAAGAGAGTGAGAGAGAGAGAGAGAAAAAGAAAGATGGATGGCAGAGAAAGTGAAGCAGAATTGCTGATCATTGAATTGATGAATAGCTTTGTGCCTTTAGAGATGCTATATGTCTCAACCCTTTGCATCGTGGGATTTGTAGTGTAACTCAAGCATGAGTGAGTTGAGCTGGAAAACACAATTAGAGGAGCAGACAGGTCACTGTTTGAAAAATGAATGGGATAACTTGTACCACTCGACATAGTGGCTGAACAACACTAGGGTATGCCCTTCACTTAAAAAGCAAGCTTGAGTTAATCTCAGGCTTGAGAATGTAAATGAATAGTTTCTGTTATGTCTAGGTACGGTGGTGAGACTGGAATGTTATCACTGCTGTGTTTTTATTTATTGATAAAATGGATGTCTTGGCTCAGGCTTGGCTACTACAAAGCATTGATCTTGGCTCAGGCTCAGCTACTACAAAGTTTTAAGCTTCACTCAAACTCTGCTACTACAAAGCCTTGATATTGGCTCAGACCCAACTATTACAAAGTCTCAGTCTTAATTCAGCTCTGACTACTACAAAGTCTCCTTTTTGACTCAGACTTAACTACTACAAAGTCTTAGACTTGGCTTCAACAAAGTCTCATGCTTGGCTCAGACTCAACTGCTACAAAGTCTCAGACTTGACTCAGACTCAGCTACTACAAAGTCTCAGACCTCGCCTCAACAAAGTCTTAGGCTTGGCTCAGATTCAGCTACTACAACGCCCCAGTCTTGACTTGGATTTGGCTATTACAAAGTCTCAGTTTTGACTCAGGCTTAACTACTACAAAGTCTCAGGCTCGACTCAGACTTGGCTTCAACAAAGTTTCAGGCTTGGCTCAGACTCAACTACTACAAAGTCTCAGTCTTGACTCAGACTCAGCTACTATAACGTTTAAGGCTTGGCTCAGACAAAACTACTACAAAGTCTCAGGCTTGGCTCAGACTAAACTACTACAAAGTCTCAGGCTTGGCTCAGACTCAGTTACTACAACGCCACAGTCTTGACTTGGATTTGGCTACTACAAAGTCTCAGTTTTGACTCAGGCTTAACTACTACAAAGTCTCAGGCTTTGCGCAGACTAAACTACTATAACGTTTAAGGCTTGGCTCAGACTAAACTACTACAAAGTCTCAGGCTTGGCTCAGACTCAGTTACTACAACGCCACAGTCTTGACTTGGATTTGACTACTATAAAGTCTCAGTTTTGACTCAGGCTTAACTACTACAAAGTCTCAGGCTTGGCTCAGACTCAACTAATACAAAGTCTCAGTCTTGGCTCAGACTTAACTATTACAAAGTCTCAGTTTTGACTCAGGCTTAACTACTACAAAGTCTCAGGCTTGGCTCAGACTAAACTACTACAAAGTCTCAGGCTTTGCTCAGACTAAACTACTACAAAGTCTCAGGCTTGGCTCAGACTCAGCTACTACAACGTCCCAGTCCTGACTCGGATTTGGCTACTACAAAGTCTGCCTTGGCTCAGATTTTACTGCTACAAGACAGACTTAAATTCATTTTGTTTCATATTGTCTCTGTATATATACAAAGTTGCATCACATAAAATGGGAAAATAAACAAAACTAAAATAAAAGTGAAATAAAATAGTGCCCAGTGTCTATCACAACATGATTTTCCTTTGCTGCTTGTTACAAATCGTATACTCCTGTAGGAAATGATTGGTCGCTTGTCACTTGCTAGTGTGATTGCACAATGAATCTTGACTTGGAAATACACAAATGTTGGATGAATTATTGTGAATCTGTTATAAACAATACTAGTAATGATAATTACAATCATAATAAACAATTCTTCTACAAAGAAATGTAGCTTGTTTGGAAAAGGCTATGGTATACCTCAATGAGGGACTATGTACACCTTAATGAAATCAAGAACCTTGTCTGTAAATGCCTTCTCATTAACTAGCAAGTATTAAGGCCCAGTGTCATCACTGTAGTTAGGATACCTAGCAATTCCAGTAAAGCACGACAGCAACCCAATTACCTTATTACCATAACCTGAGGTAAATACACTCATCCTCAAAGAGTGGCACAAATAGTCCCACCCAGAAAGATTAAACCAACAGGAATTAAACTTAGGCATGATACTGCTCAAACTATAGAAACTAAACTTAACATGTTAAAGTGTGATACAGACGAGAACACATTTCTCATGTTTGGGTGAGATATAGAAAAGTAAACCTGAAGCTTTAAAGTTCTATGGTCCTCCGGAACTGCATATTGCTTTAAAAATTGTATTGCGCATTTCAGCCTGAACTATCTGTGGCTGTGTTCAATTCAAATGCATGGAGCTGCAGCCTTCATTCTCTTCTCGAAGCCTGCCAGCTGTGTGACAGGGCAGAACCGAGAAGAACCTCAGCTAACGAACGTTCCTCAGCCAGCCAGTCAGGGAGAATCCATTCACAACTTTTTCCCCACTGCATCCCACCAAAACACAGCTGTGGGACCCATCCTGGCAACCCAAAGTGGGCAAACTCGGCTTTGCCTCCAATCTGGCAACCCCAACCCAGTAAAGAGCCAGTGGGTCTGAAAGTTTGGGAGCGATAAAGAAGGAAAACTCTATGTCTGAAAGTTTTCTACCGCTCAAATAAAAAAAGAGAGAGAGATATGTTTTTAAAAAGCTTGTTTCAGCTGCATTGATTTGGCCATTTTCATACTGATTAAAATAATTAATTAGTAATAGTAATTAGTAATGCGTAGTTTTTTGTGCATATTAATTCAGCAAAATTAAAAAGTCAAAGGAACTCCAAATGGGAGAAACTATTTTCTATAAAAACAAATTGTCTCAGCTGCAACATATCATTCCCTACTCCGTGTTACAAGATGATGTCATCTTGTCAGACTATCGTTACTGCCCACCTACTGGCGAGCACGGCATACCCTTAAACAACACACAGAGAGCTAAAACAGGGAAACTTTCACCTTCACAGACTGTAGCAGGAGTGGCATCTGGTGAAGGTGTCAACCAACTTGTTTTAACTGACTTTCAGAATCAGACTCTGGCTCAAACTGCTATAGCAGTGCTGACACCATTGTAAAAATAACCACTGCAGTGTAGGAGTGGAATTTGTAGCAGGTCCCACTCTGGTGATTGACACCAGTCAGCACCAATCAGAGTAAACTGGGCCTAAAAACACAGGAGCTCTAACAGTAGTGGTTTTCTCCTTGCGGGCTATGCCCCTCACCAAGTGGGCCAGGTTGGCACTGCTAGGGGTTTGTTGGTAGTCTTTTTTTATTGCACAATATTATTATAAAATATTGACATTTAAAACAAAATAACATTTTAATATTAAAACATTATTTGCAAAATAAACATATTTTAGCCATGGTCTTTGGCTGTTATGGCAAAATGCATAATTCAAGTAACTGACATGGCTAGCCAGTTCGGTACAAGTCAATGTGAAACGTGTCTTGTTTGGATCACATAGAATTTGATTGCCATAAATAAATGACTGGGCTTTTTCTGCTCGGTGTCGCAGGTTTTTGGTACACCACTGTGTTACAACACTGTGTCATATGTGCACTTTAAATAATCTGCTCAGGTAAATCTGCTGGTGCATCACAGAAGGTTTCGTGACCAGCTATGTGGGCCACAGCTTCAAAAAAGGTTGAGAACCTCTGCAATAGGGATCCGCACAGGTATCAAAATTAAAGCCCAAGCTCAAGATTAAACCACAGTTTAGAGGCCAGACCTGAATAGGCCCAACTGGTCCTGCTAAAGCTGAAACTTAAGACTAATCCAAAGTCAGAGGAGTTTTATGGACTTGTTAATGGTACCTGGCAGGGACTGCATTGTCCACAGCGTGGTTCCGCGAAAGAAATGTAGTGTTGTGGTTCTCCAGTTTCAGTAAGGGGGATGTTCAGCCACTCCTCTTCTCTGGAACATATCCCGACTCAGCTATAGCCATAAACTAGAAAGAGAGATTGGGAGAGAAAATAAATATATTGCACTAAAAGTGACCAGAAAACAAACCCAAGCTTGCTTTTGTACTTGGGAAATCAGATAGAATCTAGGATATTTTACATAAGCCAGATATGCAGCCGGGCCCCATCAAGCTCAGCTTAGGTACCAGACTAGACAGAAACATAGCGGCCTACATTTGCCTTTTAGGAAAGGTCCGTATAGAGGTTCATGTGAAATTTAAAGCAGCACTTTTGGGGAAGTTTGTGAATCCCATATATAGCTATATAAAGACACAATCTAATTTGTTCTGACAGCTAGTGTCTTTCTTGGATAACACTGTTAATGATCAGGCAAGGCAACTTGGGGCAGCCTATCAGAGTACAGTGGGCAGGGATGGGGTGGGGTGTCAAATCAGTGATGTACAGTCACTCAGTATATCGTCACTGTCCAACGATAAAGTATCTCCAAAATGGTAACTTCACAGGAGAGGGCAGAAACCTAATTTCATTTGAATGTAAGTCAATGGAACCAGACTTTTTTTTTCCAAATGACTTGGGCCAGCTGTGTTGGTCCATTCCTCATGAATTTTTCACACAGTGTAAACAGTAGCTGCTGTGTTCAAATGATGCATAAGAGTAAAAATCAACAAAAATGGAGATACATGTTTTTCATTGGAGAGCGATGATATCATCGCTGTCCAATGAAAAACATGCATCTCCATTTTTGTTGATTTCTACCTTAATGCCTCATTTGATCACATGATATGATGTTTACACTGTGTAGAAATTTCATGAGGTATGGACCAACAGTAATGGCCCAAAATGACTTTGAAAGACGTTTGGTTCCATTGACTTTCATTCAAATTGAATGAGGTTTTTGGGCTCTCCTGTAAAGTTGGAGATACCTGTTTTTCTTTGGACAGCGATGATATGAAAGTGGTTACTGTACTGTAAGTAGTGTGCTGGTATATCTGTACTGGAGTATTTCCAATCTGGGGGATTTCACAGTGTAATATTTTCCAGTTTACTACATTATGGCCAAATCTGTCCCTCCTTTTGGCATATGTCTGCATAAAACATAATATGTCAAAGGAGAGTGAGAGAGAAACAAGCCCACCAATCAGGGTACAGTGGTCACTTTGGTTTGCGCTTGGTTTGACCTGTTGGACAGAGCTTGGTTCTACCTAATGAAGCGTCTCCTTTAGTGTTCTGTGCTTTTGATCATTGTAATAAACATCAGCATCACACTAATTAATGACCATCTATTAAAAGATCAGTGGACTGAGAGTGACACCAAAGTCTTTCCACGACAATGAGTTGATTAAGAAAGAGACCTGTTCCAGAAATGATAATAGGACATTAGAGCCATAATAAATCATGCTACTTTTACTCCCCATACTTATATAGAGTATATTTGAAGATAAATCCTTCAGTACTTTAACTGTGGAGGTCTAAACGGAGGAACTAGAGGAGTATTTAGTATCTCTATCTCTATGGTTACAGGAATATTGGGTATCTCTACTTTACGTACATGGTTTGCATACTTCATCCACCACTGCAAACAACTAGAACATGCAGTTTGTGCTTGAGAACAAATCTAATTAAATAGAATTTGAGCTGTAGAGTAATGATATTTTTAGCATGTCGCATATCGAAATTGGAATCGGCCGGAATGCAGTGTTGTGCTCAGATTTACTAACCTGTAATTATGCATACTGGTAAGCCCTGAACATATGTACAAACACAAAACTGAAGAACCAATCTGATTTCCTCTCTGAGTCCCCACCACATGCACACCTTGCTATCTGCGCCGTCTGGCGAAATGACGGCAAAATCAAAGAGCTGGACGTTGCCAGGTTTCACACAAAGAGAATGTGCAATGCGAGTGTGTTCCCGCTGCTGAATGAGTCTGGCATTGAGTCATGATCTGGCAACCCTCCACAGAGGAAATGGCCCTTTCATTCCAGCCCCGCAGCCCCGGAGTCGTTCAGAATGAGCCGAATTTATCTGTGTCAAACACTCTCCGCCTGTCTCTCACACACTACTCCACCTCCCTTCCTCCCTCCCTCTCTCTCTCTCTCTCTCTCTCTCACACGCTCACACACAGATAAATGATGTAAAATGCAGCTGTCGGATTCTCGCAACATATTATGCTGGATCTTCCTACAAGAATTCCTACAAAATATCCATCATCACAGACGCACAAAGTCAGTTCCCTCCATTTGCACCAAAATCACTCAAATGAATTTTGTGGACTGCTTTTTCTATCTAATGAGATTTTTTGGTTTCAATTTTAGAAGGAAATGTTTTAATTTTAAAGGCCATTCAGACTCAAATGTTTGTTTCACTCACTAATATGATAAACAGTCACCTAGCCTATACGCTTATTCTACATCTATGGCATTTAGCTGACGCTCTTATCCAGAGCGACTTACAAGGCCATATTACAGGTAGGCCAGTGTAGTGTTAGGAGTCGTGCCCAAGGACTCTTATTGGTGTAGCTCAGCATAGTCACCCAGAATGGGAATCGAACCCCAGTCTCCCACATAGGTCGGTAGCTACCTGGTGAGTAGTGGTGTTATCCATTGTGCCACACCACCAACTTATTCTCCGGGGGTTGCCAAAGCCTAACCCAGCGCTCACTGGGCAAAAGACAGGAAACACCCCAAACAGGTCACCTGTCCTTCACAGGATGTGTACTGTATAATAGTAATGTGAGTGAACACACATGTCTTTGGGCTGTGGAAGGAAACCAGAGAGAACATGAAAGCTCCACACGTTCCCCGGCCAGGGAATCAAACATAGACCCTTCCTTCTATATGGTGACAGTGCTACCGACTGCACCACCATGCCACCCCTCTTTTCAATCATCCTCATTTAATATCATTTAAAAAGTCTTTATGTAATGTTTAGTGATTGAGTAGTGAAGCGGTCATAGGGATGATTCTGGCAAGCTAGTTCAAAGCCTAATATAATATTTGGATAAGGACTTTCACTACCCTTTCAGGAAGTGGGGATTTAGTACGTTTGAGTGGTTAATAAAATGTGCCCTCTAAATTGGTAAAAATTAGGAGAATTGTCCTACTGCCGTTCACATGGGGAAAAGATGACCGAGTGCCCTGTAGGGTGCCCCTTCATGCCATACATTATGCTGATGTGCCCTCTAGAGCAAGATCATTTGATAAGTCCTAGGCAGTGCCCTTCTAGTGATGAAAACAAGAAGCAGTGGCCTATATCAGGTGCCCTTGATGCTCCCTGTGGGTGCCCTTCCAGTGGAGAACTGCCCTCAAGCCTTCCCTACATGACAGTGTCCCAAAGGCTGCCCTTTCCAGTACATAACATGGCAAGCGGTGCTGTTTAAGTTACTCCTACAGGTGAGAAAACATTATGAAGTGCTCAATTAGGTGCTCCTCTAACGGAGAAATGCCCCTCCAATGGATGAAATATGATATTGTATAGCTGCACTCACAATGGGATAAACTTGACGTTCCATACAGGTGCCATTCAAATGAAAATATAGTCATACAGTGCCCTCTTAGATGCCCTTCCAAGTAAGAAAACTTGACAAAGTGCCCTACAGCCTAGGGTGCCGTGATACAGTCTAGGGATCTTATCAAATACGTTGAAAGAAAGATATCTGATTTTTCTTTTTGTGGCTTTCAGTTGAGAAGAACATCCCAGCTGATTCTCCTCTACACACTGTTTTTACAATAGGTGTCTGGTTATAATCATAATCTGGATTATCTGATAACATAACATTAATCTAGGATGATGTCTAGTCAGCTTTACTTCTCTGTGAGGACACTTCAAGCTGATTATGCGATTATGACTCTAACAGCATGAATGCCTCCGAAAAATCCAGATCTCCGGTTTCCTGAGCACTAACGGTCCAGGACTTGTTCTTTGGCTTCATTCTAATATTGCTCTGCTGATCTAGTGCTTCAAAAAAAGGATATTGAGCGTTGTCATCACCAGTTTCCTAAAGACTACTTAGGGGAGCAATAATCTGAATTGAAATGCATTGTATTGCTGCAGTTACTAGCTAGTGACTTTCATCACTCCTAATTCAGCCCAAATGTGTTCAACCAAGATTAATCACTTCCGTTAATCCCAAAGGTGCTGAACAGACCTTCATCATTTCAAGTTATCCCAGGTTTTCAGTAGAGGTTAATCGTTTCAACTCATCATCCATCTCCAAAACACATCCTAAAAGTACCCAATGGAACTTTGTCATTCCAACTCATCCCAAAGGTACCCAAGTAAACTGTTGTCACTCCAACTAATTTAGAAATACCCAACTGAGCTCATCCCATAGGTATACGATGGGCTGTAATTCTGCTAACTTCTCCCAACGGCAATACTGTGTTATTGTGTCATTACTCCAACTCATTGAGAAGATTCTTCACTCCGACTCATCTCAAATACGCTCAGTAGATTATCATCATTCCAGCTCACCACAAAGATGTTCAATTCTCAAGACGCTCAACAAGATTTCATCATTCCAATTCATCACAACAATGTTCAGTTGAGCTTAAGAGGAGTTTCATCGATCAACGTTGTCTGAAAAGTGTCTATCACCCCAACTCATCCTAGAGGTGTTAACTAAAGCTTCTGGACATATCCTAAAGAGATTCAGTGGAGCTTCATCACTCCGGTTCATCCCAAACTACATTACTCAAAGTCATGAAAGAATGAAGGTGTTCTGCAATTCATTTCTAAATTCTGGATTCTGGATAAATTCGTGTTAAAAAAAAAAAGCTTCAGTACTTCAACTCCTCATTTAGACTTTAATTTATTCACTCCAATTCAACTCCAAGGTGTCCTAATGGAGTTTCATCATTCCAGCTCATTCCAAAGTAGTTCTCATGGAGCATTCCAAAAATGTTTAGCGGAGCTTCATCACTCCAACCCATCCCAAGTGTGTTCAACAGAGCTTCATAACACCAGGTCATCCAAAAGATGTTCAAAGGAAGCTTCATCACTCCAACCCATCCCAAGTGTGTTCAATAGAGCTTCATAACACCAGCTCATTCTAAAGGTGTTCAATGAAGCTTCATCATTCCAACTCATTCCAAAAGATGTTCAAAGGGAGCTTCACCACTTCAACTCATTCCAAAATGTTTAATGGAGCTTTATCACTCCAACTCATTCCAAAGATGTTCAAAGGGAGCTTCATCACTCTAGCTCATTCAAAAGCTGCTCAGTGGAGCTTCATAACTCCAGATCATCCAAAAGGTGTTCATTGGAGCTTCAACACTCCAGATCATCCAAAAGGTGATCATTGGAGCTTCATCACTCCAGACCATTCATAAGGTGATCAATGGAGCTTGTCACTTCAACTTATTCAAAAGGTGCTCAATGGAGCTTCTTCACTCCAACTCATCCAAAAGGTGGTCAATGGAGCTTCCTCACTCCAGATCATCCAAAAGGTGCTCAATGGAGCTTCGTCACTTCAACTCATTCAAAAGGTGCTCAGTGGAGCTTCATCACTTCAACTCATTCAAAAGGTGCTCAATGGAGCTTCATCACTCCAGATCATCCAAAAGGTGCTCAATGGAGCTTCACCACTCCAACTCATCCAAAATGTTCAGTGGAGCTTCATCACTCCAACTCATCCAAAATGTTCAGTGGAGCTTCATCACTCCAGATCATCCAAAAGGTGTTCAATGGAGCTTCGTAACTCCAGATCATCCAAAAGGTGTTCAATGAAGCTTTATCACTCCAGATCATCCAAAAGGTGCTCATTGGAGCTTCATCACTCCAGACCATCCATAAGGTGATCAATGGAGCTTGTCACTTCAACTTATTCAAAAGGTGCTCAATGGAGCTTCATCACTCCAACTCATCCAAAAGGTGGTCAATGGAGCTTCCTCACTCCAGATCATCCAAAAGGTGCTCAATGGAGCTTCACCACTCCAACTCATCCAAAATGTTCAATGGAGCCTCATCACTCCAGATCATCCAAAATGTTCAATGAAGCTTTATCACTCCAGATTATCCAAAAGTGTTCAATCAAATTATTGTCAGTGCTTTTCTATGGGGATTACATGTCTGCAAATCTGCACTGTAATATCTGGGTCTGCAAAAGGTGGACTTCATATAGGTGAATCTCCTGGTACTGCTAAAATACAGCCTACTGAGAGTAACACATAGATGGTAACTCTATATAGGAACTGAACAGAGAAAAAAACCATCAGAGTAATGACACACTGATTTACTGTGTCTAAAGAGAGAGATGACTGGGCCGGATGTGTTAGAGTTATGAATGCCAGCTTGCTGTGGTTTAATGGCCACAAAAGAACAAAACGGGAAGAGCCATGCACAGCGAGTGGGCACGCATGGCTGGATATTAGCTAAAGCACAGAACTGCAGAAGACGTACTGTTACGCCCTATCTGACCACTGTTCTCAAACAAATGAAGATAAGCCAAGTCTAAAAATTAAAAACTGGAGAAACGAAATGTAATAAATCCCTAACTGCCGGTGATTCACTGGATGTGTTTTTCAGAGTCTCTGTGGCTTTGGAGTCCAGTAACTAATGAAGTCTAGTCATCTTTCTCACATTCATTCAGTTTCAGAAATCCCCCTCATATCATCATATCTTCTCTATTCTCTGTTGCTCCCTGTGGTAACCATTCCTCTCGCTGTTTGTCTCTTCCTCGTCTTCCTTTCCTCTCTCTCTCCTTTCTGGCCTTTGCCTCTTGATTTCCTCTTACCTTCCATTTCCTGCTTACTTTCCAACTTTGTTACCTTCTTGTTCTCAAATTCTTTCTAGTGCTCCTTTCTTTCTAGTTTTTTCTCCCATATTCCTTCTTGTCTTTTTCTCCGGTTTTCTTTCCTCCTTTTGTTTCACTTATCCTTTTCTACTTTTTTTCTTTTTGTATTTCTTTCATCTCATTATTTCTCCTTTCTCTGTCTCTCTCTCTCTGTCTCTTTCTTTTCTTTCTCTCTAGCTTTCTATGTTTCCCTCTCCTTTTATTCCCTTCTTGTTTCTGTCTTTGTATCCGTCTGTTCTTTTCAGTCCTGATTGATTCACTGTTTTGGCTGCACCATTGTCTTCATCTTCATCTTCCAGCAGGAAGCACTGCTCTGACTTTCTGCCTGCTACAGTGCAGATGTCCTGCCTCTTTCTCTCCCAGTTCGTCCGCCAATCACACAATGCCATGTGGCAGTTTGTTGGCGATGTGCTAGATTGTTGGGTGGATGATTTGGGATAGGTTTGTAATGGCTGCAGAAAAACTCCATCATTTACCCCTCACATGTGGATGCCCACCCCAGCCTCTCTCTCCCTTTCTCTGTGTCCCTGTGCTGGACTCCACCCTTAAAAAACAGAATAAAATCAGTGAAACAAAATTAAACATCAGCATTTACTAAATGTGTCGGACACCAATTAAAGGAATTTGTCCAAAATGAATAACTACGAGGACTAAGAAAGCTGTAGGACATCAAGAATAAAGTTCAAGTTGTTGTAAACATCCCAGTAATATATCAGGACATTGCAATTTACACAGTGTGAGCTATTCAAAAACCATAATTAGGTAATTAATGTAAATAAGGGGTAAAAATGTAAACAGAGTCCATTCAGAGTGGTTTGGTGTAAAACTCATTGTCAGAAATATCCACAGTGGTGGTGGAAAGCAGATTTCCAGTTCTGAAAGCTCACTCACAGAAAGTTCTGACAATATATGGTGATGAATATACTGCCTGATATCTGATACACTGTTTTATGAAAAGTGTTCAGACTGAAATATAGTTTTTAAAATGTTTTTTATGGCTGCTAGACACATACATACATACACACATACATACATACATACGAAGGTACAACATGCATACATACATACATACATACATGCATACATACATACATACACACATATATACATACATACACACATATATACATACATATATACATACATACACACAAAGGTACAACATGCATACATGCATACATACATACATACATACACACATACATACATACATACATACACACATATATACATACATACATACACACATATATACATACATAACATACGACATAACAATATCGATACAGCATGCATACATAATACACATAACATACATACATACATACATACATACACACACACACACACACACACACACATACATACATACATACATACATACATACATACGAAGGTACAACATGCATACATACATACATACATACACACACACATACATACATACATACATACATACATACGAACGAAGGTACAACATGCATACATACATACATACATACATACGAAGGTACAACATGCATACATACATACATACATACACACACACATACACATACATACGAAGGTACAACATACATACATACATACACATCACATACACACAAGCATACATAACCTACGAAGGTATACAACATACATACACATACATACATACATACATCGACATACAACATGCATACAACATACATACGAAGGTAAAACATACATACACACATACATACATACGAAGGTACAACATGCATACACACACACATACATACGAAGGTACAACATACATACACACACATACATACGAAGGTACAACATACATACACACACACATACATACGAAGGTACAACATACATACACACACACATACATACGAAGGTACAACATACATACATACATACATACATACGAAGGTACAACATGCATACATACATACATACATACATACGAAGGTACAACATGCATACATACATACATACATACGAAGGTACAACATGCATACATACATACATACGAAGGTACAACATACATACATACATACTGCAAATGATATAATACATTGACGAAGGTGCATATACATATCATCATACATACAACACAATATAAATACAGTACATACCCACAATACATACGAAGGATACATACATACATACACCATCCATACGAATGTACAACATACATCAATACTTCATGGGTACAACAACGATACATACATACATACAAACATACATAAATACATACACGACATACACACATGGCACTACCACCCCTTAGCTACACATATACATAACGCAACAATACTGAACGGCCTATCCCATACAGATACATTCAATGGTGTACAACATGCAAGGCATCATAACATCCACATTACATACAGAACTTAGAAGACTCGTGTTGGTTCAGTGGTGGGTTTTGACAGTAAGTAAAATGTCTACATTTTCCAATGTTGTACATGCATGCACATTGAGATGAAGGTAAGTAAGTTACAGTCTGGTTTCCATCACCAGCCTGATCCTCAGTGTTCAATGGACAGAAGGGCATCACTGTAAATAAAGAAACTTAGAAGGGACTCGTGAGTGTGCGTACAATCACCATTTCACACATTTGACAGAAATCACCACTCTGAACTGAAGTTGACATTTCAACCAAACACGGAATTTACATTTCAATCACCGAATTATGCAGACATGTTGAGAAAGCATTCCCCCTTTTAATGATCACTCTTCTATATATAACCATCATATCTATCAAAGAACCCTAGAGGAACCAAATTATGCCTGACTCATATTCTGTATCGACTTCGGACTCTTTTCTGCTTGTTTTGGCGAGCACTGAACGTCTTATCATCATTCAGATCACAAAACCGGTATTTCCTCTTCTGCACAAACACGGTACGGACTGAACGTTTAGGATCTGCACTTTCCAAACACTCTGTCTTCTCTTCACCCCTACAGTGAACCTATTTCACATCAAACCACTGGCTTCCTCCTTGACTAAATTTACAAGTGCTTCGTATGAAAAGCATGATATTGGGCATGACTCCAAACTTTTGAGCAGTACAACACACTCTGCATGGACTGAAAGCAAGTTCTGTCGGATAGAACCGCAGCTTTCTCCCTTTGTCCCTAAACGCAAAGCAGAATCTGTTTGCATTTCGGCGTCTAACAGCTTCTGGTCAGAACCGCTACTTATTACACAGCATTCGCTATGTGCTGCGGTCTATATGTGACCTGCCAATGTGCAAATTAAAGCCATTTATCTTTGGGCCTCATGGCCAAGGAGAGGGGGAAAAACGTTTTAGGGAATAGATTATAGATATGAATCACCATAATACTTCACACATGCTGGCGATGAATGGAAATATGAGCCGGTCGCCGTTGGCGACGTTTGGTGTCTGGCTGGAGACTGTGGTGTTTTTAAATGGCTAAAGGTGGTCGGCCAATCTGCGAACGAGTGTGGTTAACCTCGGAGCTCTCTCTCTTTCTCTCTCTGTTGCTGTTTTGTCTCTGTACTGAACAGTGGGGTCAACTGTCGTCTGGTCAATAGTGTAAGGAGGTAAAACAAAGTGTAAGGTTCATCCGGTCAGGAAAATACAGTCAGGACAAACAGTGCAGACATCACCACCTCAAAAAACTATGACAACTGAAAATATCTTCAGCTCGGTTAACTAAGTTTACCTGCTAGTGATGTCTTCTATAGCTCTCAGCTGGTTATGGTTCATTTAATGTGCACTTGCTGTATTCAAAAGTTGGGTGATGGTCTAAGTGAAAATAGGCTAGCCTTGCAGCTACATGGCTGCCTTAGCCAATTGCTTGGATCACGCTGCATAGTAGCTTACCCCCCACCTTCTTAGGCACATTTCCTTCTATCTAGAGACACGGTCCATTTTACCAGCTTTACCTACCATGTACATATATAAACCTGTACATCATCCCTCAATGGTCAGGACCCTCCACAGTACCACCACAGAGTCTGTATTTTATTTTTTGGGATCATTCTCAGCACTGCAGTAACACCGACATGGTAGTGGTGTCTTGGTATGTGTGTGTTGTGCTCATATGAGTAGATCAGACTCAGTGCTGGGCTAAAAATAGAGCTGTGGGAGGTACCACTGATGAAGGACTAGAGAATGACCATCTACAAGGTGAAGCAACTAGGTAGGAGTGTCTAATAGAGTGGACAGTGAGTGGACACAGTGTTTAAAACACTGCTTAGGACAGCTGTCTAATTCACTCACACCAGCACAACATACACTAACACACCACCACCACATCAGTGTCACTGCAGTGCTGAGAATAATCCACCACCCATACAGTACCTGTTCTGAGGTGGTCCTGTGAAGAACAGGGGGAAAAGGGGTTAACAAAGTATGCAGAGAAACAGATGCACTACAGTCTGTAATTGTGGAACTACAAAGTGCACCTATATGATAAATGAAGCTGATAAAATGGACTATAAGAAAGCGTTTCCTAATAAAGTGGGTGCTTTTGTATATTTACATAACCTTTATATAAACGTAAGAAGCACTTTATTAAAGATGTAGAGCTGTAAGTTCTGTTTCGCTACTGTATTCAAAGGCACTATGTTACACATTCAGTTCTACTTTGTTTACCTTCCGTATTGACAGGTTCGAATTTCTTTAGTCCATTCTGCTTGATTTGAAGAGCACTGAACTAAAATCTGCACTCAGGACACAGTTTCTTCTCTTTTCTCTGAGCTATGAGTGATAAATAATCAAGATCAAATCCCAGAATGTTTTTATCATCGCTTGTGAGAACTCTGAGGTCTAAAGGTTAATCGAAAGTGCGAAAAAGATGCTTTGCTAACTTCCATCTTTAAAGAGTTAATCATCCCACGCTTCATGTTTCTAAACCACACTTGACATCTCGATGGGCTGAAATCCGCCAAAGAAAGCTCTTTTCAAAAATGTTTCTTCCCTCGTTCCACCTCCCTGGTGTTTACTGGCTATTCCTGGCTGCCGCCCAGTAGATGTGATTATTCGAAAGCCTCAGTGAGGTTAATGACATGCTTAGCCCATGCAAATCCGGCACCGCTGCTTTTAATTGCACTAATAATGAGGTTTCCTATGACCTTCCTCGCTTTCATCTAATTATAATAAAAATACATATAATCTCCCTCACTTCTAAAAGCTTCCACAGGCGTTAAATATCACCTCGGCTCAATCATAATCCTCACCGACTCCTCTGACGCTGGAGGGACGGGGTGGGCTACTGTGTGGATTTTGTAATTCTGCAGTTGACAAACTTTGCGCCATACACTAAAGTGTGAGTAGAGAACCAAACCACAAATGTAAGTAACCAGCTGGATCTAAAGTATCTACTTCTCCTGACCAGTCACAGACATGTAAAGCCAGCAAGGGTCAAGTAGGTATTCATGTGAATATGAGACATGTCTTTTTCAGAGAGTCAAACAAGTCTTCCCACAAAGGAACATCTCCAGCTCATTGCTTCATAACACTCAGTGAGTTCATGGTATATCTGAATAGTTGTCTTCACTTTATTGTGACTGCTAAATGATTAGCAAGCTAGCTAACACTTACTACATGCCTTATAAGAACAAGCTATCAGGTGGTCAAAATCTCTGTTAGTTGGAAACACACCTTAACGTTCCTGTAAAATTTGCTGAAATCTTGAAGATCTTGAAAGGTTCCAGCAGGTGAACTGCACCTACAAGTTTCAACTCCTGCAAACGTTCCAATGATGGAAACCTTCGGTCTCGGTTCCTGTTAAAGTATGCATGCTGAAAGACAATTTCCTAGATTTCCAAATATGTCCAAATGTGCTTAAATGTTCCAGAGAGTCTCCTAAAGTTCTATCGTTTCCAAGGAGGTTCCTATAGTGCAAACTTGACCAAGAGTTTCCAGATTTTCTTTAAAGGGTCTTGCTACGGAAAAAAACCCCAAAAATTCCTGCACACCTGAAAAACATTCCTGGTCATTGAAAAGGTCCTAAAGATTTCAATCAGCCTGAAAGCACTTTAACGTTTCTGAAAAGAGCTCCTGAAATGAAACCCTAAATGCTCCTGAGAACGTTTCTGAGATTCAAACATGCCTACATTTTCCTCAGGTCTTGAAAAGGTCCTTTTTTAAAATTCCTGGGTGTTGATGGAGAAACAGGTTGTGACGAGCGCTGAGCTAAAACCAAGGCAATATGTATTGAACACATGTGTAATCAAACACTGCAGCAACAAGAGCAAAGTGGAAATAAAGGGGCAAGGCAGAGACAAGAATCAAGAAACAGGCAGACGTCAAAACCAGGCAACCAATCAGAGCAGCAAAAGTACCAAAGGGGCAAAGACAAACCTGAGAATCAGAATAAAGTCAAAAAGCAGATCAGCAAACAAGATCAGAAACAGAGTGGCACTTCCCAACGAGCAGCGTGAGAGAGGATTGTACAAGCAGACTAGATTAACACCAGGTGTGTGCGATTTGTACTCGGGAGACGCAGATCTGGAAAACAGAATGTGATTGGGAGATGCCGGACATGTGACAGTGACATCCTTGGGTGGTGGGTTATGGAAAACGGAGTCCGGGAGATCGGAGATGAGAGGAGAACCAGCAGGCATGACTCTGGGTTCCTGAACAGTTTCCTTTGGCACAAAAATGCCATCCGAGATTTTCTGATGACAAACAAGCATGGGCAGACATCGCAAACAAACACATTGCACTGTGTTCGTATCCACCGTAATCATATGCTGTCAGCAGATGTCCCTATGGAACTCTAGATGGTGGGTGCCAAGACAGGGAGAGATCAGAGAGAAATATGCTTAAAGAAAAGTAGAGGAATCAAATTGACCCACAGCATATGCAGATCTGCCCAAATGGAATGCTGTCAAATGTCTTCTAAATCTATATTTCTCTATTTATAGACAAAATATGCCAATAGATGTAGATATGTGTTAAAACATCTGGACATATGTAGATGAAACATATGTGATAGTGTCATCTGGTAATCTCTACATATAGGTAAAGCATACACCTTCAAACTGACACATACTTGTATTTTCTTTGCATATGGGACCAAGAGTCAGTGAAAGCACTTCACAGAACTATTCAAGTAGAGGTCAGAAGCGCACCGAAATCAAAGTGCTCTGTCAAGAAACAGCAACTATGTACTTCAAACACTGTTTTCTCAAATTGCCCTCAAGTAGAACTGCTGTCATTCAGGAACATGATGGATCATGCTGAACGGTTTGGAACCAGGGCTTGAAACCACCTTCTAGAAGTCTAAAAAGCTCTACAAAAAAAAAGCCTCTAAAAGCATGTAATGATGACTGATATGAAAAGGTCAGCATGTGTTGGACTGCTTTAAGTGCTGTGGATGGTCAGCAACTGAACACTAGAAAAGAGGCTCTAGAAATGGTATTGAGATAAACAGGCTTCGGCAATTGATTTTAATTGTACCACAAAATAAGCTTTACCTAACATCACTGCTAGCTGGATCAGAGCAGAAAGTGCAATTAGCTTCTAAAACCGGACTTTAGAGGTATGGATAGTCTGCAGATTCCATGAAACTGAAAGTGAGTCTCCTGGAAAGAATAGAAGCAGTAGTGAACATCAAGGACACAAACAAAATTACAAGTAATTCAATAGCTGCACACAGAAGGAAGAGTGGGGTTGCAGTGCTAGTGGAAAGGAAGATAAAGGTTACCAGGACAACGAATAAACGATAAAAAGTTAGGCTGGTATGGGTAATATTTACTGAGCTACACATACAGAAGTAGTGTCTCTCAGTATGGCATTAGGTCACCATGTCTGCTAACCTTTACATTTACGGCATTTAGCTGTTAAGGTTAATCATATTACAGGGAGGCCAATGTAGTGTTAGGAGTCTTGACCAAGGACTCAGCACAGCACAGCATAGTCACCCGGACTGGGATTCGAACCCCAGTCTCCCACATGTGGTGCTGGTTCCCTGGTTGGTAGCAGTGCTATCCGCTGAGCTACACCAACCACCATGTCATGTCCAACCACCACAACATGTCATATGTCTCTGCATGGAGTTGTAGAGGCCCCCAATGGTGTCTTGTGATAATCTGTCCCATTCGACCCTTTGTAGTAGGAGTCGAGGTCTTCTGGACGTGTGATGAGGGAAATCGGTCATCTCGGTGTGATGCGTGAAATCGGTCATCTTGGTGCTGAATGCAACACCATTCTGAATCACTACATGGCAGTCTGACACGACACCATTGCAGTGCATTGCAGGTAGACCAGCATTGTGTAGCTGCCTGGTTCATGGAGGACATCACTGCTCACTGAAGGTCCACAACTAAACATCCACAATAAAACTTTGTTTATATAAACTCTGTGTTTACAATATTCCTACTCCTCTGTACTCCTGGTATACTGCACTGCAGTTTAGTTTTGACCTTCTGAGATCAGTAACCGCAGCTGTAACTTCCATTTTTACTGTTACTTACTAAAACCACAGGAGAAGGGCATGTTTTCGCAACAAGTGACTTAAGTGCACCCAGAAAGCCAGCGGAGGTCTGGAAAGAGAAATGTAATGCACCCTAACTTAGTGAAAATAGCAGCAACTGACTACAACCTTTACAGAGTTAGAGGGCCTCATGCTACCTCTCCAACGACACATGACTTTTCATTGTAGATATTGAACGGCGTTCGATATGTGATCTTTAAGGCACTGCAGATCAGCAAAGAAATATTACAACAAAAACAAACCCCACAGGTCAACAGAGTGTGATGTGCCCTTTAAAACAAGCCCTGGATCGCATTGCTGAACTTCAGGAAGCCAGAGCTATGGACCCAAAACCATCAGGCTTCTCATCTGTTGTTAGGGTCATAATCACATTATCAGCAACTCGTGAACAATGCACATTGCCGAGCTAGCTGCTTTATAAGCTATGCATGTATGTGGATATAAAAATCGATTATTGACCTTAATCAACAAGGTGGATTGCCTTTTTAGCAGTGTGCGCTGCCACTGCGTCTCCCTCCATTTCTTCCCTTCCATAGTTGCATAAATAGTTGCACCCAGAAGGAGTGAACCAGCAGGAATGAAACTGAGTGAGCAGGTTTGACATTATGAGACATGCGAATGGTTCATGTTGCACGCTTGGCTGTGCATGTGACGTAAGCAAGACGGGCCTTATAGCTGCACCTGACTGACCCAACAGCCACGATTGCAGACATTCAGCGAGCAGTGATGCCTCCCTGAGTCATCCTGTTAGTGCCAGCACCATCGGCAGACTACAGCATGCATGCAGACCATCTCTGTCACCAAAGACTGCAATGGTGTCGTGCCAGACCGTCATGGAGTGACTCAGAAGAGCAGCGGGTCATCTTCAGTGATGAGTGTTGCTTTTGTCTTGGTAAAGGCCACCAACGAATCTCTGTGTGGAGGCACCGAACAGTTCGTTGTCAACCATCCAGAAGGCCTGGGTTCACTCCATCCCCAACGCACAATCTGCAGCAACTGTGCGAGAATATTTAAGATGCATGGGATGGATTATCACAGGACAGCATTAGGAACCTCTACAGCCCCAAGCTGAGACGTGTGACATGTTGCATTACCGACACCACACAGAGTGATATTACTGTATGTGTAGCTCAATAAATGTTGCCCTGGTAATCTTTATCTTCCTTCCGAATAGCATTACAGTCCCACACTTCCTTCTGGCTGCAGCTATTCTTCTGATGATGGGTCTATATTAAAAATACATATATCGATATACTGTAAAAAGCTGAAACACTCTCAGCGCTAGCTATGACTCATAAATAATAAATTATACATGACAGCACGCCTTTGAGTTCATTTGCTTCATGCAGTATTGACATTGGACGTTCTATTATGCAGGGCTAATACTGTGCAGCTATAGTGAAGGCCAGAAATGAGTCTGATTGTTTTTTTTTATGGGTCAATTATGAAAATAACATTCATCTGTGTATCTTTGGAAAGCAAACAAAATAAACTAAACAGAATCCCAGAAAGCAATTATACTCCTCATCATTCCTGTACATAGATTTGGGGGGATTAATTTCATCAGCAGGACACGCTTTCGCCCCGCGAGGGAGCAACCGCTTAATCACGAGGCTCAGCGCTTCTTACTTCCTGTTGCAATGCATTATGGATCCTCAACTGTCTGAGGAAATAACCCAGGCGACACACCTGACTGGCCCACTAATGAAAAAAGGGTTGGGGGAGTGGGGGTGGGGGGGGGGCATAAAAAAAAAAAAAAAGGCATGAAAAATAATTTAATTCATTTTCCTAAATTAGAAATTCAACAATGCACAGAGCCTTCGGGCAGTATCAACAATTAGATGGCGGGAGGGGAAAAAATAAAAAGAGGCAGACAATTTAGAGGAAAGTAATGAATTAAATTTTCCACTGAATCTAAATGAAGTGAGCTGTTATTCCGGATTGGTGGTGATCATACATTTCATATTTCACGGAGATGGCGTATTATTATGTATGGGAGCGCCGTGCACGCTTGCTTGTTTTCGAATTAATCCTGCGCACCGCCGTTTTGATTATACTTTGTAATGAGTTCTGATGCCTGCCCAGGGCCCGATCCCAGCAGATCTGGAGTCCGTCCTGCGTTTTCTCAGAGCCAAAGCGAAGAAGAAAGCTCCTGCGCTCTACCTGAGATCTCCTCCTCCTCCTCCTCCGCCCTCGCTTTCGTCTTCAAGGCCGCGCCGCCGCCGCCACCGCAGAGATGCAAGACTCAAATCATCGCTCTGCTGCTTTTAATGCTAATTAATGGAAATTCTCTCAGAAGTGCCACCTCCCCCTGCCGACACTGTAAAACTGCCTGGATAATTTAGGCTGTGCTGCTTAAAAAAATCATTTCACCCAAAAATGTAGTCACCCAGTTTCACACCCCCTTACACCAAATGCAACAAGCAGTACTGGGGTAACACAGTACAAGTGTGTTTCAGTAATATGAGTTCTGCTTGACTGTAACAAAGTACAGTCGTATCTATATGTTTGACTTTCTATATGAAAATCAGTAGACACTTCCTCTACAGCAGTGGTCACCAGCCCTGGTCCTGCAGTCTCTAGCACCAATTACAAACAGCCACACCTGCTTCAGCTCATAATCTTCTCCTTTGGCTGGATCAGCTGCATTACTGCGTGCCAGAACTTATATATAAGTGTAGTTTTAGGTACTTTAAATGTATTTTAATATGCACTTTAATATGTACAATTAGTTCTAATTAAATATACAGGGGTTGGACAATGAAACTGAAACACCTGCCTGGTTTTAGACCACAGTCATTTATTAGTATGGTGTAGGGCCTCCTTTTGCGGCCAATACAGCGTCAGTTGGTCTTGGGAATGACATATACTGCGTCCTGCACAGTGGTCAGAGGGATTTTAAGCCATTCTTCTTGCAGGATAGTGGCCAGGTCACTACGTGATGCTGGTGGAGGTTCGTCCTTCTTGGTGGTATGCTGACATTACCCTGGATACCGTGGCTCTTGATACATCACAAAGACTTGCTGTCTTGGTCACAGATGCGCCAGCAAGACGTGCACCAACAGTTTGTCCTCTTTTGAACTCTGGTATGTCACCCATAATGTTGTGTGCATTGCAGTATTTTGAGCAGAACTGTGCTCTTACCTGCTAACTGAACCTTCACACTCTGCTCTTACTGGTGCAATGTGCAATTAATGAAGATTGGCCACCAGGCTGGTCCAATTTAGCCATGAGACCTCCCACACTAAAATGACAGGTGTTTTAGTTTCATTGTCCAACCCCTGTATATTACATAGTGCTAAAGATTATATTTAGCATAAGTATATGAAGCACATTTTCAGTACATGAGTTCAAGTATACTAAGTACACTTAAGCTGTATACCTCAGTATTTTCTCTTGGCTAAGCAACAAAAACTTTTATTACTAGCCAGGACATTATGGCAGAGGCTGAATAAAGGGATAGAAGAAGACATGGTTGGAGGAAGTGTGGGAGAGAGTGAATGAGAGAGAGTAAGCCATCCAGGGACCAGACCAGAGTAAACATCAGACTGGCTTTTACTCGTTGGCCAGAGCTAAAAGGACACAAGACAGTCGCACGGATAATGGGAAAACAATAAGGATCCCTCTGAGGAGTGTTCAACCCTGCCACTGTAATGATAGATTGTGATATAAGGGGCATTCTTGTCATCCCTGTTTCAGTTTTGCAGTTTTTCCGGATTCCAAAAATCTTCAGCAATGAAAACTAACCACCCACAGTAAAATTATCCTGTATTATTTTTCTACCTCATAAGTCGATATGTTTGGTTCTTTGTCAGTGTTCTGACTCCACAGTCATTTAGAAGTTACGAACACAGTTTTGGTTATTTAAATAAGGAAACAACAAAAATCATGTGTGCAATCTGTTGCATCCATATGCCTGCATGATGTGCATGCACGTCAGCAGAAGTCAGACTCTGTCTCTGTTTTAGAACTCTACTGCATTCTCAAACCAGCCAAACCTGGGAGGAGAACCAATCTGGCAACCCCGATGGTAACTGTGCTCACTGTCTTTTACATGAAGAACTAACAGAGTGTGTAAATCTCACTAGCAGGTGGCATATTGATGCCATGAATGAACTCCCAGTAATAGAGATCTTAAGTAATATCACAGTATTCCACAGAAGAGGGAAAGGGGGATGGTCCTCTCTGAAGGTAGCTGCTGTTTGACCCTTTTTTATTGGGGTACATCCCATCTGAAATCAAGCCCTGCCAGTAATAAGATTTAGATTTAAGATTTAAATCCCTTATTGATCCCACAGTGTCTCTGCATTTTACCCATCCGTGAAGTGAAACACCCACAAACACACTCACTAGTGAATAGGGGGCAGTGAGCACACTTACCCGGAGCGGTGGGCAGCCCTATCCACAGCGCCCGGGGAGCAGTTGGGGGTTAGGTGCCTTGCTCAAGGGCACCTCAGTAGCTACTGTCAGTTCAGGGAATCGAACCGGCAACCCTCCGGTCACAAGGCTGGTTCCCTAACCTCCAGCCCACGACTGCCCCAATCAATATCAATAATCAATATATCAGCACATTGGCATCATTTCAGTGGGCATGCCTACATCATAACTCACTCATATGAAGGTATTCAGTGATGGAGTAACAGGCTGTATATGTTTACAGACTGCTGGACAGAATGAAAAAGTGTGTGAGAGAGAGTTTTGCATTCTCTCCCCTTCCCCTTCGATCTCTCTGTAGGAACAGAGAAATGAAAGAAAGGGTGGAAGGAAGCCACTTGTTTAGTCTTCATTCAGCAGAAGAGACAGTGCGATTCAAACTGATGATGAACTAATGAAGAGGAAAAGAACAATCTATCTTTTACAGAGCAGAGCTTCTGCTGAAGCCCCTCACTTTCCATCAATGCAAGCACTTTCTGTCCTACTGGTTCATCTGCATGGTGGCTGTTGTTAGCCCTATTCAAAAACAAGTCAGATTGTGAATAACGGTTGTGGATATTAGACAGGGATTATTAGCTTCTATGAGCTTATCTAAGCCTCATTAAACCTGCGCTAAAATATGATCTCATCCCGTCTTTCTAGGAAGATTTGATTATACCTGAGTGGAAGTACAAAGTACAAATAAAACGTACTAACATCATTTACACTGAAAGTAGAGAATGTTTTAGTCTTCTGCTATAAAGCTGCCATTTTGGAGATACCTGTTCTTCTTCAGCCATTAGTTCTGTCATATATACAGCTCTATGTCATATATACTGGAAATAAATTAGAGACCACTGCATTTTCTTACTAAATCAGCATCTCCAGATGTACAGCAGGTTCTTGGTGAGGAACAGAAGGTCCGGTTCTAGCTTTACTGGCAGATACAGTGAGCATCTGGTTCATATATACAAGGTCAAAGAGCACAACACACAGGACAACACAGCTATGGACTAGCAGCGGGCGAAAATCAGTCTCTACTGACTGTGATGAGCACCCCCTCATTCGAATGTCACTTAACCACTGTAAGATGACCTCAAGTGACCTGCAGAAAGACTGGCTGGGGTGATATGTGCAGAAGCATGGTTTAAAAAAGGCTTCTGGTGGCATCACTAGTCATTTTCTAAATAAACAGATCTAAAATACAATATTTGATCAGGAATCTGGGAGACATGTTTCCATAGCAGTGCATAGAATAAAGCAAAACAGCTCATTTTGGTCAAACCGAAACCCAGAAACTGTAAAACTAGAGAAACTGATCATTGTTCACTTGTGTTTTTCCAGAGCTGTATATATTTACCATATTAATTAGAATAAGATTTGCATTGGGGTACGTCTGTCCACTGAAAGTCTTCTGAGTGAATTACAACCTCATGTATGTGCATGTAAGTGCCCATGCTAACACATAGGGAGCAAGTTTAATCAAATCACTGCAGTGATGATCAACAGCCTGTGAAACGAGCAGGTAACAGACAGATACTGCTATGATCGGGAAATGTGTGTTGGTCTGTCATCAGAGTGAGCGTCTACCAGCAGTTGAGGCTGAAAGGCTGTTATTATCCACAACAAACGCAGTACAGTGGGGAGGCGGAGAGTGGTATTTGTATGTTGAGGAACGGTGAGAGAGACACAGGAAAGCTTTGAGAGACAGACAGAAAGAGAGAGAGAGAGAGAGAGAGAGAGAGAGAGAGAGAGAGAGAGAGAGAGAGAGAGAGAGAGAGAGAGAGAGAGAAAAAAAAATGAGCCTGAGAATATGACCCAGGCTGTGACTCTGCTTGCACCCTGGCGGCGATAAAATCACTCAGCATTGCTTGGACAGCTTTCAATTGGCCTCTGATGAGCATTTCAAGTTAACAGTAGGCAGACAGCAACTTCAACTGTATTGTGTGGTCATGCCAATCAGAGCGAGTACAAATCAGCCCTTTACATGATAGTTACATTAAAAGAGAAATAGCAAACTGATATTCTGGAACTTCTCAGTAGCTGTTGTTCTAATTGATTTCAGAACTGAACAAAAATGTAACTGTATAAAGTCTACTACAGATACGTAGGAAATGCCTTGTTGATGAGAGAGGTCAACAGAGGCTGGAGAATGGTCAGGCTGGTCTGAGCACACAGAATGGCTATGGTAACCCGGAGGACCACTCTATACAACTGTGGTGAGCAGTGAACCCTGAGGTGGATGGGCTACAACAGCAGAGGACCACATATTATGCCGAGGCTGCAGTGGGCACAAACTGAACAGGTGAAGACGCAGTCTGGTCTGATGAATATTGATTTGTGCTGAAAGACACAGCTGAGTGTGTCAGAATATAGCACCAACATCATGAATATGTGGACTCAGCTGGCCTCGTGCCAACAGTCCAGGCTGGTGGAGGTGGTGTAATGGTGTGCATAACGTTTTCCTGGCACACTTTGAGCCCTTTAATGCCAACTGGTTATTGCTTAAATGCTGAAGCCTGTTTGAGTAATGTTGCTGACCATGTGCATCCCTTCACAGCCACAATTTACCAGCTTCTAATGGCTACTTCTAGCAGTAGTGTGGAGTATGTCACAAAGCAAAATCTGCTCAAACTGTTTTTAATGCGCTAAGTGTTGTTCTGCGGCTTTCACAGCCACCAGATCCGAATCCAGTAGAACGCCTTAGGGATGTGGTAAAGCGGCATTAATGTGCTCCTGAAAAAAATGTAGAAATTTCATAATGCAGTCATCTCAACATGGTCCAGCATCTCAACGGAATGTTTCCAGCATCTTAGCTGTTTTGGTCTTGTTCCGATGCCAGGGCTCTTTACTCTTCAAGAGTCATTGGAAAACTGCTACAGGGTAAATCAGTGCACCAGTGTTACTTTGCTGCCAACAAACAACATATATTAACAATCCCATAGGGACACTACCAGAAATTAGCATTAACAGCTTGCTCATTAGCATTTCCTAGCGGTTTTCCTTCCTTGTTTTTGACAAGTTTAGACGTTTATGGCCTGCACTGTAGGCCGAACACAAATGGCATGGTTCACTGCTGCCCGTCCAAGTAAACTGCAAAAAAATGTGTTCATCTATGTCTCTACATAGAGTTCTCAAAGCCCAGAGTTAATACAGCTCAGTAAATCAGAGAGGGAGAGAAAGAATGAAGGAGTGCATACTGGGGGAAATGATGGCAAGTTTTTTGACGATTTATTGCATCTGCCTCAAACTATTTCTACATATTTATGACCATAAGCTGAGCAATTTACCAATTAGGAACCAGAGGAGCATTCACCACATGAGAAACGGACGCTCTAGTCTGCTCATAGGCTGCTGGAAAACTGCACCGCAGAGATTCCCCTCTCCAGATTTCAGTAGAAAACAAAACCACTGTTAAATCTCGCACAATCAAAGATATCTATTAACATTTAGGTCAGTGATTCTTCAGCCCAGTCCTAGAATTCAACCTGCTCTGAAAATGTCCTGAATGATAATTGTTCTAGTGATTTATCTGGCCTAGCCCAGTTCAATAACTCACTAGCTCATTCATGAGAGGAATCAGACCTGCCAAAGCAGGGGAAACACTGAAATGTGCAGTACATGGATGCTGGCAATAGGACAACAATTTTGTCATTGTTTATCTCAACTGTACGAAGAAAAATAGCTTAACTAAAATAGCTTAAGTTGTACATCAGGTATGTTTAAGAAATGTCCGGTTATCAACTATGTTATTTGTTGAGTGAAGGCTAAACACTGCAAATGTTGAGTTTTATTCATCATAACCTGTTTTTCTGCATAACTGTAGGCGTGTTGTAAAAATACATATGCAATAAACACTGTGATAATACCTCTTTATGTAAATGATTGAGCATGAATTATCATCTAAATTCACATTATTAGGGTATAACTAGAAGCAATTAATTCAGACAGGTGTTTACAGTAAAATGTGTTTATTTAGTTAATGAGAGCTAAATAAAATGGCTTATACTTCAAGACATATTCTGTATTGTAAGGTGCAGTTTTAGACATTAAAGGAGGAAATTGTAAGATAATTCAACCGATTGAATTTATACTCCCAAATAATAGGCAGCATACCACCAGAAAGATGTAGTGTCCCCTACCATAAGAAACAAGGAAAAGCACAGTGCCTACTCTTTAAATTTAGCATTTACAGCTGCCTACAGAATCCTGCAGGCTTAGCACTAACTTCACCCTCTTACTTGCCAAAAGCATATTGGTGGTGGCAACAATGGCCATGTTAACACTTGTTTTACACAGACACCTTGACAAACCATCAAAACTGTTACTGCTTCAAATTCTGTGGAAAAATTTGGTCCATTTTAGACTTTGGTTTGCATGGAACACAATACTGACATATTAGTCAAGCATACAATCTATCTGCCAACCAAAAAATGCTAATAATGCTAATTAACTTGTAATTTATTTGTAATTGTAAATTTGGAATATGTAATATAAGTAGTCGTACCCTTGCTCTAATATATATCTCTCATTACTAGTTTTGCTCTGAACCACAAGAACTGCAAGAGTAGGAGATTTGACTGACATGCAAAACAACCAACTGCAAGCTGGAGATTTGGCATGGCACACAGAAGGAGGCAATCTTGATTAGGTCATCACGACAAACACAGAAATATAAGATCTAAAGATATAAAGAAATCAGACTCTGTGTCTACGTGTTGGCGGGGTCATCTGTGGCTGTGGGTACAGTCTCATAAGCAATGAACTCTGGAAGTCATTTAACACCACCTACAACACTACAGGAAACAAGGCAGTAGTAGCATGTAAATTTAGATTGATGATTCATGCACAACACGGTCTTAAGTGTTGAGCCTTATTAACATGCATTAACGCAGCTGACACTAATAGCTGTTCTGTTTTACATTACTATTTGATGTGCAATTAACTCTGACTTTTTTTTTTTTTAGATCAGTCACAAATAATTTAAATCTAAGTTAAAACAAAACTGCCAGACAATGATATTTCAGTATTGTATTCCTAGTACTGACAAAATCAAGTAACAAGACCACGTTACACCGTCCTAGAAAATGTTCATAGTGATTTCTTAAATTGTGCATTTAAAACATTTACCCCAGCAATTGCAGATTATGGTTTAGCACCCCAGTGATGCTGCAGCCATCCAAATGTGGAAGCCCAAGAAGAATCTCAGCTATGAATGAAACTACTAGCTCAGGTGAAATTGCGATCAAAAAAAGCTGTGTATTAAGTTCTCTCAGAATGTTGAGCTGACTGATTTTATACTGTGAATAAATTAAATATGTTCATACCTATCCAGAAAGTACTTCCGGCCTCAAATTTGGATCGAAATGAGAAGTGGAAAAGATCTACCACAAGTGGGAGAATGCATACGCCACGAAAGTAGTACACCCTGTTATACCATAGTGGGCATTTCGCTGGTATAGTTTAGTTCCCATTGTCCCTTGAGAGGGTAAACATCCATGCAAACATTTACTCTGACTAATTACCTCAGGCCACAGGGTATGAGGGGTCACTCAGTGGTTCAGTGAGTAGGAAAATGATGTAAAGCATATACAGAGTTGAACATAATGTGGAAATTTGAACAGCATTTTCCACAACCACCATCAAAACACAAACCAAGAGAATATGTTCTGGAATAATGGTATTCCAACTCTCTAGTACAGATCCAAAGATTTGTAGAACCTATTCTGAGGCTGACTGAATCAGTTTTGGTGACTAATGGTGGCATATACTGTTGCTGTGTTGCCATTGCTATACCATCCTTACTATACTACAATATATACTAGCATATATACCACTACTAGCATATTTCTATAATCACCTCCACTTACCACATAAGTGCACTCTGTAGTTCTACAGTTACCGACTGTAGTCCATCTGTTTCTCTGGATACTATATTAATCCCCCATCACTTTTAATCCGCCTTTTGTTTTCCCCAATGGTGGGTGGTGGATCATTCTCAGCACTGCAGTGACACTGATGAGGTAGTGGTAGTGTGTGTTGTGCTAGTGTGAGTGGTTAAACACCTCAGTTTCACTGCTTGACTGGGAATAGTCCACCAACCAGCATCCTGTGAGCACCAAAAAACAAAAGGAGGACCAACAGAACTCCAGAAAACACAAACCCGTCTCTGACTTTACATCCACTAGGTGGACTAGCAAGATAGGAGTGTCTAATAGAGTGAACAGTGAGTGGACACAGTGTTTAAACCTTCCACCACTAGCACTGCTGTGTCTGATCCACTCACACCAACACAACACACACTAACACACCACTACCACGTCAATGTCACTCCAGTGCTGAGAATGATTCACCATCTACATAATACCTGCTCTGTGGTGGTGCTGTAGGATAATATGGACAGTGAGTGTAGATACATTAAGGTGGTTTTGTACCATATATGTGAGTGGGATTTCAATTACCCCATATTTGATTGATCCCTGTATTAACACAGTAGGTACAAGTGGTTAATAAGGAACAAGCAGTTCTACTTTGGTAGATACCCTATAATTAGAGTTTACTAATTAAACGTGTCCTTAATTACTAATTAACATGTATGTGATCAGATACTAAGCAATAATGGATACTTAATAAACCGTGAAGTAATATCTAAATTTATGCAAATGTACATATTTGTATATATAAAGATGACTGGCTGAAGAAAAGGCAACATTCATAAGACAGTTCATCTGAATTTACTTTAAGTCAGCTTTCTGATGCAAGGTCGACAAGGAAACCAAATAATAAGAAGCAACCATAAGTATGCAAAAAGCAAACTGCAGGTTAGTAATTTGTACGTTCCACTGAAATCATACAAATGTGGCCTTTGTTTTCTCGTCTTTGACCAGTTCTGTAAACAGTGCATCTTAAAGCTAGCATGCCAGGGGAAAATGGACTGAGTCATACGGCTTAATTTATGTTTCCTTGCTGCAGAAAACAAAACAAAATAAAATAAATAGTCCAATATGGGTTTGTGTCAGTTGAGAAAGTGCTCCGGTGGCACTTGCCACATGTATACGTCCCCTAAACAACAATTCGCGTTTCTGTGGTCTGTCATGCATTGCATCTTAGCAAAAAAGAAAGAGTGAGGGATGGACGTGGAGGAAAAAAGAAAGAGAGAAAGTAGCAATTTACGACCCCATTTTCGTCCATGGAAAACGACTCCTGAAAAGCTGTATCGTTCTGTGTTGTCAGCTGAAATTTTTAAAAGCCTGCTCTTTTCTTCTTGTCCATCCGGTGGACAAAATGAAGTCCAGAACTGAGGCTGTTTTTTTATTTTCTTAAAAGTAACATTGAAGCCTTTAGCTCCCCGCTGGCCACCAATTTGTATCTGACCACTGAAGCAAATATGGGCAAGAACTCGATAACGGTGTGCATGTGTGTGTGCGTGGAGGGAACTGTGGGATAAAGAGTCAAAAACAAGAATTACGCCTGAGAAAGCATCAAATCAAGTACTAGCAAACCAACTTCTGTCTCAAAACGTTTAAAAACATGCTTTCATACTGGCCCCTAAGTTAGGAGATAAAATAATAAATAATCTAAAATGTAAAACATGACTGTGAGCAAAATTACTACCAGTGTCTATTTTTGTCTATATAATCTTATTTATTAGTTACATGAATAATACCTTATTTATTAATCCATTAGACTGGGACTAAAGGAAACTTGTAACACTCAGTTCTCAAATTCTCTAACTGTGTAATGGTTCTGTTATCACCAAATGTTATATATATATGGTACTATAGGCTTGATGGTTGTAGAGGACATGGTAAAATATGAAACAGATCCGGCTGCAAACTCACCATATTAACCAGCTGAGTAAATAATCAGCCAACCCACAAAGCAACCAGTTAAACAAACAGCTAACCAATGTACAAACTTGTCAACCAACTAACGGACCAACCATCCATTTAACTAATCAACTAAACAACAAACCAACTAACAACATACACACCTACCAATGTATTCACTAACCAACAAACTCAAATCAACAGTTAGTAAACTAAACCACCAACTAACCAACATACTCAGTAACAAAAAACTCATCAATTAACTAAATATCCAATCAATTTACAAACCAACTGATCATCCATTCAATCCACGTACTCACCAACCAATTTAACCAAAAGACACCTCACATGATCAACTAACCACCCAACTAACCAACATACTAACCAACTGATCATGTAACCAGTCAACTAACCTACATATCAGCCAACACACTCAACCAACAGCGTCAACACTCAACAAAACAACAAACTCAACCAAAGAACCAATAAACTGAGTAAACAATCAACCAACCAACATAATCACCACCCCTAAACTCAAACTACCAAACAAATTACAGACTTTTGAATTCACCAACCAATTAATAAACAAACAACTAAGCTACTAACTAACCAGCCAATAAAGTAATTTGCAGGCTGAAGAGCCTCACCAAGAATAACTTACTAGCACCCAGGTGTTTTTATGTGCATTTTTTAAAGGGGAGAACGTGACACCAGAAGGAGTTTACAAATGCATGTATGTTTGAAGTCACAAAAAAACTTTTTTTGTTAAAGACAAGAAGCTATACTAGACTCTATACGTGGGCAAACACAGCGTATCCACCAACTGATCAAGTAATCACCTAACTAATCATCATACCCATCAACCAACAAACTCAGTCGGCCTTTCAATCAAGTCAACCACCAACTACCCAACATACCATTTATCAACCAAACCAATTAAATGAACTAATCAATTAACCAAATACTAATTACACAAACTACTAACATATTCATTAACCAACTCAACCAACCAACAAGCTCACCAACCAATCAAGTTGCTACTCAACTAACCAACATACCAGGCAAGACAATCAACTCACAACAGTGCTAATAAGAATACTAATAGGAAAGTAATATGAAAATCTCCCATTCAATCAGAGTAATGGTACTTCAGCATGCAGATAACATTGGGCAGTAAAAGTGTAGAGGTGCTGTGGTGCACCACATCAATTACATGTTCTTGTTTTTATACACTGATGCAGCAAGAAACTATTTATTTGGGCTCCCTCAGCGAGCAGGGCAAAAAAACAGACTTTATTTTATGATTTCACCATATTCTAATCACCTTCCAGGTAAAATAAACAAGAGAAACGGAGATATCCGCGCAGACTTGCCTTTACTGCCATCGTATCTGTCAGTATAGGGCATGAAAAATGCAGCTGTTTCCCTCAGGCACCATCAGCGCTCAGCAAACAGCCATCGTAAACACATAATCCCACATTCCTGCGCAACAGCAGATTATTAATTTATCATCTCTTCCGATCGCACTGATTGAAAGACTCGGCGCAGTGCCCAGGTAAACGTTTATTGGCCGGCGTTATTTATTTATTTATAAATACCCGAGAAAGGCGGGTCGACATAAATCTGATGTATAAATAAATGGTGGAGCAAACTCGGCGATTAGAGTCGTTAGTCCTCGTCCGCCTCAAGATACAGACATTCATTTCACATTTCACAGAGCATCGACGGATCCCAGGGCATTCAATCCCGAGGAGACAGGCCTACCCACACACACACACACACAAGCACTGAGAGTACACAGAGTCTTCTATAAAACACTCAACTCGGCGCCCTCCAGCCAGCAGTTCATCACTCGTATCAGCACAAACATTATGAAGTGTTTTCGTTGTTTCGTGGCCATGACTTTGAGTAGCACGACTCCTTATCTGGTCAAAACTGGAACTGTCATCAAGCATCACAACCCGGCACGGCTTCAAATGAAAGACATCCTTTGTGTTGAGGTTTCTCTTGCGCAAATATCCTGTAGCTAATAGGCAATTATAAAACCATTGTCATTAAGAGGCAATTGATCTAAATAAATAAAATGAATCATCAACCAAATGCAGCTAAACATTTCAACAAACATTGGTCTTGGCAATAGCTGAGATTTCTCAAACGATTAATTACATAGAAGGACCACTTTTGGTTCCCTAGAGAACCTTTCAGTTAATGGTTCTTTAGAACTGCTTTTCCAAATGAGATGTGTGTCAAGTTTTTCAATGTAAGGAACCCCCTAATGTAAAACAGGGATGCTCAATCCTGGAGATTCTGGAGACTGCACAACTTCCAGACCTTAGCTCCAAACCTAATCTAGCAAAGCTGCAGGCATTAAAGGCCTTCAGAGGCAGGCAGAGAACAAACTGAAGTGTGAAAACCAGCGCAGGCTAGTAATGTAAAATCATACAGATGTGACCTTTTTTTTTTGTCTTAGTTTAGTTCTGTAAGCAGTGCGGCATAAAACAAGCAGCAGGGAGAAATGAACTGACCATTCCAGCTCAACATGACTGAACCTACACCAGAAGGATCTCATTAACACATGTAGATGCATGTTAAAGTTAACCATTACTGTACATGTGTATAAAGACCTGGAACTCTAGTACTTAGACACAACATGTGTGCAACACTGGGGAATTTCGATGTTGCAGTCTTCGCAGTACGACACCTACTTACGTTCAGGGATCATTTCTATCTTGGAAAAAAAAATAAAAAATAAATAAATAAATAAAAAAAATTATATATATATATACACATACACACACATATATATATATATATATATATATATATATATATATATATATATATATATATATATATATATATATATATATATATATAAATAGAGAGAGACAGAGAGAGAGAGAGAGAGAGAGAGATATTGAGATTTTATAGGCAGTCGTGGGCTGGAGTATAGGGAACCAGCCTTGTGACCGGAGGGTTGCCTGTCCGATTCCCTGAACTGACAATAACGACTGAAGTGCCTTTGAGCAAGGCACCTAACCCCCAACTGCTCCCCGTGCGCCGTGGATAGGGCTGCCCACCGCTCCAGGTAAGTGTACTCACTGCCCCCTAGTGTGTGTGTTCACTAGTGAGTGTGTTTGTGGGTGTTTCACTTCACGGATGGGTTAAATGCGGAAACTACATTTCCCCACTGTGGGATCAACAAGGGATTAAAATCTTAAAAAAAAAAAAAAATAGAAATCTTTTAGTCAATCAGAATAAAACCACATGAGTGTGAAGATGTCAAAGTGCAGAAAAAATAATGGGGTCTAAAAGCTTATCTAAAGTTCAGACTTCTACAGATAGTTTTTTTATTCTCGGACCATATTACAGGAAGTGTTGTACAGTCGGTTACTATCATTAGGGACAGCAATTGATTTTCATCTACTGAATAGTGAGTATTTTAGCATTTCCTAACTGGAGATAAGATGTTTTTAGAATTTAGAATGTGTCCTATTTTGACCTTGTCGGACTTAAATGTATCTACTTAGCTACAATTTTCTTATAGTCTGTAATTCATAGTTCTACAGTCCGCTAAAATTCTTAGTTTAACAAACCCCAAAAATCCTAGGATTCTGAAAAAGTTCAGGGATGATTGGTTTTACAGTGTTTTGTAAGGTTGAACTAAGGTTGAAGAATATCAGTCTTCAGTTCAGGTAGGAAATCCAAATTCTTTTCCAGTTTTGCCCTTCTTCTCCAGCAACCCATGCTGTCATTTTCTGAGAGCTGGTCAAGCAGCCATTGTGCAGGGCAGGGTTTTTTATAAATGAGTGTTAGCAAAGTTTAAATAACCCAGAGCATTCTGCATGTTTACGACTAATTTGACCAAGTCTCAGTCATCTTGGTAAAATCCCAGCTGTTATTCGTACTCATGGAGGTATTACGCACTATTGGATACATTTCAGTCACAGGTGACTATTATTTTATGCTAAACCATCACAGTATTCTACACTCTAAAAAAAAAAAACCAATGACATTTATTTCATGTCTCGATGGCTCCATTTGGCATTTGCTAAAAGATTCCATTACATTCAAATGGCAATCAAAAGAGCTCATTCATTGTAATTCTTGTCTAAGTGTATCAGAAGTGCAGCCAGACACCGGAGAAATTCTATAATTTATCTCACAAGTGATGTTGATTAGCGATCATCAGTATATATGAGGAAATAGAAAGATCAGCAGTGGTAAATTTAGGCTTGGTCAAAGGGGCAGTTGTGCCGTCATTACTCCACCTCAAACTACGAGCACAGCAATTGGCTCACCAGCCACTAAATGCTGTTGTCTAATCGGGTTCCTTTTGAAATGGCTGCATGAATTAGGGGGTGCTTGATGTAGGGGCTGGCATTTCACACTTCACCTGTATCCAAATCATAATCAGACACAGTAGTTCAAAGGTCATTAAAGCCGGCCAAATCTACATGCGTTTTTGCCATAGGTTTGATAAATAAGGGCTGTTGCCCCAAAGCAGCTTTCCAGAGCTCCAGCCTAGTCTAGGAAGCATGAGGTTCCTTGGGGAACGTTAAGCAACGTGAGTGAATTCATCTCCTCTCCGTGTGTAATGATCCAGCATCAGCTCCTCTTCTTCTCATTCCTTATATTAGCCTACCTGGACACAGATCTGTCCGCTTCCTCATATATTCTAATGATCATGATCGCTAATCGACATCATTTCTGAGATAAGTTATAGAAATTCTCAGGTGTCTGACTGCACTTCTAATACACTAAGACAGGACTGCAGTGAATGAGCACCAGAGTTTGGAATTTGAATGCAATGGAATCTGTCACTTTCAACAAATGTTTCCTGAGTGTCATTCTGGAGCCGAGACCGGGATTCATTAAGTCTGAGTCAAAACCAGGACTTTGTATTAGACAAGACTGAGTCAAGACTGAGACCTGGATTCATTAAGTCTGAGTCAAAACCAAGACTTTGTATTAGACAAGACTGAGTCAAGACTGAGACCTGGATTCATTAAGTCTGAGTCAAAACCAAGACTTTGTATTAGACAAGACTGAGTCAAGACTGAGACCTGGATTCATTAAGTCTGAGTCAAAACCAAGACTTTGTATTAGACAAGACTGAGTCAAGACTGAGACCTGGATTCATTAAGTCTGAGTCAAAACCTCGACTTAGTATTAAACAAGACTGAGACCTGCACTCACTGAATCTGAGTCAAAACCAAGAAAACATGTCTGAGCCTAGGCCAAGACTTTGTAGTAGCCGAGTCTAAGTTGAGACTAATGCTTTGTAACTGCTAAGTCCAAGGCAAGACCAAGACTTTGCAGTAGCCAAACCAGAGTCAAAACTCATAGTAGCTGAGTCAAAGTTGAGACTCATTTCAGTTGATTCAGTTTTCCAGTGTCAGAATATCACACAGACTCCTCGACACCCAAACAATGTTCAGTATGTAGCGTTCCACTCTTTATAGCCTGCATTCTTTTTAGGAAGCTCACTTTCACATTCACAAAGAAATCTGCAGGGACAGTTTCCATACTTCCAGAGTTCAGTCTCAGAAGTTGAATGTTTTTCCTGCGTCTGTGTTTGATGTGTCTATCTAAGGAGCTTCTTAACAGTAACAAATCCTTTCAGACCCACAGAGATGAGAGGTCTTCTCACAGTGTAAGGAAGTGCAATCCGACACTTCCCTCTGGATGCAGATATCCCTTTGATGAGCAGTGTATATTTATATTTTACTCAGATACTGATATATTTTCCTCTTGTGTCGTGCCACATTATTTCTAGCTTTGTAAGAGGGAGGGGGCATACCTAGCCCCTCATCAGCATCCAGAGCCAGCAGCTGTGCAGGATGGGAGACGATATTGCTGTGGCAGCAGGAGAAGGTGGTGACAATATCGCCATGGCACCGTCTCCTGCGCCGGCTGCCAGAGATGATGACAGACATTACCGGACACCGAGCACCAGCTGCCTGTCTGAGCAGCCATGTGGAGCCACGCTCATTTATCAACAGAGGATAGGAGGACACGCGCGTGTGCATGTAGGCTCGGGTTTCAGGTCTAAGTAGCTGGACTTTTCATATCTCCACGTTTTCTTTTAGAACGGAGAACGCTCCCTCCGAGGACATGAATGTGGCTTTCGATGCTGGACCCAGTCTGAATGCATATTAACATCAGCGTTTATGGGGTCTATAAGACTGGCATACACCCTCACTCAGTACGCAGGTCAGGCTATACAGCCCTGGTAACCTCGGTCTGAGGGGGCGGGGCTACTGTGGTAAATGTTTGGAGACATGTAAATGAATTGTCTTTCTTAAGATCACCACTCAACTTCCCCTTCGTCCCCTCTTCTTTCTCTCTTCTGTCTGTCTCTGCATCACTCCTTTTCTTTCTCTCTTTCCTGCCTATTCGTATTTTGTTCCTCTCTTGTTCTTACTCTCTCTCCCTCTCTTGATCTCTCTCTTTTTCTTTCTGTCCTTCTTCTCTATAATTTCCTTTCTTGTTCTCTTTCATTTTCTTTGTCCCCCTTTTTCTTTGTCCCCCTTGTTTCCTTCTCTTTTTCCTTTTCCACTTTTTCTCCCTCACCTTTCTCCCACTCCCTTTTTCTTTCTGTCCTTTTTCTCTGTAATTTCCCTTCTTGTTCTTTCTTCTTTCATTTTCTTTGTCCCCCTTGTTTCCTTCTCTTTTTCCTTTTCCACTTTTTCTTCCTTACCTTTCTCCCACTCCCTTTTTCTTTCTGTCCTTTTTCTCTCTTTCCCCTGCATTTCTTTCTCTCTTTCTTTTTTTTGTCCCCTTGTCTATTTTTCTTACTCATTTATTTCTCTCTACATTTTCAATTTCTCTTGCTATTCCATTTCTTTTCTTATCTCTCTCTTTGCATCTAGTTATTAGGCTGCTTTGTCTCTCTCCCCTTTTTCAATCTCTTTCTCTATTTTCTATGACATTCTACCTCTTTCATCTATCCTTTTCTCTCTTTTTCTTCCTCCTCTTTACCTTCCTTTCTTGCACTCTCTGTAATGTCTAGCTCTTTTATCACTCATTGGTGCCCTTAGTATTACACCCCTCTCTACTCAGTCTCTCTTTCTCAGTGCATGTTGAGGATTCTTTAGCATTGTCAGCGTGCTCTGTTCCGACACCTATATGCCAGATTCCTAACAGAGCAAAGATAATGTGGATGGATAGGGCTCTTTTTATCTTTCTTTATCTCCTTTTCTTTCCATCTCTCTCTCCAACGCGCTGTGTTTTATGTGCCATTTCACTGCATCACTCAACATTACTCTTTACATTTTCAGCCAATCTTCTAAAAAGATGAGTGTTCTCTCCTCTGTGGCAGACTTAAAGACATCAATACTGAAATAAAGCAGAGTGTCAGAAAGAGTCTCCTCTCTCTCACTCTCTCTCCCTCGCTTTCTGTCCCTCTATTTTACCCCCCTGTTTGAGCATAATTTCACTGCAGCTGCCGAGCGCCACCTAAGTGCCTTTATCATCATTCGAATCGAGCAGTAAGCTGGCCATATGGTCACTATTCAGGCCTCTGCTACAGTATTTAGCAGATTATATGTTTATGTTTTTATTCATGTTTGTGCACTTTAATCCTTATTTCTACATAGTGTATAGGAAACCACATGATCAAGAGATTACTGATGCATTCAAGGATTCAAGGAGACTTTATTGTCATTCGCATCACATGTGGTACATGGGGTGGAACGAAATTGTGGTACCCAAGGACCCAGTTTTACCCAGACAGCAGTACTTAAATAAATAAAATAAACATAAATATATAAAAATATATGTAAAAATGAAAATAAAATACAGAGAGAAGAGCAGCAGTAAATGGAGAAGGTAGCAGCAGAGTGTAATAAAGTGACTAGTGTTGCTAAAGTGTCTGTGCAGTGGTTCCACTAAGTGGCGTTTAAAAGTCTTACAGCTTCCGGAATGAAGCTGTTCCTCAGTCTGTTCGTTCTACACTTAATGCTCCGCAGCCTCCTGCCTGAGGGGAGCGGGACAAACAGTGAGTGTGCTGGGTGAGTGGGGTCCTTCATGATGCAGGTGGCCCTCTTCCTGCATCTGGAGGTGTAGATGTCCGTGGTGGTGGGGAGGCTGACTCCGACAGACCTCTGTGCAGCCTTCACCACCCTCTGCAGAGCTTTCCTGTCTGCAGCAGAGCAGCTTCCGTGCCACACGTTGATGCTGGAGCATAGAACGCTCTCCACCACACATCTGTAGAAGGAGGTGAGGACCGAGCTCCCGAGCCCAGCTCGCCTCAACCGCCTGAGGAAGTAGAGCCGCTGGTGTGCCTTCCTGACCAGACTGGAAGTGTTGTTGCTCCAGGTGAGGTTGTTGCTCAGGTGAACACCCAAGTACCTGTAGCTGGAGACCACTTCCACCGCAGACCCTCCGACATGCAGGGGGAGGTGGGCATGTCTGCCCCTTCTGAAGTCCACAATCATCTCCTTCGTCTTCTTTATGTTGATGCAGAGGTTGTTCTTTCTGCACCAACCCTCCAGGTGTTCTACCTCCTGCCTGTAGCCGGACTCGTCACTGTTTGTGATGCATCCGACCACTGCCGTGTCATCCGCAAACTTCACAATATGACAGCCTGAGTGGATGGGTGAGCAGTCATATGTGAGCAGCGTGAACAAGAGGGGGCTCAACACACAGCCCTGAGGGGGAGCCAGTGCTGAGGATTGTGGTGGAGGAGGAGAGGTTGTGGATCCTCACAGACTGCGGCCTGTTGGTCAGGAAGTCCAGGACCCAGTTGCAAAGAGAAGAGCGCAGACCAAGTGAGGACAGCTTATCTGTCAGTGTCTGGGGTATCATGGTGTTGAAGGCGGAAGTGAAGTCCACAAAGAGCATACGGACATAAGAGTCCTTCTGCTCCAGGTGGGTGAGGGCAGTGTGGACCACAGAGGAAATGGCATCATCTGTGGAACGGTTCCTCCTGTAGGCGTACTGGTGTGGGTCCACAGTGACGTCGATGGTGGCTTTGATGTGGGTCATAACCAGTCTTTCAAAGCATTTAGTGACTATCGGCGTGAGAGCTATCGGCCGGTAGTCATTCAGACCTGTCACTGTGGAGCTCTTGGGGACCGGGATGATGGTGGCGGTCTTCAGGCAGGTGGGAACAGCTGCCTGGGTGAGGGAGACATTGAAAATGTCTGCCAGGACCTCGGAGATCTGATCAGCGCACTCCCGTAGTACTCGTCCGGGTATGTTATCCGGACCAGCACTTTTCCGGGGGTTGATCCTCCTGAGGGTCCTCCTTACCTCTGCTGGTGTCACACTGAGGGGTACTTCTCCAGGTGTAGGGGTGAGTCTTATGCTGGGCGGGGTGTCAGGGTCCTCAAAGCGGGCATAGAATTTGTTGAGAGCCTCGGGCAGGGAGGGGTCTTTGGAACATTGTGCATCTCTGGTTTTATAGTCTGTGATGCACTTAATTCCCCTCCACATGCTCCTAGGATCCTGGGAGGAGAAGTGTCCCTGGATTTTCAGAGCATATGCAGCTTTGGCCCTCTTAACACCTGCGGTCAGCTCTCTTCTAGCCCTCCTGAGTTCCTGTGCGTCGCCAGACCTGAAGGCAGCATCCCTGGCTTTCAGTAGAGAACGCACCTCTCCATTCAGCCAGAGTTTCTGGTTCGGGTAGCAGGTCACAGTCTTTGTGGTGGTGACATCCTCCACACACTTGCTGATGTACCCGAGGACAGCAGATGTGTAATCCTCCAGATCCAGCTCCCCCTCACTCTCAGCAGCCTCCCTAAAGACATGCCAGTCTGTGCAGCCGAAACAGTCCTGCAGCACAGCGTCTGCGTCACTGGGCCACACAGTAATGGTCTTCTGTGTGGGTCTGGAGCGTCGCAGCGGGGGGTGGTATGCAGGGACCAGCATAACGGAGATGTGGTCGGAGAGCCCGAGGTGGGGGTGGGGGACGGCTCTGTACGCGTCTCTGATGTTGGTGTAAACACGGTCGAGTGTGTTGTTTCCCCGTGTTGGAATGTCTATGTGTTGGTAAAACCTCGGCAAAATGTTCGTCAGGTTCACGTGGTTAAAATCCCCCGCCACCACGTAAAACGCCTCTGGATGCTTGTTCTGAAGCGAGCTGATGTTGTCATGTAGCTCCTTCAGTGCGTTGTTAGCATTAGCATCCGGTGCTATGTAAACGGCAATGACGAACACAGCTGTAAACTCACGAGGCAGATAGTGTGGCCGACACTTCACGGTCAGCTGTTCTGTTGCCTCGGAGCATAGGGCGTTTACCACCACACAGTTTGTGCACCAACCTTTGTTTATGTAGACGCATAAGCCGCCCCCTCGTGCTTTTCCGGACAGCTGGTTGCGGTCCGCTCGGAAGAGCTGCCGGCCGGCGAGCTGGAAGGCTGAGTCCGGCATGCTGTCGTTTAGCCATGTTTCCGTGAGACAGATCACAGCGCAGTTCCTCATCTCATCAGAAACACTCATCCTCAGCCGCAGAAGGTCCAGCTTGTTGTCCAAAGAGCGAACATTGGACAGGAAGAGAGATGGAATCGGGGGTCTGTCGGCGTTAGCCCTGAGCCTGGCTAGCACGCCGGCCCGCTTCCCTCTCTTCAGTCTACGCTTGCATCGCTTCCTTTTGCCCTTTGTTCGTGCCGCTCTGCCCCGCCACGCCGGTGTCCGGAGAAGTTGTAGTCTGCCCAGCTTGGCTCTGAAACTACTGTCCATAGTTGCTACTATTGTTGCAGAGCTGTCCTTAATCTTAAAAAGTTCGGTTCGGCTGTAACTCACATGCTTAAGGCGCGTGAAGTCGCTATCAGAACCGACGTAAAAATAACTAAAAGCTGGGTTTTCGCTGGGAGCGTGAGAAGCTGCTGCACCACCGCGCGCGGCCATCATGTAGTTAGCACAATGCTAATTGGTGGGCTTAATGCTTCCCTTAGGTGTTAGCTACATTAGCCTCATAGTACCAGGGCTCATTGTTTAAGGTGAAGGTCTATCCAGGTCATATATATGCAGCAGTCAAAACCAAGCATTCACATATACCCCATTTATTCAGCCTACAGCAGTTCAGCCCTGTCCATGCACACTGCAGTTAAATAGAGTGTTATACTCCGGACTGCTGTTAGAAAGAGATGCAGCCAATCAGAGCAGAACTAATTTACATATCTCATTTTAGTTTTCATCCTACTTATTCCTGCTACTGTTTGAGCATAGCCAATTTAACCTTTGCACTGCGTAAAACTAAATGATGAGTGGACCAATAGGAATGCTCCAGATGGCTTGAGATTAAAGATATATAAGATAATAATAAGATTTCTTCATAATAACTTTAATAAACATGAAAAAATGTATATAAAAAAAAGAAATTTTAGAAGATGCCTTATTTGAGAAGGCTTTACATGCTGAATCTTTCATTTACAGGGATATAGAATCCAACTCCCCTTCATGTGCATTACACAGATATATGAGTGCTACAGACTACAGTCACTATTTTGGGTGCTGTGATGTTTAAATAACCATAACTGTGAGTGTAATCTCTATCATACATATGCCTGCATGATATACATGCATCGAAAGGCAAGTTAACATGTGGCACAACACGGGTGAAGGCAAGATCAGAAGAGATAAGAGCAAGCCTGAGAAAAGACAACCAAGACTGACTTTCTGGCATAAGATGAGTGTTTCTCTGCATACCAGCTTAAAACAGGAATGAGGTTAGGTCCCTTTTGGCTTCAGGAAGAACTACAAAGCTCCACAAGACAGGAATAAGGATATAGATAAGGTTACAGCTGAGATCACAGTCTTTCAGTAATGTTGTTAGCAGAGAATAACACTTTGCTGCCAGATTACCATTGTTGTCCCATTACCCATAAAACTAGTCTAAGATTTACTCTTGTCCAATCTCTTGCATTTTGCGTTTTGCGAGAGGTCTTGTGCACACTCCTCCACTGTTACACAGCGCTAAAGCATTAGTACCACTTTAGAATGACTCTACCTTTATAAAGGATTTATGAACAGTTTAAAATTAGTCTATTAATGGTTATTAGCTAGGTCATAATCACTTTATAACGTGTTAATAAGCATTTATAACGCATGAATAAACTAATTCTTTCTGATGAATATGACCATGTATTGAAGCTCATAAGTTGCATGCTGACTGATGGAAAAGACAAAGTATGATTGTAAACATCATAATCCGAGCTTTAGCAGTATCAGAGAAAGAGGATTCACTGTAATTCCCTGTTGGGGCCACCATTGCCCTTCTTATTTATTGGTTGTAATTGCTTATTAACGATTTTAAACAACTCAGCTCATTGTTTTATTCATGCGTTCATGACACTTTAGGAGGGCAGTCTCAAGTAGTACCTTCACATCTTATGTATTATTTTATGGATTATTAAAAAGATAAAAAATGATGAGCTGCTTGTGTAAAAATGTAAGCGATGTCCAGGATGCAGCTACTGTGCAAAAGGAAAGGCACAGTAACCAACACAGCCTGGGAAATTCTAAGGGTACAGAGAGAGGTTTGGGAGTGGTCAACTAAGAATGAATGAAAACTGATTTTGGAACTCTGGTTTTAGTGAGATACTAATCTACCCAAAGGTATGTGTGTCTGTGTGTGTGTGTGCGCATGTGTGTGTGTGCGTGCGCATGTGTGTGTGCATGTGTGTGCATGTGTGTACGTGCACGTGTGTGTGAGTGTGCATGCATGTGTGTGTGTGTGCGCATGTGTGTGTGTTTGTGAGTGTGCATGCATGTGTGTGTGTGTGCATGTGTGTTTCTGTGTGTACGTGCACGTGTGTGTGCGTGCATGTGTGTGTGTGTTTGTGTTTGTGCATGCGTGTGTGTGTGTGTCCGTGTGTGTGTGTGTGTGTAAATGTGTATGCCACATGACAGACTAGTGCCCCATCCAAGGTGTTTCCTGCCTTTTGCCCAGTAAGTGCTGGGAGTAGACTTCAGTACCTCCAAACAAACCACAAAGATAAGGAGCTTTGATGATGGAGGAATACGTGTGTTTGGAAAATAATCCAGCACAAACATCAGACATGGTGAATAAGAAATACAATAAATCCAGAATGTGGGTTTCTGACTGCTGTTAAAATCCACTGTTCTCTGCCCACAAGCCCGACCAAACAAGAACAGCAGATATGAACATATTGGGCAGGTTAATGATTTAAGTGCTCCCTGGTTGCTGGTTCATGGCAGTCACGGTTACTCAGGTTAAGGAGGGAGGAGGGAGGGAGGGAAAGAGAGAGAGAGAGAGAAATGACAAAAAGGGAGAAATGGGAAATATAAGAGCTGAGAAAGAAAGAAAGATAGTAAGAAAGGTGCAAAGAACAGAGAAAGAGATTGTAAGACATAGAATACAGATAAGAACAGAGAAAGACGGAAAAGAAGACAGATGAAAAAGAGAGAGAGAAAGTAAGAGATCAATATAGGAACAGGAGAGAGTGAGAGAAAGGAAATAAGTGGAGAGAAGAAGAAGAGAGAGAGAGAGAGAGAGAGAGAGAGAGGAGAGTAAGTGAGAGAGAGAGAGAGAGAGAGAGAGAGAGAGAGAGAGAGCAAGAGAGAGACTGACTGACTGACTGGCTGTAGTGGAGACAGATGGAAGGTCCAGATTGTTAGCATTAGCCTCTTCTTGCTGGAGATCATGAGTCTCCATCAGGCTAATCACAGCACTGATGGCTCCATCACGCTTGCGTCTCTGACGGGCCCTGCCCTCTCCTCCTTCCACCGTTGATGTGTTCCGGCCTCTGCTGCCGGACACCCGGAGCCCCTCAAGGTCAGACTCCACCCTGAGGGTCTGAGTGTGTGTCCAGGTGTGCAGACTCTACCCTGAAGAATGATGACAGCTCTGCTGCTGTCTGTGAATGCACTGAATCTAGAATTTGATGATGACTGTCATAAACGGAAAGCTACAGAGAGAGGGAGACAGAGAGAGAGAAAGAGAAAGAGAGAGAGAGAGAGAGAGAGAGAGAGAGAGAGAGAATAAGACAAAGAAGAAAAGACACAAACAAAGGAAGAGTAGGAAGTGGAGTTCAATATGAAGCTGGTGAGTGCAAAGCTAACTTGATCCTCATAAAAAGAAGCTGTCCCAGAATAAAAACCTCACTATGATACAATAGTGTAGTTTGGTAACAGTTCCCCTCACCCTTATTAAGGTTAACAGGCTGACGGTATAATGTCACCAGTCAAGCTATCTGATATTACCTGGTATAACTCTCTTTCCATTATTGTATTGTCTCGGGATTCCAAAAACTGTGAGCTACCTTTAGGATTGCTCCATCTGTGCTTTAAGTTTTTGTCACCTGTTTTGGTCTTGGCTAAATCCATGAGTCATCAGTTCCGATGGCAGTAAAATTGGCTTAAAACCATTGTGAATAAGACTGAATATGCAATTAGGCGTAACCCTCTCTCAAAAGCATATTGTTGTCCAAAGAAAAACAAATATCTCCTAAATGGGAACTTTACAGGAGAGGCCTAAAACCTAATTTAATTCTATAGTAAGTCAATGGAACCAGACATTCGACCAAGCATTACTGGGCCAATACTGTTCGTCTATTCATCACAAAAATGTTCATACTATGTAAGCAGCAGCTCATGTAATCAAATGATGGGTAAAAATAAACAAAAACGGAGATACATATTTTTCTTTGGAGAGTAACAATATGTAATCGCATTTGACCCATGCACACAGCCCAATATCTGCACATTTAGGCCAGTCATATACCAGTTTGCACATTAGACCTAAAACTGAAAGCAGAAAGCCTAACACATCTGGTTCTTTGTAAGCACATATTGTGCTCACATCTAGGCAGATGTTGCACTGTGCCTTCCACATATCTGCCCCTCTTCACAAGAGAGCTTTACACAGAGAGACTTCACTGCCTCAGTCCAGAGGTATGTTCAAACTGGATCAGTTATGTTAAAGCACAATAAATCAGAATTGTGTGCAAACTATAATAGTTTAAACTGTGCACTTAAAGGTGGGAGTTTTACCTGGTGATGCAACATATTCCACCTTGGTGAAAAAAACACGCTTTGCACAGCTGGTGTTTGTGGTGGATGAGTTTGTGTGTCAGGCCTTGTGTGAGATGAAACTTTCACATGAAGACATGGCGGGCTCTCAGGGTTGACAAGTGCCTTAAAAGGCTTGCTGGGCACCCAAACGGAAGGAACCTGAGCAGACAGTCTTTCTAGGCCTCGGCTGAGTCATCTGTTCTTTGTTTCCGCAACTGTTTTAATTTTATAACTTTCTGCGTAGTTAATGTGGCCAAGTCCACGAGTATCAAAGATTAAAGACAACCGTCCAGGATGCTACAAATGCCAACAGCTAAAATAGCCTCTTCCCTGAAGATGCATCTGTGCTTTTAGCAGACCTCAAAAACCAGGCTGCTCTCTACAGACCCCAGAAATCATGAGTCATCCTAGAGACATCAAATGCCAGGCCAGTCTCTCCAGACCAAGTAAGTAAGTAATGATTACTGCTATATCCGATTAACGTGTCAACAGTCATTTGGCTCATTTCCTCTTTCATGGAGCAATGGCACAACTCTATTGCTTTAGTGCCCCCTACACTTCCTGTAGTGTATTGCAGTATATCAGAATGACTGCAGCATATGAACATTATTAGCATTCAGTAGTTCCTTTTTGCATAAACAATGCATAGGCATCGCCAGCTTATAAATTTTGATAGATTGTCTACAGACCCTGATACCAAGGACAAGATGAGGAGTCCGGATGCAAGTGCAAGTATTTAATGACAACGGATCAAAACCAAAAACACTAGGACAACTAAGAAACAAAACACCACTGAGCGAACAGGAAACCAAAACAACTAACAGAGACAAACAACCGACATGGAGACAGGTGGTAGGACAAACGCCAAGCAAGAAAAGGGGACAACATGGAGTATAAAACAACAAGGGCTAACCAGAGACACCTGGGAAGGGGCGGAGCCAGAAACAGGTGAGGGGCCTGACAAGAGGGCATAGACAGGAGGAGCAAAAGACCAAAACAAACAAAAGCACATGGACATGACGAGACAGAAACAGGAAGCCAGATAAAACAGACAAACATGAACAGGACATGGCAGGGTGTGGCAGACCCCAAAAACCACTGGAGAACTCAAACACCAATCGAGTCTTCACACGCCCGAAAAAACGTGACTTAATCTAGAGGTCCCAAAACTAGACCAAGTTAACAGGGATGCCACCGAGCATGACTTAGAGACCTAAAAAGCATGGACAGTTACATGGACCAGTAACCATTGCTTTTTCCTGGAGACCTTAAAAGCTAGTCATTTTTCTAAAGACCTCATGAACTAAAACAGATTCTGGAGACCCCAAACCTCTCCACTCTCTATATACTCCAGAAACCATTACTTCCAGAGACCTCAAATGCCAGACTGGCCTTTACAGACTGCAAAAACTATACATTGATTTTGGAGACTCCAAAAGCCAGGCCAATTCTGGGGACCTCAAATTCCTGACCTGACGGTACATACTCCAGAAAACATTCTAGAGCAGTTTTTCACGACCGTATCCACAGGCCCCTAAGACAGTCCATAGTTTTCCTTCATCTCTAGCTGCTTAGGTGGGAGCAAGACCCATCTGTGCAACCCCCCATGAAAAGACAGAGCAGCTTTTCCACTGCAGGGTGTGACTCAGCTTGACTTGCTTTTGGTACCAGCTACTTCATTCTCCACAGCAGATATACAGTAGTACCCCTTCAAAGTAGCCGGTCATCATGACGAAACTGTCATGACGTGAAGATGATGTGAACTTAAGACTGACCATTCATCAGAAAACGGGAAAACCCAGAAGATGACCCAATGACACACAAAGCATGTCACTCTTAATAGGGCAAATAAGCCATGTCATATTTTACACATCCCAAAGCATCATGTCAGTCTCAGCAGACCTTAGAAACCAAATCTAATGCCATACGCTCCTACAGACACCAGAAACTATTACTTTGTCACGCCTCCGGGTCTCCCTGGTTTACCCGCTCTCCTGGACTCCACTTCTCAGAGGACTACACTCGATGACGTCATGTCCATGCACCCTCGTTCGGATTCGCTTTAGATCGCACGAGTTCTGATTCAGCTGTGTCTAATTACTGTTTGTATTTAAGGCTGTGGTTTACATGTGTTCTCTGTGAAGCTTTGCCAAACCCTGTTTAGCAATTCTGAGCATTTACTTCTATTACTACTATTGCTTTTGCTGTTACTCTCCGGTTCAAATCTCTGCTTTTCCCACTTTGGATTTCCCTTTTTGTCAACCCCCTTAAACTTGTTTGCTCTCGCTGCTTGCTTTATCTGGTTCTGACCTCCGCCTGTCCCTGACTCCGATTTTGCGTCTCCCATTATTGCTCTGTTTACTGTTGCCTGTTGAGACTGCCTGTTTGTTAATAAACCGTTTCTGGCTTTTGGTTCTGCACACGTCGGTCTTGGAGTCATATTGCCTAACATACTTGTTCTATAGACCCACAAAACAAAGCTCATTTCAGGTAGAGATAGACAATATGGCAAAAATATGTATATTCCAGGATACACGATAAGTTTCCACTAACTATAGGAACTATAGTGCTACACGTAAAAAGAATACAGTTACATACAGTTACAATAGTTCACATATGCACTGGATTAACTGGATTAAATAGAACCTTATTTTAAATTTTATTCTAATTATTTTAAGTCAGTAAGTCAGTGATCTATATCAGGTTGCAAGACATCTTGTGACATGCTGCAATGATTCTAAAATATTGTCATATTGCCCAACCTTAGTTTTAGTCGTCCCCTAAAACTGATGTGGACCATAGTCACTATTTTCTGTATGTATTACTGGAGATTATTCCAAACTAAGCAAACTCCACTATCCTCACAAAACACGAACATGCGCTAGAGGCCCTGCAAAGATGTGAATATTTAGGTCACATCAAGCAAATTGAGATGGGGAAAAAAGCCGTTGAGGAAGGAGTGTGTCAAAGAAAATGTTGAAACATCTTGAGAGCACGGCGTGATCACAACACTTGCTCTGACTGAACTTGAAACCCTCCTGGGGTCCCTCATGGCCTATATGTCTTGAAACTTGTCTTCTTGCATTTTCTTTCATTATTTCTTACTAGTAGCTCATACAAGCAGCGAGATTGTGTGAAGCACATGCATCATGTATGGAAGCCCATTTATGCAACTAAAAGACAAAAAAGGCCAAATAGAAAGTAACTTAGAATTGTGAGATGCTAGGTCATAATTATGAGATAGTAAGTTAGTCATGATTATTAAATGGTAAGTCATAATTATGAGATAGTAAGTTAGTCATGATTATTAAATGGTAAGTCATAATTATGAGATAGTAAGTTAGTCATGATTATTAAATGGTAAGTCATAATTATGAGATAGTAAGTCATAATTCTAAACAAAGCTTGTGGATATAGTTAAAAAAAATATGTATATGCCTGTTTTTGGTAAACAATTGTTTAAAAAAAACACAGTATGGGGTTCCCCTTTATGGCATGTGATCAAAGGGGGAGAAAGGGCTTAAACGAAAAGATATTCAAGCAAAAGCGTGAACTCTGGAGGAAAGCTCGGTAACTTGAGATGAACTCAAAGTTTCCATTTACAAAAGCTTTGGCCTGGAATAAAAGTACAACTCAGATTATTAACACAGTAATTTGTAAATTCTGTGTGAAATGCATATTTAACTTTTTAATATGTTTTGTTTAAAATGATCTACTAAAAACTTCTAAAAGCACAAGGACATGTTTTAAAGATTGTCCATTTTATTATGTACTGGTTATATTTGTATTTTGATATTGAAAAAACTCATTTGTGTATATATATTTTTTGTTTCTATATCAGTGTCCTACTGTCAGTGGTACTGTTAGGGGCAAAAGTGGAACACAGTGGCTCTTATCTCTAATTTCTAATGGGGATAGGGGTTACATAAGCATGAGGTATTTTAGCATAATTTAAAGGTCCTGATGTGCAAATAGGACAGACCCTCTTCTTCTTCTTTTTTTAAATCAATGATAAACAGTTAAAAACAAGGTAGTGCCACTTCAGGTGTTAATGCTGGATTACAGCTGGGACTCTTGATTAAGATTTGAAGATTTGTAATAATTTGATAATTTGATAAGTTGATATGGGTGAGAATCTATAACAATCTGAGAAAATACAGTCCTCATAATACACTCCTGTAGTAGGGGTGCACCGAATGTTTGTCAACTGAAATTTTTTGGCTGAAAATGTCTTTAAAAAAAGGGGGAAAAAATTGGATAAATTAATGAAGCAAAGTGAAAAACTGTTGGGTGTTAAAAATTTTCATTTCTGCACATCACTAGTTTGATGTAAATGTGAAGGTTCTAATATTCACATTAACAGAAAAACATATTTAAAACTGTACTGTTACAAATGTACATTTATATTATATACCAAAAGCTATAGGTGCTATTACCCTCTAGACTACTACTAAGAGAGGCTTGCGGTTCTGGTAGATGGAGTAAAGCCATACTGTAAGTGCCACACCATGAGAAAAACAGCTAGTCTATGTGCTTTTGACTCAACCGTTAGATGGAGGTTTTCAGCCCTACAAAAATACAGTATAATTGCAAGTTACTACCAGAAGGACATTTCTGTAACGTCTGTAAAATCAAATAATGCAGTCCAACAACCTCCCATCAAATCTCACTTGGCTTTACTGCTGTTTTAGTTTATCTATTTATTAAATGATTAAGATGCCATTCAAAATTGTTCACAGTGGTGGTGATATTAACCAGACATCAGAAAAGGTCATTTTTGTATTGTACATATGGTGATGATCGTTTCCCATCAAGACCATGGGTAAAAAAAAAAAAAAAAAAACTAAAACGAATGTCTACCATGAATTGTTTCACATAAAACTACTTTGAATGACTTTGATTACAAGCATTAGCACAGGAGGAACCCACCTGCCTTCTAAAGTAATCTTTGGGAGTTGTTGGATTTTAAGAATCCCCCTGCCCTCTAACAGGATCTTTGGGAGTTGTTGGATTGTAGGAATCCCCCTGCTCTCTAAAGTGATCTTTGGGAGTTGTTGAATTTTAGATATCCACCTGCTTTCTAAACTGATCTTTGGGTGTTGCTGGATTGTAGAAATCCCCCTGCTCTCTAAAGTGATCTTTGGTAGTTGTCTGATTGTAGGAATCCCCCTGCTCTCTATTGTGATCTTTGGTAGATGTCAGATTGTAGGAATCCCCCTGCTCTCTAATGTGATCTTTGGTAGTTGTCAGATTGTAGGAATCCCCCAGCTCTCTAATGTGATCTTTGGTAGATATCAGATTGTAGAAATCCCCCTGCTCTCTGAAGTGATCTTTGGTAGTTGTCAGATTGTAGGAATCCCCCAGCTCTCTAAAGTGATCTTTGGTAGTTGTCTGATTGTAGGAATCCCCCTGCTTTCTATTGTGATCTTTGGTAGATGTCAGATTGTAGGAATCCCCCTGCTCTCTAAAGTGATTTTTGGGAGTTGTCTGATTGTAGGAATCCCCCTGCTCTCTAATGTGATCTTTGGTAGATGTCAGATTGTAGGAATCCCCCAGCTCTCTAATGTGATCTTTGGTAGATATCAGATTGTAGAAATCCCCCTGCTCTCTGAAGTGATCTTTGGTAGTTGTCAGATTGTAGGAATCCCCCTGCTCTCTAATGTGATCTTTGGTAGATGTCAGATTGTAGGAATCCCCCTGCTCTCTAAAGTGATATTTGGTAGATGTCAGATTGTAGGAATCCCCCAGCTCTCTAATGTGATCTTTGGTAGATGTCTGATTGTAGGAATCCCCCAGCTCTCTAAAGTGATCTTTGGTAGATGTCTGATTGTAGGAATCCCCCTGCTCTCTAATGTGATCTTTGGTAGATGTCAGATTGTAGGAATCCCCCTGCTCTCTAAAGTGATCTTTGGTAGATGTCAGATTGTAGGAATCCCCCTGCTCTCTAATGTGATCTTTGGTAGATGTCTGATTGTAGGAATCCCCCAGCACTCTAAAGTGATCTTTGGTAGATGTCTGATTGTAGGAATCCCCCTGCTCTCTAAAGTGATCTTTGGTAGATGTCAGATTGTAGGAATCCCCTGCTCTCTGAAGTGATCTTTGGTAGATGTCAGATTGTAGGAATCCCCCTGCTCTCTAATGTGATCTTTGGTAGATGTCTTATTGTAGGAATCCCCCTGCTCTCTAAAGTGATCTTTGGTAGATGTCAGATTGTAGGAATCCCCCTGCTCTCTAAAGTGATCTTTGGTAGTTGTCTGATTGTAGGAATCCCACAGCTCTCTAATGTGATCTTTGGTAGATGTCTGATTGTAGGAATCCCCCTGCTCTCTAAAGTGATCTTTGGTAGATGACTGATTGTAGCAATCCCCCTGCTCTCTAAAGTGATTTTTGGGAGTTGTTGAATTTTAGATATCCACCTGCTCTCTGAAGTGATATTTGGTAGATGTCAGATTGTAGGAATGCCCCAGCTCTCTAATGTGATCTTTGGTAGATATCAGATTGTAGAAATCCCCCTGCTCTCTGAAGTGATCTTTGGTAGTTGTCAGATTGTAGGAATCCCCCTGCTCTCTAATGTGATCTTTGGTAGATGTCTGATTGTAGGAATCCCCCTGCTCTCTAAAGTGATCTTTGGTAGATGTCTGATTGTAGGAATCCCCCAGCTCTCTAATGTGATCTTTGGTAGATGTCTGATTGTAGGAATCCCCCAGCTCTCTAAAGTGATCTTTGGTAGATGTCTGATTGTAGGAATCCCCCTGCTCTCTAATGTGATCTTTGGTAGATGTCTGATTGTAGGAATCCCCCTGCTCTCTAATGTGATCTTTGGTAGATGTCAGATTGTAGGAATCCCCCAGCTCTCTAAAGTGATCTTTGGTAGATGTCAGATTGTAGGAATCCCCCTGCTCTCTAATGTGATCTTTGGTAGATGTCAGATTGTAGGAATCCCCCTGCTCTTTAAAGTGATCTTTGGTAGATGTCAGATTGTAGGAATCCCCCTGCTCTCTAAAGTGATCTTTGGTAGATGTCAGATTGTAGGAATCCCCCTGCTCTCTAAAGTGATCTTTGGTAGATGTCTGATTGTAGGAATCCCCCAGCTCTCTAAAGTGATCTTTAGTAGATGTCTGATTGTAGGAATCCCCCTGCTCTCTAATGTGATCTTTGGTAGATGTCAGATTGTAGGAATCCCCCTGCTCTCTAAAGTGATCTTTGGTAGATGTCAGATTGTAGGAATCCCCCTGCTCTCTAATGTGATCTTTGGTAGATGTCAGATTGTAGGAATCCCCCAGCTCTCTAAAGTGATCTTTGGTAGATGTCAGATTGTAGGAATCCCCCTGCTCTCTAAAGTGATCTTTGGTAGATGTCAGATTGTAGGAATCCCCCTGCTCTCTAAAGTGATCTTTGGTAGATGTCTGATTGTAGGAATCCCCCTGCTCTCTGAAGTGATCTTTGGTAGTTGTCAGATTGTAGGAATCCCCCTGCTCTCTAAAGTGATCTTTGGTAGATGTCAGATTGTAGGAATCCCCCTGCTCTCTAAAGTGATCTTTGGTAGATGTCAGATTGTAGGAATCCCCCTGCTCTCTAAAGTGATCTTTGGTAGATGTCTGATTGTAGGAATCCCCCTGCTCTCTGAAGTGATCTTTGGTAGTTGTCAGATTGTAGGAATCCCCCTGCTCTCTAAAGTGATCTTTGGTAGTTGACAGATTGTAGGAATCCCCCTGCTCTCTAATGTGATCTTTGGTAGATGTCTGATTGTAGGAATCCCCCTGCTCTCTAAAGTGATCTTTGGTAGATGTCTGATTGTAGGAATCCCCCTGCTCTCTAAAGTGATCTTTGGTAGATGTCAGATTGTAGGAATCCCCCTGCTCTCTGTGTTGATCTTTGGGAGTTGTCGGATTGTAGGAATCCCCCTGCTCTCTAAAGTGATCTTTGGTAGATGTCTGATTGTAGGAATCCCCCTGCTCTCTAAAGTGATCTTTGGTAGATATCAGATTGTAGGAATCCACCTGCTCTCTAAAGTGATCTTTGGGAGTTGTTGGATTGTAGGAACCCCCCCTGCTCTCTACGGTGATCTTTGGGAATTGCTGGATTGTAGAAATCCTCCTGCTCCATTTAAGTTATCTTCTGGGGTTGTGTGACTAATTTCTATTAGACACTTGGTTTGAATTATCCAGCGTTATTAAGCAAATCTGTTGTATGAAACAGTTCTAGACAAATATAGCATCTACAGCATTACCGGGTCTCCTGTAGGTTCTTTATAACTCAGCATCTGCTGTCTGTGTTAAAGAGAAAAATCTTGGTGTGGTCTGCGACTCCCTGGATTTGTTAATAGGTGCCTTTCACTCTGAAAATGACAGAGAAGCCACGCACATCATTAAACTTTCTTTTTTTTGCATGGCTGTCAGCTGTTGGCTGTCAGAAATGTGTTGGTGTGAGGTTTGCACTAAGCGGTGGAAGAAAAAAAAAAAGCTGTAAAAGATGCGGTTAGATATTCCTAACACCATACAGAACAAAGAATGAGAAAGCAGGACTAGGTGGAAGTGATTTCATTCCATTATACAAAGAAATAAGACTATTGTGAGAGTGATGAGTAAAAAAAATCTAAAAGTATTGCAGCCTGGAGAAACAGACTATTAAAATCTTCACAGCGATGAAATGAGTAGAAATAATATTGCCTCCCCAAGACTGAGGAGTGAATTTGTTATGCTGAATATGTAAATCATGTAAGGAGACCCTGGTCTCTCAGAAATGCTGAAAATCTTTGATTGAAAATGAGGATTGCAATGAAGAATCAGATCAAGTCTAAAGCTGAATTGATTTGATTTTGAAACTTGATTTTGTTGTGTACTGGCTAATGCATACACTAGAACGAAGTGTCTTTGTAGAAATGTGCTGGTTGTATTAATGATCATCCCACCTTTTCCATTTGGTTTTAATAGCTTATCTGGGGTTTGAGAGTGACTTAATCAAAAGTTTAACCTGTGTCTAAAATGGAATTATCATAGTAAGTTATCCAACATTAATTCCTACAGTTGTATGTAGAACACTGACTTCATAGTACAAAGATGAATATCTACAGCATTTACTGAATGGTTAGTAGTTTCTGATCTATAATTCAGCAGATGCTGTCCTGTGTTACTCAAAATCACCATAGTAAAATAAATCATAGTATGGTCTGATACTCCACCACAAAAGATGAATGTTCATATACTTACTGCATAATACTCTGAAAAGATCTGAGAAGTTACTGAATAATTCATAGTACAAGATGAATAATTTGCATTACTGTCACGCTGTCCATAGTAAGAAATGAATGTCATAGTTAGTTACTAATAATCCAAAAGTAAAAATAATAAGTCATAGATGCGTTACTGATAATCCATAGTAAAAAGATTAATATAAAAGTAGTTACAGAATAATACAAAGTAAAAAATGAATATCATAGTAGTTACTGAATAATTCATAGTACAAAAGATGAATAAGACTATAGTAGTTACTGAAAAAATCCATAGTAAAGTATTGCATAGTAGCCTGGAGAAACATCCATACTAAAATCATGTAAAAGATAATGATGAAATGAGTAGAAATGAATAATCCATAGTAAAAGATGAATAATCATAGTAAGTTATGCTGTACGTTGAATAATCTAGTAAAAGATAAATAAGCATAGTAATGTAATGGAAAGTAAAAGATGAACGTCATAGTAGTTACTGAGATCCATAGTAAAAGATGAATATCATAGTAGTTACTGAATAATCCATAGTAAAAGATGAACGTCATAGTAGTTACTGAGTAATCATAGTAAAAGATGAAATATCATAGTAGTTACTGAATAATCCAGATTGAATAAGTCATATTAGTACTTAATCCATAGTGAAAAGATGAATTGATCATAGTAGTTACTGAAATCCGTATCGATAGTAGTCATACTAGTAAAAACATATTAAAAGAATCCATAGCATGTCATAGTAGTTAGTAAAAATTTAGTCCATAGAAGATGAAACATTACATAGTAGTTACTGAATAAGCCCAGTTAGCAAAAGAATAATAAGCATAGTAGTTACTAACTGATCCATAGTAAAAGATAAACAGAGTTACTGAATAATCCATAGTAAAAGATAAATATAAATTACATTAATCCATAGTATTGTCCACCAGTTACTGTTAATTAAAATATGAATATATACTAAATCTGTAAAAGTTACTGAATAATTCATAGTACAAGATGAATAAGTCATAGCAGTTACTGAATAATCCATAGTAAACCATGAATATCATAGTAGTTACTGAATAATCCATAGTAGAAGATGAATATCATAGTAGTTACTGAATAATTCATAGTAAAAGATGAATATCATAGTACTTACTGAATAATCCATAGTAAAAGATGAATATCATAGTACTTACTGGATAACTAGTAAAGATAATCCATAGAATAATCCATATTAAAAGATGAATAACATAGTAGTATATTAAGCCATGAAAAAATTCATAGTAAAAGATAAATAATAAGCCATAGTAGTTACTGAATAATCCATAATAAAAAATGAATGAGCAATAGTAGCTACTGAATAATCCATAGCAGAAGATGAATATCATAGTAGTTACTGAATAATCCATAGTAAAAGATAAACGTCATAGTAGTTACTGAATAATCCATAGTAAAAGATAAACGTCATAGTAGTTACTGAATAATCCATAGTAAAAGATAAACATCATAGTAGTTACTGAATAATCCATAGTAAAAGATGAATATCATAGTAGTTACTGAATAATCCATAGTAAAAGATGAATATCATAGTAGTTACTGAATAATCCATAGTAAAAGATGAATAAGTCATAGTAGTTACTGAATAATCCATAGTAAAAGATGAATATCATAGTAGTTACTAAAGGATGAACGTCATAGTAGTTACTGAGTAATCCATAGTAAAAGATGAATAAGTCATAGTAGTTACTGAGTAATCCATAGTAAAAGATGAATATCGTAGTAGTTACTTAATAATTCATAGTAAAAGATGAATATTATAGTAGTTACTGAATAATCCATAGTAAAAGATGAATATCATAGTAGTTATCATAGTAGTTAAAAGATGAATATCATAGTAGTGAAAATAATCCATAGTAAAAGATGAATATCATAGTAGTTACTGAATAATCCATAGTAAAAGATAATCATAGTAGTTACTGAATAATCCATAGTAAAAGATTAATAAATATAGTAGTACTGAATACCATAGAAAAGAGATAAACGTCATATAGTAAAAATCCATATAAACATCATAGTAGTTACTGAATAATCCATAGTAAAAGATGAATATCATAGTAGTTACTGAATAATCCATAGTAAAAGATGAATAAGTCATAGTAGTTACTGAATAATCCATAGTAAAAGATGAATATCATAGTAGTTACTGAATAATCCATAGTAAAAGATGAATATCATAGTAGTTACTGAATAATCCATAGTAAAAGATGAACGTCATAGTAGTTACTGAATAATCCATAGTAAAAGATGAATATCATAGTAGTTACTGAATAATCCATAGTAAAAGATGAATAAGTCATAGTAGTTACTGAGTAATCCATAGTAAAAGATGAATATCATAGTAGTTACTAAAGGATGAACGTCATAGTAGTTACTGAGTAATCCATAGTAAAAGATGAAGTCATAGTAGTTACTGAGTAATTCATAGTAAAAGATGAATATCATAGTAGTTACTGAATAATCCATAGTAAAAGATGAATATCATAGTAGTTACTGAATAATCCATAGTAAAAGATGAACGTCATAGTAGTTACTGAATAATCCATAGTAAAAGATGAATATCATAGTAGTTACTGAATAATCCATAGTAAAAGATGAATATCATAGTAGTTACTGAATAATCCATAGTAAAAGATGAATATCATAGTAGTTACTAAATAATCCATAGTAGAAGATGAATATCATAGTAGTTACTGAATAATCCATAGTAAAAGATGAATATCATAGTAGTTACTGAATAATCCATAGTAAAAGATGAATAAGTCATAGTAGTTACTGAATAATCCATAGTAAAAGATAAACATCATAGTAGTTACTGAATAATCCATAGTAAAAGATGAATATCATAGTAGTTACTGAATAATCCATAGTAAAAGATGAATAAGTCATAGTAGTTACTGAATAATCCATAGTAGAAGATGAATAAGTCATAGTAGTTACTGAATAATCCATAGTAAAAGATGAATAAATCATAGTAGTTACTGAATAATCCATAGTAAAAGATGAATATCATAGTAGTTACTGAATAATCCATAGTAAAAGATGAATATCATAGTAGTTACTGAATAATCCATAGTAAAAGATGAATATCATAGTAGTTACTGAATAATCCATAGTAGAAGATGAATAAATCATAGTAGTTACTGAATAATCCATAGTAAAAGTTGAATATCATAGTAGTTACTGAATAATCCATAGTAAAAGATGAATATCATAGTAGTTACTGAATAATCCATAGTAGAAGTTGAATATCATAGTAGTTACTGAATAATTAACAGTATTTACAGATTAATTTGTAGCAAATAATTATTAATAGTAGTTATAGTAGCTATAGAATAATTCATAGTAGTTAACAATTTGAATAACAGTCATTACTGAACAAGACAGAATGACTTTTAGTAGATAAAATTTACTGTAGTTATCAAACAGTACATAGTAGGTGCTTCATTTAAAAGTCCCCCACATTCCCCAACACAGACACTAACCCCCAGTGTAGCGGATGTTTCTAAACATGTTTGGTGTCTGAAGTTTGCTTCTTTAGTTTTAGTAGTGCAAGCTTTTACCCCACTGATTAACACTGTGCAAACTGTATGCCTAAACCATTTGTCCAGATTACCGTCCATGTTTATAGATTACACAGTGTGCTATACAGTTTCAGAAGGCACATAACCAGGTCTATTAGAAGTCATTGAAAATCTGCACGTTTTAAGGTGAGTGTGCTAATTCCTATAAGTAACCTTTTACTGTTTCATGATGCTTCCCTCAAAAGCATTAGATGGGTAGATCAGCAGTCATAATTCTAAAAAAGTCAAAAATACAACAACAAAAATCTCCATGACGACCACTGTCCCCTGTCCTTTTCCATCCCACTCAATCAGCAGCCGACAGTTAGCCAATCGGGGTTTTAATTGAGACTGACCCGCAGCTGCGTCCAATTACAGCAGGTTACAGAGAGGAGAGAGAAAGCCCCGCCCTCCTCCATCAGCCAAAAAGAAAGAGAGTGTGAAAATGACCCACGAGAGGCTGCAATATCCTCTCATCCTCCTCACGGCTCGTTCAGCGGGGAACAGAGTGGAGGATCTCTCCGAGCGGCTCGGCTGAAATGACGAGAGGTTATGAAGCAGCAGCCATTTTCATACAGGAGATGGAAAATAGCGCCTCTTCAGATGGTATCACGCGGCAGGTTATTAAATATGGCGCCCTTCACTCTCCACTTTCTCTCTCTCCCCTCTCTATCTCTCTGTCTCCATGCATCTCGCTTTTTCTTTCAGTCTCACTACTTCCCACACAAACCTGTCGATAAGTTCACCTTTTAAGACAGAAATGTAAAATAAGCCAAAGCAGCTTCCATCCTTCATCACCCTCTCTCTCTCTCTCTCTCTCTCTCTCTCTCTCTCTTTGTCTCTCTCTCTCTCTCTCTCTCTCTCTCTCTCTCTCTCTCTCTGAGATACACTTCACTCTGAGTTTCACCTCACTAAGGTCAGCTAAAGCTGCTATTAGAAGGTGATCTTTAAAGAGAATCTTTTTCTCTAGTATGATAAAAACCAAGATCCAAAACATATTCACCACCCAGTCCATACAGTCCATATGGAAACCATGCTGCAAATAACCTACAGCATTGAGGGTCTTGTTCCTGTGATGTCACAAGTAACTAATTTACTGTGTGTATTGAAAGCAACATACTGTACCATGTGCCATCACTGTCTTTCTCAAACACTCCCAATGAGGCTGGTGTTCTCTGATTAGTCAGTTTGCCCACTCTATTCTGATTGGATAGCTGCCAGAACAACATCCTGCTACAAGTTCCGCCCCCACACTACCATGTGCTTACCATGGTGTGGGTTCTGTCATATCAGTTTGAGCCAGAGTCCGATTCTGAAAGTCAGGTAGAACAAGTAGGTTGAACGTGCTTCCTTGGAAGCTACACTGGAGCAGGACATGTAAGCAGTCTGTAAGGATCAGGGTTGTGTGATAAGATGACATCAAATGTTAACAGAGAAAAGGGCTGGAATTCAAACCAGGTGTTTGGGGTAGCTAGGGGGTTTCTGTGGGAGAGATTTTCTACCTCTAGGGGGGCACTTTCACCCTTAACTTTGCTTGCTGTTTATGTGGTACAGTCAATCAATTATCAGGCATGCCTCAAGGAGAGTGAAATGAGTTTTGAAGATTCTGAGTTTGAAAACAGCTCATTAGCTACCAATTCTGAATAAAGGGTGAGGCTCCTTTCGAGCATAAATCTCAAGATTAAAAGAATAGCTGCACAAACAGGAATGAAATTTGGTGGGAAGGTTTGTCATTGTGAGACATGACAACGATTCCAACATTAACAAAAATGGAGAAACAGTTTTTCTTTGAATAGCGATGATATGCACAAACAGTTCTGCACTCATGGTCAAGAGAACAGTTGCACAAATAGCTATACCTAGAAGAAGTCAAGCAACAGGACTGAAACTCGGTGGGTAGCTTTGATATCACAAGACATCCGAATGATTGAAGTCGCACGCTCTGCTATACATGTGTAAGCAAGGACGGGTCTAATCACTGACTCACCACGTCATTGTTGCCAAAGAATGCAAAGATATCATGCCAGACTGTTAGGAGTGACTCAGAATGGCAGTGGGTGACGACTTATCTTCAGTGAAGACGCCTGTGTTGGTCTTGGTGGAGATAACCATTGAATCCATGTGTGAAGGCATCGTGGTCAGCACCAAGATAAGTGGTTTGCACTCCTACTGCAAAATCTGGAGGAACCGTCCGAGAATATTTTAGCTGCATGTGATGGATTATCACAGGACACCATTAGGGACCTCTACAACTTTATGTCGAGATTCTGGCATGTTGCATTAACAAACATGGTGGTCTGACGCCATACTGAGAGACACTACTTCTGTATGTGTAGCTCAGTAATATTACCCATATCAGTGTAAATGCGTTGAAATCATTATTTCTCGTTTATCGGCAGGCAGATTAAGTGACTGTACTTATCCTTAAATAAAGATAATCTCACTGTAGACAAATAAATAAACATATCTGTAATTTAGGTTCTAAAAAAATGGAATTATAATAAAACAAACGTCTTCGGTTCGTTTCCCCTTCACCGCAAACAGCCGTTACGTCTAAACCGAAAGTCAGCTCACTCGTTTGAAGCAGTGTTCGATGTCTGACTAAATGAAGAGCAGAATTAGGTTTCATTTGTTCAGATTCTCTTCCTCAAAAGCTCCTTCAGGCTTTTTCTGAGGCATCGCTCCACCCATGTCTCTCAGCTAGCTTCCTTCAGCGGTGAACTGCGAGCGCATGTCGTCACGTGGATTGAATTTTTTAGCAAACATTCGTCATAGCCCAGCTAGAACTTACATATATATTTATTATTCTCTATGTAATAATGATTAAAATGTATTTTTACATTCTTAAAGTTCTTGTGCATTGTTGTAAGCTTTAGTCTGTTTTACGAAAAAAAAAAAAAAAAAAAAACTCATCACTATTGTCAGTCTCTCAGTCGACTTAAAGGATCTCCGACTGATGATTCGAGTCGTTGACTTCTAGTGGGCAGCCCTAATATATATATATATATATATATATATATATATATATATATATATATATATATATATATATATATATATATATATATACACATACACACATACATACATACATACATATACACACACACACACACACACACACACACACACACACATATATATATATATATATATATGGTGCAACTGTCGCTACAGCTACATGTGCTTGTTTTCGACTATTATCTTAACCCTATCTGCTTAATGTTAATGCTTAAAGTCAATGAAACTACAACTAAGACTAAAACGCTTTTTGACTAAGCATTTTTAAGGCTAACACTACTATCTAACCTGGAGAAATGCATGTAGCGAACTTACTTCCACCCTGTTCGCTTCTCATTTCTATACAGTTCACATTACTGCCATAATAGCCACAAACTGGGCAATAAAATATAGGCCTTTTATCATCTGTTCTTACCAGTAAATTCTGATGGTGGGCAACACTAAGGGTAGTCTGTTGCCAGCTATGCAACACTGATCTAGCACCAGTTTAATAAAATCAGTTTAAAATGTCCTTTTTATGGTTCTCTATGGTCTTTATCCCTCTGCTACTCAGAACGCTACGGCTGCCTTCAGTTTCAGCCTTGTTTCATTAGCAGGAAGCCGTTTATTAAGTAATCGTTGGTGCTCTAACTGACACTAGCATCAGCACTTGCATCACCGTAACTGTTTTTTGTGAACGCTATGTCGATTTTATTCTGTTTATGTGATATTTTATATGATAAAATGCTCATGGAGGCACTGTAGGCTCTGTTTCAGTAATCAATAGCAGCGATCCGAGCGCCGTAACTGCAGCAGAATGTTCCTGCTCCAGAAACGCATCAGGTGGCTCACTTGCTGGCAGTAAATACATTTTAACGACAGCTCGCTGACACTTGCCAGCGTTGATTAGCCATTATCAACTGTTTCAACACAATAGATGGAGGACAACAGAAGCTCCTCGTGCCATTTTCCATTCTCTCTGCATTTCTTTCTCTTTTTCATCTCTCCGTCTCTCTCATTCTTCGCAGCCAGCACCCATCTAATCCCATTAACCGCCCCGCACTGCAGCAAGCATCTCCCTTGATGTCAGGATTTGATCAGTTGGTTTTTTTTCCCCTCGTGTCTTTTATCTCTTTCCCTCTGTAGAGCTCAACAACGATAATCAGGATTTTATTGGCTCATGCTAAACACTATTCATAAATGATGGCAACTCCTGACCCCAGTATGACCCCTGAGCATGACAAAATACAACGTTTGATTTCCCTGAACCCATATCACAATATGGTGATTACAGATGTCCAATGCAATGCCAGTCTTCCAATGTCAGTGTCACTGCTGTCCACCGCCCACGTAATATCTGAACAGCAGCAGAAGAAAGTGACTAGTGATGAATGGGGCGCTGATAAAGTGTTCAAAAACAGATGGACTACAGTAAACCTACGCTTAGTAGACCCATATAGGGGGTTTTAATAAAGTGGCCAGTATGTGGGAGCACAAGGTATGTGTTTCCAATAAAGTGTCCAGTGAGTGGAAGTCCATGTTAGGTGTTTCTAATAAAGTGTCCAGTGAGTGGAAGTACAAGGCAGGTGTTTCTAATAAGGTGGCCAGTGAGTGGATATAAAAGGTAGGTGTTTCTAATAAAGTGACCAGTGAGTGGAAGTACAAAGCAGGTGTTTCTAATAAAGTGGCCAGTGAGTGGAAGTCCAAGTTAGGTGTTTCGAATTAAGTGGCCAGTGAGTGGAAGTACAAGGTAGGTGTTTCTAATAAAGTGGCCAGGAGGTGGAAGTAAAGGTAGGTGTTTCTAATAAAGTGGCCAGGAGGTGGAAGTAAAGGTATGTGTTTCTAATAAAGTGGCCAGTGAGTGGAAGTCCAAGTTAGGTGTTTCGAATTAAGTAGCCAGTGAGTGGAAGTACAAGGTAGGTGTTTCTAATAAAGTGGCCAGTGAGTGGAAGTACAAGGTAGTGTTTCTAATAAAGTGGACAGTGAGTGGAAGTACAAGGTAGGTGTTTCTAATAAAGTGGCCAGTGAGATTGAAGTACAAGGTAGGTGTTTCTAATAAAGTGGCCAGTGAGTGGAAGTACAAGGTAGGTGTTTCTAATAAAGTGGCCAGTGAGATTGAAGTACAAGGTAGGTGTTTCTAATAAAGTGGCCAGTGAGTGGAAGTACAAGGTAGTGTTTCTAATAAAGTGGACAGTGAGTGGAAGTAAAGGTATGTGTTTCTAATAAAGTGGCCAGTGAGTGGAAGTCCAAGTTAGGTGTTTCGAATAAAGTGGCCAGTGAGTGGAAGTACAGGGTAGGTGTTTCTAATAAAGTGGCCAGTGGGTGGAAGTCCAAGTTAGGTGTTTCTAATAAAGTGGCCAGTGAGTGGAAGTACAAGGTAGGTGTTTCTAAAAAAGTGGCCAGTGGGTGGAAGTCCAAGTTAGGTGTTTCGAATAAAGTGGCCTGTGCAAGAAAAGCCACCCAATTTTAGACTGGCTAAAAAGCAGTGAGTAGAAGTGTGAGTTAGGTGTTTCTAATAAAGTGGCCAGTGAATGAATATATAAGTTAGGTGTTTCCAACAAAGTGTCCAGGAAGTGAAAGCACAAAGTTGGTGTTTCTAATGATGTGGACAGTGAGTGGAAGTACAAGGTAGCTAGCTATTAAAAGCATTTTGCTCTGTAGTGTTTTTGGCGGTTGTTTGTAGAAGCATTAATTTTGTCTCAAAGCAGCTCAATTTTAGATTGAGAAAACAGCAGCAGGTTTAAGTGAATGTTGTTATAATGGACTGTATTCTATCATGCCAAAATTGATGTAGCTGAGATCAATGCATCACAAACCGTTAGTTTAAATGCTCAAGATCTAGGCTCTAGTTAAAGTTCATAACGGGTGAGCCCCCCCCTTCACTTATTCTTTTGCAGACATCAGAGAATCCGCAATAGTGATCATGCATCAGTCTAATGGGCATTATCTATTATCTCTGTCTCTGCTAGCTCCACTGCTGCAGTGGTCCACAGGGGTAACGGCATGGGCTTCCCTTCATCTCCGTTTAAGTCGCTCCACTAAGCCCCTAAAATTAAAACTGTGAGCAGAGACCCAGTGCACGATTTGCCTGTCAAATGGAATTACCCTGCATGATGAGGGTTACGCAGTCTGTTTGCATGTGTGGGGGGATATAAGTGGGTATGTGTTTTGGGAAAGGTTATAAATCAACAGCCTTGAGCTCAGATTAAACAAGCGGCCCTAGTATCCCTCCAGATCTGCTCAGCCAAGCCTCTGCTTTAATATGACAAGAATTTAGAATACATATAGTATATAGTGTCCTTTAGTTTTTGGTATCTGATTAGACACTTGATGTTTTGGGTTAGACTGAACGGACTTGCTCATAGTCTGCCCACTAATGTCCATATTAGGCTGTTTTTTCTATGGCCACAATGTGATGTAAGCAGGACAGGTCTCATCACAGTCACGAGCCACAATAGCAGACAGATGACAATTTTAGTGCCACAGAGTATTCCTATAAGGCAAGTGGAGCTAATGAAATTGGCTGTACAAACAAGGGGGTGTACTCAATAAATTGGCTGGTCGTGTATCTCATGTTAGGATCCAGATGTTTTGTCTGAAAGTCACTCAAAGCATCATGGGGCAGAGGGATAACTAGGACAATGGCAGTAGACCTCTGAAGTTGTGCATCTGTAGTAAGCATCATGCCCATAGGAGAAGGTTTCTCTATGGGAGAAATAAATGCCACTTTTGAAAATCAGCACTGTGTCACTCTATGCCCATGGAGTTTCTCCTGAGTATGCCGCACTCTGGCTTGTCTTATGTGTTCTTCACTGGCATTGTGTAGTTGCACCAGATATACAACCCTAACCCAACCCATCAGATACAACCAAATATGGTTGTGCTCCTCCTTACCTGACCGCAACAAATAAAACTCAGTCTGTACTTTGAGTCTTTCAGTTTTCAAGTATGCCCCATGTCCCTAAACTGCCATCCTTTCAGACACATGGAGGAGAAACATCAAGACCCTTTTTGTTCCTGGTGGAACCAAATGCCATAAATCATAACTCCTTGAGTAAGTTTGTTTAGGGCAATAAAAAAAAAAAAAGTCAATTTAATTATATTAGCTTTGCATAGGCACCTTTGCCATAAAGAACTGCATTGGGAATGCATGAAATTTTTGTTGTGTAAAGTTACATAATTATGTTTCTATAAACCTCTGAAACTATAACCTTACCTTTAAAAAAAAGCCAAAAACAGTTCACAAGTGTGGAGTGGTATTCTTATTGCTTTATTTATTAATATTTATTAAAAGACTAGTCTCTCTGGAGATTTTTAACCTAACATTCTCTACCTCTACCAATTGGTAGAGATGGCACAACCAGGTTAAGTTCAACACCTTCCTCATTAAGACATAATGACTTAAAATGTGCTCTACCAGAAAGGTGTATAGAATGTTAAAGTGTTAATGTGGGTACTCTGGATACTTTAAATTATGAGGTCATGAGGACAAAATATGAATATTGCTTCTGTGCATTGAGCTGATGTGGCCTGAAAGTATATCCACTACTGAACTTCAACACTATATGCTGTATTATTACAGTACAATATTACAATATTAAAATATAACAGCAGGTACTCAGACTGTAGTCTACTACTGCAAAGTCACCCATCACACCGGACAAGGCTTGCTTGTTTGTGTGGGACAGTGTTAAGGTTGCCAATTTTAGGATGACAAATTAATGCACAGTTGCATTAACCTAAATGTAGCAAGGTCCCGGCGACATTCTAAGGAAAAACATGCACATGGCTAAACATGCACGCTTGGGAATTTTTTTGTTAAGGCTGTGATTTTTACAAATGACAATCAATCATTTTCCCCCCATACAAAACACACCTTGGACCCGCAGCTCCTTAGTCAAGCATGATGCCGACTACACAATGAGGACCTCAGAGGTATATTAGACAGCCGTAGGCGTGTTACCTAAAATCAATAGGCCAACTGCTGCCTGGTTGCTTCTCCACCAACCAATCACATTCTGTTGTACGGCAAATTCACACATCACTGCAGATGGAATCAACAATACACTGATCAATACCACTTGAGCTGAAGTACATAGTGAATGGCACATGCCGTCTAAAAACCACTTTCCTTTCCTGGGCATTTTGGGTCATCCATGCCTGACTGAACAATGTTAGAACAGGGATTCAGGGAGTTTTAGGTGTTAATCTTGTATTATGGGTGTAAAATCAGTCCAAGCCCAGCTAAGCCAAATTACTGTAATACATAGTGACCTGAAAGTGACACTATCTAATCCTTTCTCCTCCTTTAAACAATAAGGAGGCCTTTAACACCTTTAAGCTGGACCTTCTTCCAGCTAGAAATGTCTAGGAGATTATCCATTCTGCACAAATTGTGTCTTACTTGCAGTCCTAACTTGCAGATGCATTGCAGATCATTTTGCATGTTTGGCAGATGGTTATGGGATTGATACAATCATTATTAATAAGTTCAACATGTACATTTGTAAAAATAGAATAAGCAAGCATCTAAATATTGACAGAAGTACATGGATCTCCGGCCACATTTCTTTCCCAATGCACCTTTAACCTGAAAAGTCTCTATGAAAGTTTGTGCTCACACATTTTTCAAAAGCTTGATGCACTGCAGTTCTCTAAAGGATGAAGCTCTTGCTAAACCAGCACCTACTTAAGGTCACCCTACAGTGCTTGTCCTTGTGCTGCAGCTTAGTGCTAAATTTAACTCAGACGCAGAGGCCGCCGCTATTCTCTGTAAAAAAAACAGACTTAAATGTTCCTTAACTTCAGCATCCGGAGAGCCAGGAGAGCCTGTGCCCGCTTTGGGTTTACTGCACATAACAGCCATTCCTCAAAACCTTGCAGTGTCATATTATAAACCGTTATAAAAGAAGCACGTCTCAGCTCAATGTTACAGCTAATGCTAACATCAACGCTGAGCTATAAAGTCTTGGACTCTATGGGCTTCAACTGCTGTCTATAAATCCACAGCAAGGTCTCCTTGATCTTGAGTGGGAGTTTCTATATACCAGTTATAGGTGCACACTCTGTAACCTCCCAGATCTCCTATGCTATGAGAACGGGTCATTCCATGCCCAAGATACTCCAAATAGACCACTATTCGCCATTAAAAATCAACATCATTCAACCTAATCCACCATCCACCACCATTAAACACCATCTTCCAGCAAATTCGATCATTCTCCATGATCCAAGCACCTTCGTTCGCTAACAAACACCTTCATTCTACACCAAACACCTTCGTTCTCTAAGAAACACCTTCATTCTCCACCAAACACCTTCATTCTCCACCAAACACCTTCATTCTCCACCTAACACCTTAATTCTCTAACAAACACTGCCATTCTCTAACAAACACCTTCATTCTCTAACACCTTCATTCTCTAACACCTTCATTCTCTAACACCTTCATTCTCTAACAAACACTGCCATTCTCTAACAAACACCTTCGTTCTCTAACAAACACCATCATTCTACACCAAGCACCTTCATTCTACACCAAACACCTTCATTCTCTAACAAACACCATCATTCTACACCAAGCACCTTCATTCTACACCAAACACCTTCATTCTCTAACACCTTCATTCTCTAACACCTTCATTCTCTAACAAACACTGCCATTCTCTAACAAACACCTTCGTTCTCCACCAAACACCTTTGTTCTCTAACAAACACCTTTGTTCTCTAACAAACACCTTTGTTCTCTAACAAACACCTTCGTTCTCTAACAAACACCTTCGTTCTACACCAAGCACCTTAATTTTACACCAAACACCATCACTCTCTAACAAACACCATCATTCTACACCAAGCACCTTCATTCTACACCAAACACCATCATTCTCTAAAACACCATCATTTTACACCAAGCACCTTCATTCTCCACCAAACACCTTCATTCTCCACCAAACACCTTCATTCTCCACCAAACACCTTCATTCTCTAACAAGCACCTTCGTTCTACACCAAGCACCTTCATTCTACACCAAGCACCTTCATTCTACACCAAGCACCTTCATTCTACACCAAGCACCTTCATTCTCTAACAAACACCTTCATTCTCTAACACCTTCATTCTCTAATACTTTCATTCTCCACCTAACACCTTCATTCTCTAACAAACACTGCCATTCTCTAACAAACACCTTCGTTCTCCACCAAACACCTTCGTTCTCTAACACCTTCGTTCTCTAACAAACACCTTCGTTCTCTAACAAACACCATCATTCTCTAACAAACACCATCATTCTCTAACAAACACCTTCATTCTACACCAAACACCTTCATTCTCCACCAAACACCTTAATTTTACACCAAACACCATCATTCTCTAACAAACACCTACATTCTCCACCAAACACCCTCATTCTCCACCAAACACCTTTATTCTCTAACAAACACCCTTATTCTCCACCAAACACCTTCATTCTCTAACAAACACCCTCGTTCTCCACCAAACACCTTCGTTCTCTAACAAACACCTTCGTTCTCTAACAAACACCTTCGTTCTCCACCAAACACCTTAATTTTACACCAAACACCATCATTCTCTAACAAAAACCATCATTCTACACCAAGCACCTTCATTCTCCACCAAACACCTTAATTTTACACCAAACACCATCATTCTCTAACAAACACCATCATTCTACACCAAGCACCTTTATTCTACACCAAACACCTTCATTCTCCACCAAACACCATCATTCTCCACCAAACACCTTCATTCTACAACAAACACCTTCATTCTCTAACAAACACCATCATTCTACACCAAGCACCTTCATTCTACACCAAACACCTTCATTCTCTAACACCTTCATTCTCTAACACCTTCATTCTCTAACAAACACTGCCATTCTCTAACAAACACCTTCGTTCTCCACCAAACACCTTTGTTCTCTAACAAACACCTTTGTTCTCTAACAAACACCTTTGTTCTCTAACAAACACCTTTGTTCTCTAACAAACACCTTCGTTCTCTAACAAACACCTTCGTTCTACACCAAGCACCTTAATTTTACACCAAACACCATCACTCTCTAACAAACACCATCATTCTACACCAAGCACCTTCATTCTACACCAAACACCATCATTCTCTAAAACACCATCATTTTACACCAAGCACCTTCATTCTCCACCAAACACCTTCATTCTCCACCAAACACCTTCATTCTCCACCAAACACCTTCATTCTCTAACAAGCACCTTCGTTCTACACCAAGCACCTTCATTCTACACCAAGCACCTTCATTCTACACCAAGCACCTTCATTCTACACCAAGCACCTTCATTCTCTAACAAACACCTTCATTCTCTAACACCTTCATTCTCTAATACTTTCATTCTCCACCTAACACCTTCATTCTCTAACAAACACTGCCATTCTCTAACAAACACCTTCGTTCTCCACCAAACACCTTCGTTCTCTAACACCTTCGTTCTCTAACAAACACCTTCGTTCTCTAACACCTTCATTCTCTAATACTTTCATTCTCCACCTAACACCTTCATTCTCTAACAAACACTGCCATTCTCTAACAAACACCTTCGTTCTCCACCAAACACCTTCGTTCTCTAACACCTTCGTTCTCTAACAAACACCTTCGTTCTCTAACAAACACCATCATTCTCTAACAAACACCTTCATTCTACACCAAACACCTTCATTCTCCACCAAACACCTTAATTTTACACCAAACACCATCATTCTCTAACAAACACCTACATTCTCCACCAAACACCCTCATTCTCCACCAAACACCTTTATTCTCTAACAAACACCCTTATTCTCCACCAAACACCTTCATTCTCTAACAAACACCCTCGTTCTCCACCAAACACCTTCGTTCTCTAACAAACACCTTCGTTCTCTAACAAACACCTTCGTTCTCCACCAAACACCTTAATTTTACACCAAACACCATCATTCTCTAACAAAAACCATCACCACCTTCATTCTCCACCAAACACCTTAATTTTACACCAAACACCATCATTCTCTAACAAACACCATCATTCTACACCAAGCACCTTTATTCTACACCAAACACCTTCATTCTCCACCAAACACCATCATTCTCCACCAAACACCTTCATTCTACAACAAACACCTTCATTCTCCACCAAACACCTTTATTATCCAACCAATACTCTCCATTCTTCATCACCAACCATGATGAAGCAAAAAGTAATATGTTTCAGCATTCTCACCAAAAGCCTCATTCTCTGTTAACTGATAACCAGCATTATCAGTTCAGTGTCACTCTCCATCTCCAGCATTCAAACATCAAACATCGCTACTCTTCATCAAACACCATCATTCTCAACATACCTCAATAGTTTCCATCAAACACCACCATTTTCCATTAAACACCATCATTCTGAACCAAAAAACCTGTTTTAGTGTCGTACACCTTCATTCTCCACCAAACACCTTAATTTTACACCAAACACCATCATTCTCTAACAAACACCTACATTCTCCACCAAACACCTTTATTCTCTAACAAACACCCTTATTCTCCACCAAACACCTTCATTCTCTAACAAACACCCTCGTTCTCCACCAAACACCTTCGTTCTCTAACAAACACCTTCGTTCTCCACCAAAAACCTTAATTCTCCACCAAGCACCTTAATTCTCTAACACCATCATTCTACACCAAGCACCTTCATTCTCCACCAAACACCTTAATTTTACACCAAACACCATCATTCTCTAACAAACACCATCATTCTACACCAAGCACCTTTATTCTACACCAAACACCTTCATTCTCCACCAAACACCTTCATTCTACAACAAACACCTTCATTCTCTAACAAACACCATCATTCTACACCAAGCACCTTCATTCTACACCAAACACCTTCATTCTCTAACACCTTCATTCTCTAACACCTTCATTCTCTAACACCTTCATTCTCTAACAAACACTGCCATTCTCTAACAAACACCTTCGTTCTCCACCAAACACCTTTGTTCTCTAACAAACACCTTTGTTCTCTAACAAACACCTTTGTTCTCTAACAAACACCTTCGTTCTCTAACAAACACCTTCGTTCTACACCAAGCACCTTAATTTTACACCAAACACCATCACTCTCTAACAAACACCATCATTCTACACCAAGCACCTTCATTCTACACCAAACACCATCATTCTCTAAAACACCATCATTTTACACCAAGCACCTTCATTCTCCACCAAACACCTTCATTCTCCACCAAACACCTTCATTCTCCACCAAACACCTTCATTCTCTAACAAGCACCTTCGTTCTACACCAAGCACCTTCATTCTACACCAAGCACCTTCATTCTACACCAAGCACCTTCATTCTACACCAAGCACCTTCATTCTCTAACAAACACCTTCATTCTCTAACACCTTCATTCTCTAATACTTTCATTCTCCAAACACCTTCATTCTCTAACAAACACTGCTATTCTCTATTCGTCTCCACCAAACACCTTCGTTCTCTAACACCTTCGTTCTCTAACAAACACCTTCGTTCTCTAACACCTTCATTCTCCTTTCACTCCAAACACCTTCATTCTCTCTAACAAACACTGCCATTCTCTAACAAACACCTTCGTTCTCCACCAAACACCTTCGTTCTCTAACACCTTCGTTCTCTAACAAACACAACAAACACCATCATTCAAACACCTTCATTCTACACCAAACACCTTCATTCTCCACCAAACACCTTAATTTTACACCACCATCACTAACAAACACCTACATTCTCCACAAACACCTACATTCTCCACCAAACACCTTTATTCTCTAACAAACACCCTTATTCTCCACCAAACACCTTCATTCTCTAACAAACACCCTCGTTCTCCACCAAACACCTTCGTTCTCTAACAAACACCTTCGTTCTCTAACAAACACCTTCGTTCTCCACCAAACACACACCAAACACCATTAATTCTCTAACAAAAACCATCATTCTACACCAAGCACCTTCATTCTCTACCAAACACCTTAACACCATCACCATCATTCTCTAACAAACACCATCATTCTACACCAAGCACCTTTATTCTACACCAAACACCTTCATTCTCCACCAAACACCATCATTCTCCACCAAACACCTTCATTCTACAACAAACACCTTCATTCTCCACCAAACACCTTTATTATCCAACCAATACTCTCCATTCTTCATCACCAACCATGATGAAGCAAAAAGTAATATGTTTCAGCATTCTCACCAAAAGCCTCATTCTCTGTTAACTGATAACCAGCATTATCAGTTCAGTGTCACTCTCCATCTCCAGCATTCAAACATCAAACATCGCTACTCTTCATCAAACACCATCATTCTCAACATACCTCAATAGTTTCCATCAAACACCACCATTTTCCATTAAACACCATCATTCTGAATCAAAAAACCTGTTTTAGTGTCGTACACCATCATTCTCCACTATACACCATTACTCTCCATCAAATGTAAACATTTTCCAGGACACTCCAACATTCTACATCAAATTATCATCAGGGGTTCTAATCTGTTCAGCCCAACAGAAACACTACTGTAATCATCTAAAGTCTAGTACACTTCAGAGGAGAAGCTCTGCCCCAGACCACACATAGCACCAACAGGGCAGCAGGTGAACATCAAGCTGTAATTTATGCTGTACACTATGGATTTGCGGTCGGGTCCTGGGTTTATTATAATACCATAATACAGTAAAAGGTGCTGTAATATTACTTTTACAGACCCTAACTGGGAGCGGATCATTCAGAATAACGCTACCCAGACTTACACATGGTAAACATGGTATACAGTTTTCAGGATACAGCTGGGGAAATTTCCACTTGACTGCTGTCAAATTGTGTAGATCATGTAACGCTACATCACTGGTCAACAGTACATGCTCATGCACGAAAGCTATAATATGTCTTTCAAGTTGATCTGTGTTTTCTTAACAGTTCAAAAAGGATAGGGTCAACACATTAATGAGACGCCGTGGTGGATTCTCACTCTTTGCAATCCTGACCTTCTGACTGATGGGGTGAGTGTCCAGCAGCCGTAAGCTGGCCATCTTCATTCTGAATATTTATCTCCACCCGGACTCGCACACTGATTACCCAACGGCTGTAAAAACACCGCGTCGGCACAAACTCCGGCCAATCTGCATTCGTTAGTTCACTAACTCTCCCTCTCACACTCCCTCTCTCTCCACTCCCTCCGATCGCCCTTCACCCATGGCCAACCAAAGGCACCATCACTCAGTGGGGCAGCACCCTCTAACTCTGCCTTTTTCTTCCTCCCTCTCTCTCTCTCGCTCTCTCTCTCTCTTTCTCTCTGATTTATCACCCCCTGCTCTGCTGTGATGGACAGATTTGATCTCATAGCTTAATTAGCTTGGCTCCCTCTGAGTGCAGTAACTCAGAAAACCTGTGCCAACCTGGCACCTGAGCGAGGGCAAAGGTGGCACATAGCGGCCTCGAGCAACAACAATGAGCTAAAGAAGGCCTGCAAGGCCTCATAGGAACATTACAGGGCATTTAAATGAAACAATAGAAGGCATATTAACCCCTTCACTTCCCATTCACAATCCCAGTCAGAGATCCATCACCCTGGGGAGTTCAGATGCACTTCAATGCATAAGTGTCCTGACATTCTGTGCAAATGACAAATAAACTTGAAACTTGAGATGCAGAATACATTTACATTTAGTCATTTAGCTGATGCTCTTATTACAAGGTTATTCATTTTACAGGTAGGCCAGTGCAGTGTTAGGAGTCTTGCCCAAGGACTGTTATGGTTGTAGCTTAGCATTTGCTACCTAGACTGGAATTTAAACCCCCATCTCCCAGATACCTGATGGAGAGTAATGGCGTATGGTGATGGTGTATGGCACTAAAGTAGTTTTTTGGTTCAGAATGATGGTGTTTAATAGAAAATGGTGGCATTTGATGGAAACTATTGAGGTATGTTGAGAATGATGGCGTTTGATGAAGAGTAACGATGTTTGAATGCTGGAGATGGAGAGTGACACTGAACTGATAATGTTGGTTACCAGTTACCAGAGAATGAGGCTTTTGGTAAGAATGCTGAAAAATATTACTTTTTGATGGTTGGTGATGAAGAATGGAGAGTATTGGTGGGATAATGAGATGCAGCATACATTTACATTTAGGCATTTAGCTGACGCTCTTATTACAAGGTTATTAATTTTACAGGAAGGCCAGTGCAGTGTTAGGAGTCTTGCCCAAGGGCTGTTATTGGTGTAGCTTAGCATTTGCTACCTAGACTGGAATTTAAACCTCCATCTCCCAATGGGGTGGTAGTTAACCGCTGAGCCACACCAACCACTTGACCAGCATACTCGACTGCTTTTATTACCTGAATCAGGTAAAAAATACAATCATAAGCACACAAGACAAAAAAAAAAAGACCATAGTGTGAAGGAAGCAGCTGATTCTGCAGGTGTATGGAAGCGTATGGTTATACAGGCCTACCAGCAGAGGAGAAACTCTCCTTGGAATTGTGCAGGGAAGGCATCCACCAAAAGCTGACCCAACTGCACAATGCTTTAATGCAAGAGTGGCTGAACATCGATGCGGCCTACATCCAGAAACTTAAGTCCACACCAAATCTAAGCACAACTGTTATTGGTGCTCATGGAGGTATTACACACTACTAGGTTGTGGTAAAGAGCGTCCCTCGACCGGACAGTATGTCAGAACTGGGGGCGCCCTTTATGGGTAGTGTCGGGCAAGTAGCCGTGAGGCCTGGAAAAAGTGCAGTTTCCACAAGAGTCCTTTTCCCTTCACCTTTAATTACACACCAACGAAGATAATTTACAGATTTACAATATTTACAAGTGGATCAAGTCATGTGGATCTAGGTCTGGTCTCTGTCTTGATAAGAACCCTCTCTCTCCTCCAGTACCCCCAATAACACCACATATAAGCAGGTTGCCCCTCCCCTGGGCTAAACCCTTAGTGCATACAGGTGATACTGGAAGCTCACAACCTCAGTCTGCTCCGTCCCACCTGGTCTGTCCTCCCCTTCTCTTCTACAGAGGTTGGACTCACCCAGGTAGGTAAAGCTAAGGTGAATCCTTCAGATCCCCTTTGACCCTTATACATACAGTTCATCAGTTTACAGGTAAGTATACATGATCTTTAGGTATTCTGTGATGTGTGCAATGCCTCACATCATCACATAGGTTCGAATATAGTAACTATATTCTTTGTTTGGTGAGCTTATAGTAACTAGAAGTAAGTAGCTTTTAGGTCTAAAGAGTGATTCACAAGGTTATCTAAAGAATCATAATACACTAAACCTTAAACTTTTGGATTATGGTTAGTCTTGCATTTGTTCCTGTTGGTTCTCATTACTGTCACTACTTCCTGCTGTCCAGAAAGATGTTTAAATGCTGTAGGACATGCAGAATAAAGCTGCTAAACTAAGGGGAAACTATAAGCACCACACCACAGCCTGAGACATGCTTTAAAGCGTCCACATTCCACATTTATCCTGCATTTTACTTTTTTCCTTTATGTCCTTTTGTAATGGTTGTGTGGTTTATGTACCCATAACAGTCATAAGTCATTTTTACATGACTATTTTGCAACCTCTTTTTATTGTTTCAGAATTAAACAGGCTGTTTTTGTTACTGTGACTTTTAAGACTGTTGTAAAATGTTCCGCAATAGCTTTACCTAAGCACAAACATTTGTCCTGGCTATAGTACATCTGTTTCCCATCTTTGCTATTCTCTGTTTACCCTGTTCTTTAAAGGTCAGGACCCCCTCAGGACCACCACAGACCAGGTATTATGTGGATGGTGGATCGTTCTCAGCACTCCAGTGACACTGATGTGGTGGTGGTGTGGTAGTGTGCACTCAGCTGGTATTTGTGGATCAGTAAAAACTAAATCTTTGAGTATTAAAGTATTAAATATTTGCTGAGTCAATGGCCTCATGTGTATACTGAACTATGATCAAGAGTATAATATTTACCAGGTGAAATTTAAATTTTCACATCTGTAAGCTGTGTTCCTGAGATCAAGAAGTACTAAAATGGCTTTTCCATCATAATTAAAATGTTAATATGCTTTTAAACCATGTTAAACTTTAGTTTATGTTAGATGAATGGAAAAGGCTTGAATCAAGCTCAAGAGTCAAGAATTTTATATTTCGTAATTACATGTGTAAGCTGAAATCCTGAATCCTGGTTCAATTATCAGCTCAATGAACAAAAAATTAGTTACCCGGCATGTTACATTGGTAGTAGCTCCAGGCTCCTTCAGATGGCGCTGTACAAAGATGATGGAACGATAAATACCTGCAGGGTGTGTGACGGGATTCATAGATTGAGAAGAGTGCAGTGAATGTCTCGTTCCATGTGTGGAAAATGATAAAGCAGATGGTAATGACTGGCTAAAAGGAGTGATTGCATTTGTGCCAAACGCCATAGAGTAAAGGAAGTAGCTGGATCTGCATTATGTGCACTTTCTCAGCCAACTGGAGCTTCACTTGACATTGATCATTAGCATTATGAGCTCATTTACATGGGACTTCTGATTGGCTCTTGTCTGGGACACAGGATGACCACAGTGTTAAAAAGACACTAGGGCTCCAACCACCACTACAGTGCCTTTATGTATAGCTCGTATTTACTGTGCATCTGGTGTAGTGCTGTTATTGACTATGGACCTCTGTGTTCACATACAGACGGTGTGGACTGCAGGGGGAGCAGTACATTAAAAACATTAAGAACTTTCCATCAATGTATATCAAAACACAACAGGGAAATTTGGGCTCATCGTGATACAGGCCCTTTATGCTGGTGCCTGGAAAAGCTAAAGCAGGCCTGCAGCACCAAAGCGCCTCTATAGGGTTTGACAGATGTGGAGATATTTATTTTCCTGACGGCTTTTCCTCACTGCTTCACGGCGGATCAAATGGTCGCTATCTCAGGGCACAGGGAATTAACTCAGAAATTCGGGGAATACCCGCGCAGGGAAGGTGCGGCTGCTGATAAGCCTGTCATGTAGGTTGCAGGTAATCCATTCTGGTGACTTTAAAGGAAGCCAAGAAGGCAAGAAGTTGCTTTTTTTTTTCTCCCCCTCTCTCACTCATTGCCCCTAACCACCCCCACCCAGTTCTCTTTTTTCACTCTCTCTTTTTTTTTCCAGTGGTATTTTGTGAGGCTAAAAAAAGCAGAATTCTTCAGACGCCATTTTGGTTTTGGCCATCAGCCCAGCGCAGACAGACTGGACGCAGTGAGACCTGTCTGGAATCTCACGCTTTCCTTCTCACACATAACCATGCCAGCCCAGACAGGAGAAAAAACATGTCACATTAGCACTGAAGCATGGACAACATAGACTTTCACTGGCCTGTAGTATAGTATTAATAGCTAATGGAACCGCAAGCTGTGCTAACATTATCCACCACAGGTCTCGAGTGCACCTTGTCCTCAGTTGAAAACCGAGTTTCATTTTCAGAGCTGGCCTTTTGCACTTGTTAAACCCTAGAAATTGTCCCCTTCTTGTTCCGCAGGCCCAGGTGGCCATTCGCCTCTGAAATGTCTTATTTAACATAATCAAATATAATTTTGCCCTTATCATATTTAATAGGACAGGGTTGTCTTTCTGACCCCATTTACACCTGGTTATTTTTAGCAACATGCATTTATTACACACAGTAGACAAATGGGTGTCCAGTTAGTCAGACTAAAATCTAATTGCTGTGTCCAAGTCTGTGATAGTTAATTACCAACTGCAGCCATAACAAATGCTACTGCCATCAACGTATGTCCACTGTGATTACAATCCTCATAGACATACAGGGGTTGGACAATGAAAGTGAAACACCTGGTTTTGGACCACAATCATTTATTAGTATGGTGTAGGGCCTCCTTTTGCGGCCAATACAGCGTCAGTTCGTCTTGGGAATGACATATACTGCGTCCTGCACAGTGGTCAGAGGGATTTTAAGCCATTCTTCTTGCAGGATAGTGGCCAGGTCCCTACGTGATGCTGGTGGAGGTTCGTCCTTCTTGGTGGTATGCTGACATTACCCTGGATACCGTGGCTCTTGATACATTACAAAGACTTGCTGTCTTGGTCACAGATGCGCCAGCAAGACGTGCACCAACAGTTTGTCCTCTTTTGAACTTTGGTATGTCACCCATAATGTTGTGTGCATTGCAGTATTTTGAGCAGAACTGTGCTCTTACCTGCTAACTGAACCTTCACACTCTGCTCTTACTGGTGCAATGTGCAATTAATGAAGATTGGCCACCAGGCTGGTCCAATTTAGCCATGAGACCTCCCACACTAAAATGACAGGTGTTTCAGTTTCATTGTCCAACCCCTGTAGATCATCTGCTCAGTGACATACTGCAGGTGGAGGAGTTTTGGTTCTTGGATGTGTCTTTGAGAGATAGGTCTATTTACCCTGCAATAGCATATGGCTCAAATGTATCTCAGGCCACCTCCTGAAGTGGTTTGAGTGAACGGAATCACATGTGATGCATTTACTCTTTCACTGTTATGGGTCCTCACCTGTTCCACATATAATCCTGGTATTGTGTTACACTAAAGGTGCTTCAATTGAACAGGTGGAAACTCTGGGCATGGAGTTGTAGAGGTTCCTAATGTTGTCCTGTGATAATCCATCCCAGGCAGCTTGAACATTCTCACACAGTTCCTGCAGATTTTGCTGTAGGGGTGGAGGTGGACTGACCACCAGAGCTTTGGGACATACAACATGTGACACCAAACCATTCAACTTTGCGCTGACCACTGTGTCCCCACACACAGATTTAGTGGTCATCTCCAGCAAAATGCGGGACTCGTCACTGAAAATGACCCACTGCCATTCTGTCACTCCATGACAGTCTGGCATGACACCACTGCAGTCTTTGGTGACATTGACATGGTGTTTAATTGCAGTCTAGGTAGTCCTGCTTTGTGCCAATGGCACTGGCACTAACCGGATGACTCATGGACGGCATCACTGCTCAGTGAATGTCTGCAATCGTGGCTGTTGGGTCATTCAGGTACAGCGACAAGGCCAGTCCTTGCTAATAACGACAGGAGCATGAAACTTGAATCATTTGCATGTCTCACAATGTCAAACCAACCCACCAAGTTTCATTCCTGCCGGCTGACTCCTTCTGGGTGCAGCTATTTGTGTAGTGTAGCATTTTAGGTTTAGTGTTTAAAGGGGCGAAACTACAAATATGTCTCAGCAAAAGCCTTTTAATAGAACAGTGATCCTTAGTAAACTTTAATCCCGTGTGAAAATGGGAGTCATTTGTAAATCCATATCTATGGACCTGTATTCAAACAGAAACAGTACAGGCATGATATTGCTGTTATGATGGGGGAAATTTAAACCTAGAAGGGAAAAGGTCTAGCCCTTTAAGAGAACGGATTAGCTGAAAAGCACTAATAAGGCTTTTACCAGCGTAAGGTTCAAAAGTCAGTGTCAGGCTGACTGGTGGTGATTCCATGATGAAGGTACCAACAGAAATGATCCAATGTTAGTCCATTAAACCTTTAACTGTCTAAGAAGAAATGGAATATGTTCCATTCTCCTGCAACGTGTAGAATTTGGTGGGGTGGGGTGGTTGTTCAGACAGGCAGGATTTACAGGTGAAAGCTGCAGATAATTGTGAAACTCGGTAATGAAATTCGAAATGCTGAGCTTCGTTAAGATAACGAGGTGACTCTGACAGCGGCGCTGCACACAGACAGAACAGAAAAAGTCAATGACGTCTGGAGCTACGAGCAATCATTTATTGACACAACTGTCAAAACTGTGTTTTAGAGTGGTGACTGACTCACACCCACAGCAGAGAGAGAGAGAGGAGACAGAGAGAAATTAAGCAAAGAGAGAACAAATGAGACCGAGGAGGGATAGATGATGCGGAGGAGGGAGAGAAAGAAGGATAGAAAGAAAAAGATGGTGGGGAGGGGAAGAAATTAAGAAAAACTGAAATGGAGAGAGACAGAGGGGGAGAAGATGAAAGATGGGATAGACTATGGAAGAGAGAAAAAGAAAATATGGGGGGCGGAAGGGAGAAATAAGTAAAAGGGAAAGAAATAATTGAGAGAGCTAGAGAAAAAGAAGAGTGAGAGGAGATGTGGTGAGAGACAGAGAGCTGGAAAAATAGAAAGAGAGAAAGATAAAGATGAAAAATATGCAAGAAAAAGAAGAGAGGTAATGGATGAGACAGAAAGAGAAAGAACATGATAGAGAAGAGGAAGAGTGAAAGAAGAGAGAAGGGATAGAAAGAGAGAGAGAGAGAGGAGAAAAGGAGCAGAGGAATATATATATTGAGAGACATTAAGAAACTTCTGCCTCCATCTGTCTGTGTGGTTCCTACTATTGAAAAGCAAGTCTGGATTCATTATACACTGCACTTATCTCTCACACAGCCACACACACACCCACTCCCTTCCTCTCTATCTCAGTGCTCTTCCTCTCTCGCTCACATACGCTCGTCCTCATCTCATGTATGTATTTGGATAAAAACATATAAATAATTTTGGAGGTAGACGCTGTAGAAGCTTATCCCATCCCTGCCTGCCCTGGTATTCTCTGATTTGTCCCTCCCTCACTCGTTCGCTCTTTCCCCACCCAGAATGAAAATTCAGCCTTTCTCCAAGCCCAATGTTAACTAATTATTTTTTGTTATCTTCCACTATGGCTTCAGGCCCTATCAGACTAGTGCACGCGCCATACAGATAAGGATGCAGCAGGGGAAAGAGAGAGAGAGAGAGAGGGAGAGAGAGAGACCGAGAAAGAAAGAGCAAGAGAAAAGGAGGGAAATGGCAGATTTTTAATCATAGTGCCGTCTGCACGCGCCTCATCAAAGTAACACTGATGCCAGTTTGTTTAATCTGCTCCTATTCTCCCCGACCTCCATATTTCCTATGCATTGGAAACAGGATTTTTATAGGATCTGAATTCCTGTTATTTTCATCTTCTCATTCTCCACTGCAACCCCCGGTACATACCATATCAGCAGTTCAGACTGACTAACACTCAGGCACATATTAACATGCTTCCCCATTAGAAAGATAGGAATGTATGTATGTATGTGTGTGTGTGTGTGTGTGTGTGTGTGTGTGTGTGTGTACACATATATATATACACATACACACACACACACACACACACATATACATCTCCCATATTAAAAATGATCGGACCCAGTTTCCAGGGATAGCCAAGCAACATCTGAGTCTCGTCCCAGTTGGCCATACCTGGTAAACCTTTGAGAGGCATCCAGGGGGCATCCAAATCAAATGCCCGAACCTACTCTCTACTTTGAGCTGTTCCTGGATGACTGAGGTCAGGAGTGTGGCCCACCACTCTGCAATATATTGCTTATGCTTATATTCATGATCTCATTCTTTCAGCCAATACCCAAACCCATAGGTAAGGGGCCGGTGTAGACTGACCGGCAAACAGAGAGCTTGACCTCTGCGCCTGACCTAGCCTGTTGCCGAGCTCACAGTCCTTCTTCCTATGACTAGAACTCAGATAAACTTCTCCACTACAAAAATTTATATGGCTTCATATAAGGCTAATATATAAAAGTCTTCTCATACACAAATATCATCTATAACATTAAAACCACCCTAATGTATCTACACTCTTTATCAGCTTCACTTACCACATAGGTGCACCCCCTTCTACAGTTACAGACTGTAGTGCATCTGTATCTCTGCATACTGTTAACCCCACCCCATATCCTTTTCCCCCCAATGGTCAGGACCATCACAGGACCACCGCAGAGCAGGGATCATGTGGGTGGTTGATCATTCTGAGCACTGCAGTGTCATTGTAGTGGTCTGTTAGTGTGTGTTGTGTTTGATTAGACACTCCCACCTTGTAGATGTAAAGTCAGACACGATAGCTCATTTGCTACTGCAGAGTTTGTGTTGGTGAACCTCTAGTCCTTCATCAGTGGTCACAGGACGCTGCCCACAGGACACTGTGGGCTGAAAACTTTTGATTGGTGGGCTATTTTCAGGTCAGCAGTGACACTGAGGTGTTTATTAAGTCCAGCAGCACTGCTGTATCTGATCCACTCACAGCAGCACAACACACTAACACACAGCCACCAAGTCATTGTCACTGCAGTGCTGAGAATGATCCAGCACCCACATAATACCTAATCTGTGCTGGTCCTATGGTGGTCCTGAACATTGAAAAAAAAGGTATGGTGATGGGATTAAGGTTCAAAGTATTCAGAGAAACAGATTACAGTCTGTAACTGTAGAACTACAAGGTGCACCTATGTGGTAAGTGGAGCTGATAAAATGGATAAAGAGTGTAGATACATAGAAGTGTTTTTAAATGTTATGGTTGATCGGTGTATACAGAATATACAATGTGTAGTATACACATGATGTATTCTTACAGTGGTCATTCTGGTGATTTGGTTCTAGGTCAGTTTAGAACGCATTTTAGACGTCTAACTGACTCAGATTGACTTTTGCTCCGTATAGTGACCATACACATTAATTATGTTTACTTGAATAAAAAGAGTCACCGATTATTCCATTTTGTCACTACCAGTACAGTCAGAAAGGACTACTGTCATTAGAGTGCAAGAAACTGGCAGCAAAAGTGACTTGTTCTGCGGTCAGAAGGAGGCTGAGGTCAGTTTCTCTAAAAGGAAAATTCAGCACAACAGGAAAATTCAAAGAAGAAGAAAACTGAGGACTAAGAACCTGTTCCTCTGTGGGTGTGCACTGCTGAGTTTTATTTTAAAACAGTTACACAGGTAACTCAGCCTGCCATGCACTTACAATGACTTCTCCGTGTTGTTTTGTGAGAAGGCATGACTTTAGTGTTTCGCTAGACCTTTAAGAGTGGTAAAGTTGCATGAAGTTAAGGTGCTGTGTAATTTTTTGGGTATTCCAAAGAACAATAAAAGTACTGCCGAGCACCTTGGTACCGAGATCAACGCAACCGCTTACAAAGATGTACACCTCAATACTTTTCCATGCTTTCATTGGTTTTCTCCACTAGAAGGACGTCTGGAGAACGCAACTCATTTCTACGGCCATTGTGGTTCAGTTAAAAAGTTGCTCCCCTTGGTGATATGAGGATCACGTCCTGTAAATAATCCTCTCCCCTGTAATATACTGGTAATGTTGTCTAAACTAGCATAGCATACTATCTATTGCACCATAATCCAATAAATTTATATTTTTTAGATTGTATCGACCCCACACGCACCGAATCCTGACTCCAGGATTTTTAATTTTACTCACTTAATTGTTTTCTGTTTTAAAATATTTGGTTATGAAAAGAAACAACTATGTTTGGCTTTGAACAGTTGTACACACATAAAAACAGTGTCACTGCTGGACTGGGAATCATCCACAAATCAAAACTATCTATCCAACAGCATCCTGTGGGCAGGGTCCTGTGACCACTGATGAAGGACTAGAAAACAACAAAGTCAATCTGTGTAGCAGCAGATGACTACATCTACAAGGTAGACCACAGCAAGGTAGTAGGAGTGTCTAATAGAGTGGACAGTGTGTGGACACACTGCACATTCTCACACACAGCAGCACTGCTGTGTCTGACTCACTTACACCAGCCCAACACACCACCACCATGTCAGTACCACTGCAGTGCTGAGAATGATCTACCACCCACCAATCTGCTCTGTGGTGGGTCAAAGTAAACCTTTAATCCATGTATATATGTGTACACACACACGCACGCACATACACCCACACACACACATGGCATGTACATGGAGCTTGTGCTTCCCTGATAGTATGGATCCAAACATGATTAACATCCATTTGTCTCTTTTGGCTTATGATCTGCTCCCGTACTGTGGGTTTGCCGAACTGAGCTGGGGTGTCTAATATACAGTAAGACAGAAGCAGATGTACTGCAATGTTGGATTCGTCACAGTAAGATAACTGTACAGGCTGTAAAGTCTGTTTAACGTGGTGACCAAGTCATGTGTTATGAAGATGTACTGCTGTTCTGCAGCTTGCTTTGGGAGCAGAAAGAGGGGGAGATTTAGTAAGCGGTGTTTAATCAGCGTGTGTACAGAGAAGATTTAATATATACCTCCGAGAGACTCTCATACAGACAAATAGCACTTTATAATCCATCCCACGAGTCTGACTTTCTATCTACAGATTAGTACCCACACTCACAGACATTCCCACTCTAAGGCTGGAAATCAATGTCCCATATTCATTAAACACCAGAAAATGAGCATTAATTACCCATAAATACCAAGAGTACATACAAATAAATAATAATGAGAGAAAATGCCAATAAATAATAAGAGTTAATACCAACAAATAATAAAAAGTAAATACGAATAAATAATAAAAGTAAATACCAATAAATAATAAAAGTAAATACCTATAAATAATAAAAGTAAATACCAATAGAGTTAATACCAGTAAATAATAAGAGTAAATACCAATAAATAATAATGAGAGAAAATGCCAATAAATAATAAGAGTTAATACCAACAAATAATAAAAGTAAATACCAACAAATAATAAAAGTAAATACCAATAAATAATAAAAGTAAATACCTATAAATAATAAAAGTAAATACCAATAAATAGAGTTAATACCAGTAAATAATAAGAGTAAATACCAATAAATAATAAGAGTAAATACCAATAAATAATAACAGTAAATACCAATAAATAATAGGAGTAAATACCAATAAATAATAAGAGTAAATACCAATAAATAATAAAAGTCAATACCAATAAATAGAGTTAATACCAGTAAATAATAAGAGTAAATACCAATAAATAATAAGAGTAAATACCAATAAATAATAAGAGTAAATACCAATAAATAATAAAAGTAAATACCTATAAATAATAAAAGTAAATACCAATAAATAGAGTTAATACCAGTAAATAATAAGAGTAAATACCAATAAATAATAAGAGTAAATACCAATAAATAATAAGAGTAAATACCAATAAATAATAGGAGTAAATACCAATAAATAATTAGAGTTAATACCAGTAAATAATAAGAGTAAATACCAATAAATAATAAAAGTAAATACCAATAAATAATAAGAGTAAATACCAATAAATAATAAGAGTAAATACCAATAAATAATAAGAGTAAATACTAATAAATAATAGGAGTAAATACTAATAAATAATAAAAGTAAATACCAATAAATAATAAGAGTAAATACCAATAAATAATAGGAGTAAATACCAATAAATAATAAGAGTAAATACCAATAAATAATAAGAGTAAATACCAATAAATAATTAGAGTTAATACCAGTAAATAATAAGAGTAAATACCAATAAATAATAAGAGTAAATACCTATAAATAATAAAAGTAAATACCTATAAATAATAAAAGTAAATACCAATAAATAATAAGAGTAAATACCAATAAATAATAAGAGTAAATACCAATAAATAATAAAAGTAAATACCAATAAATAATACAAGTAAATACCAATAAATAATAAGAGTAAATACCAATAAATAATTAGAGTTAATACCAGTAAATAATAAGAGTAAATACCTATAAATAATTAGAGTTAATACCAATAAATAATTAGAGTTAATACCAATAAATAATTAGAGTTAATACCAATAAATAATAAGAGTAAATACCAATAAATAATAAGAGTTAATACCAGTAAATAATAAGAGTAAATACCAATAAATAATAATGAGAGAAAATGCCAATAAACAACCAATAAACAATAAATAATAAGACTAAAAACAGAAAATTACACTAATTACTCATGTTAATCTAGCACTAAAGTGGATGCACTTATTTTACATGTACTATAAACAAAAGCTGCAACTATATTATATTGTACTTTTGTTTCATACAACTGACTCCGCCCACAAAATAAACAATACAGTGCAGTACAGCTCATATGCTGTAATACTACATACAGCAAAAACAGAGACGGTTTGTTTAATTTACATATCACTCTCCACCCACGAGCACAGCCACTGGCTCACGAGCTGCTGGATGCTGTGGTTTTATTGATTTGCCACTGAAACATCTGCATGAATTAAGTGGCATGTTTCATGTAAATGATATGTAAATGAGGTGCTGGTAGGTCTGGCACTTGATTGCATGCACTGAAGCAGATTTGCACTTAAATCTCTTCTTGCTCACTCAGTCGCTCGTACGTCATCGAGGGAAGTGAAAGCTGTGCTCTGTTGACACAATTTGATGAATAAGGGGCACTTTTTAAAACAATTTTGCTTTTGTTATATAATAATTCATATCATGTGTTTATTTACTCCCACTCTTTTGTTACTGCTACTCACACAACGAGAACTTTGAAGGAATATATTTTCTTACAAATGTAATTTTAGATGTTTTTGACATCATCTTTATCTATTTCTGAGGTTCTCACTAACTTTTTGAAATGTGTGAAGCACAGCACTAGCGTACCATGAGTAGTCTCACAGAAAAAAAAACTATTTAAAAACAATGGAATATTCAAACACATTAGTTATTTACTAGGATTATGTTATGATCTTTTTTCAAATCTTTAAATGGAGCTGTTATTTTTTTATGAGTTTAATAAAAACAAAAAAGGAAAATGGTTAATGATGGTCAAAATTAGGCCAAGTATGGAGCCTTTTAGCCACACCCCTGCATTTTACAGCAGGAAGGAAATGAGGCTAAAATGTGTAACAACTATTTTTGATGTCACAAGAAAATATTTTCATACACTCATCATCAAAAGGACAGCTGCATCCAGAAGTATCTGACTGCAGTGCTATTGTGGAGGAAGATAAAGGTTACCAGGAACAACAAATGATGATACATTTACACTGGTATGGGGAATATATATTAAGCTACACATACAGAAGTAGTGTCCCTCAGTATGGCGTCAGGCCGCCAGCTTTGTTAATGCAACATGCCAGATGTCTTAGCATGGAGTTGTAGAGGTTTCTAATGGTGTCCTGTGATAACCCATCCCCGGCAGCTTGAACATTCTCACACAGTTCCTGCAGATTGTGCAGTAGGTATTGTGCGGGAGTGACACCAGGCTTCTGGACTTATGATGCATGACAACAAATCGTTCATCTTGGTGCATGTCACTCCATGACACCATCTGGCACGACCATTGCAGCCTTTGGCGAGGCTTGCTTTAGGAGGGCTTAGTTAAAAATGCCCAAGTTAAAATGAATTATGACTTTCTGTAGTCCAAAAAACACACAATAAAGTCCAACCGCAAAAATGGGGAAACACCACAGAGGTAGTGTGGTGTAAATTAGTTTCCACTGCCAGAACATGACTTTCTTTAAATATTCAACTTTCATGTTCTAAAGGATGTGTGTCTGTGACTTATCAAAGCTATGTAGCTGTGGCTAGCATGTATAATTCTCACAACTGTCACTTCCGAAACATTTGTGGTGGTATTACTGTACTGGCAGAATTTGAAAAATGTATTGGAATGTTAGAAAAGATTTTACTTAGTCTATAGAGTCTCTGAGTCCTGGAAGCTCTAGTAGAAGTAAAAGGTTATGCATTTGGGAAACGAATTTCTGGAATAACTTTACTATGTCCTAGTGATGTAGTCCCTCTTGATCTGTCTATAGGGAATTTACAAAAGTATACTGTTTCTGGCCCATCATTTTATCACTCTTTATTATTGTTGATATGTATGTAGTATGTATCTATTTCTTTTATATGTATGTGTATTTTAAAGTGTATATGTATCTACTTATTGTTACATTTCTATTTATTTATTTTTTATTATTATTATATTCTCTCACTGAAAGAGTAGTTAAGTAAGGGGGGCGGGGGGTTCTTGGAAATTTAAAGTTTGAATATGTTTTTTTTGGCAACAATTGTATTAAGGTTGAAAAAATTAATAAATTATATAATAATAAATTATATAATAACAATTGAAAAATGTATAAATAAACTTTTTTTTTTTTTTTTTAAAGTCAATTTAGGTCAATTAAAAGTCTAGGTCAATTAAAAGTCCAAATTGTGTTTCCAAATCTATCTATCTATAAAATCTGTCTATACAAACAGCATATATATTATGCAACTGATCAGATGTGACTGAAAAGACTGAGTGCAAGAGATCGGAGAGAATGTGTGTACACTTCATATATTCCTCAAGATGTTTGCAGTAAAGGTCAGTGTTGTCCTAAAGTGAGCGCTGGTCTTTAAAGGTTAAATCCAGGGCTGTAGATGGCAGGATTATTAAAGCTGGAGTGCTATCATTTTCCCCGGCAATAGTGCACTTCTCCCTATCTGCCATTACCCAGTGGCCCTGTTCAAAATCACCCCCCCGACGCCTTGTCTCACCACCTCCAGTGCTTAAGGCAGCCAGGCGGCTGCGAAATAACATATATTGCCTACTGTATCTGCGTATGAAGGTCATTCTGAGGGGTCATTGAGACAGAGCTGGAATATGGATTTCGATTCTTTCTCACTTCAGCTCAAATTACCTCCCAACACCTTATTACCTCCATCCTTTAAAGCAGCCAGTGAGCAGGGGACAAAATGTGCTAGGACCAATATATAAAGCATTCGTTTTACAGGCTGCTAAACTGGCAGCCAGCACCTGCTCACCTCTATTATGGCAATAATAAAAGAAGGCAAAGATTAACACAGAATAATAATAATTAACGGATCCGTATATCATGGTATTCTCTATTTTGTGTGCTGTCACAAAAAGCATGTGTGTGTCCTGTAAAGCTGCTGCTTTAGAACTGCTGTACCTGTTTACCCGATGTTATAGCATTATACAATAATCATAAGGAGTGGTTCAGCACCTCCTAGTTTTTTAGCAACAATAGATCTCATTTGCATATAACAAACTTAAAGCTTTGTTCATACTTCATCCGACTCCAATCATGCTTGGTGGTTCCATTTCTAATTCTGATTCCACTGATCAATTCCAGTTCTTAAATGATCGCACTGTTATAATTGACAGTGACAATATATAAATGACAATATAGTTCATTTATAAAGGCATATTTATTAATTCATCCAACTGCAATCGTGTTTATTGGGACCATTTCTGATTTTGCTTATTACTACCAGTTATATTGATTGCAAGTTATGGTTATGATTTAACTAAAAGTAGTATTAGCAAAATGTTGCCAGAGGAGTGCACTGTTATAATGCATGGTTCGGCCCCCATTATTCTTTGAATGGCAATACAGCTCATTTGTTTATATCAGCCTTAAAGGTATATTTGTATATTCATCTGACTGCTAATTGGTCCCATTTCTAATTCTGAATCTGCTTAACAATTCCGATTCTTATCGATTCCAAAGTTTTGGTTACAGACTTAACTGTATGCAGTATTAGCAAATAACTTGTATACTCAAGTGTGGTTCAGTCCATGTTTCCAACGGAATGACAGTAAAGGTCATTTATAAATCTCAGACTTAAAGGTATATGCACCTGACTGCAGTCATGCTTATTGGGCATTTCTGCTGATCTTTTTCCAGTTCATATTGATTCCATGCTGACATTCCAATATGGTGATAAAAGATAGCAATTGTTTAGATATAAAGACTTTTTTACATTTCCGCTAGCTGCATCATGAATGGCAGCCTTTTTTAATTGTCATGGTTTCAGCATTATCAACAATGGCAGCCACAGTTGTCCATCACACCAGATCCCTGCTATATCTCACATTTCTTTAGTCCATGCTTTGTAAACTGCTTTTGTATGACTTTCTGTCTTTTTTCCTGATACTGACACAGTGTGCCATCACTGTCGGGTCATGAGTAATGAGTAATGCATGGCCAGCTGACACTGGTCAGAGCAATTTAGCTAACAGTACTGAACTCTGAAATCATGTTTGACCTATACTAAGCAGGGATTAAGCTGGTCAAACACTGCTTTGGTTTTAGCATCTTGGTCATCTCCCTGCAGAAATGCAGCTGCCTGTAGAACAACATAGCAATGCTGTGTAACTGAACATTGACACTCCTTGGTTTTCTCTCTGGTTAGCCTCCTTATCATTGCTAATGAGAGCAGTGCATCACAAGCTCACTGCACTCGATGTGCTAGAGAAGTGCTGGAAGACTGCACACTACCAAGCTCAATACCAGGCCAGCAATGATTTGCCATGTTAGAGGAGCATCAGCCATCTGTAACAGAGCCTATCAAAAAAAACGTATTAGAAAATGCTATTAGCTGAATGAGCACTTTATTAAAACCACCAGATTGTTTTCATTTTTGGTGAGCTTTAGAATTCTTACTAGGAGAATTTAAATCGCTACAGTTGTTGTATGGCTAAACACATCATAATTATTACAATATGATTACATAATTCTGGAACATTATACTGTGGTCTAACAGCACACACCACAAACGGGCTACAACAATAAAACCTAAACACTCCTGTTATAATACGTGAACCTGGCTACACATCTGAGCAGTAGAGTGTGATGCAATGCAATGTGCCTCTTTGAAATGGAACCTGTTTCTGTTTTGGACACACTGCGTTGCTCTGCTGTTCCACCTCAAACTGGATGAAGAGAAACTTTTCCATGAACTGAAGAAGAGAGGGATCCCTTTAACCCTTCCAGTAAACACTTTGTAGAGAAACTGTCAAAGAGCTGGTAACTAGAGGTGAATCCTGTTTGTTAGCTAGTTAGCCAAGTTGACTTGCTGCTCAATAGCCGGGCAGTACAATGCTATGATGTTTAGAGAACCGATGTCTAACGTGGGATGAAACATAACCTGTTACAGACTCACCATATCAGCACCGGTCAGTCAAGATCAGCAGCAGCGGCCCTTGTTAGGACACGGTGTCATTTCAAAATAACTCCGAGCACTGATTGCTAAGCACATGCAAAATCAGAAAATGGACAACAAAATTTCCATATGGTAATATTTGACATGCAGCGTCAGGTTGCAGCTTACATCAAATTCCATACCTGTCATGGATCTTTTTAGTCTAAACAACTAAACAGACTAAATCTTTTGAAACCTAACAGATAACAATTCACCAAACGAGCTAGGCTGTGAAATACTTTGACAGACGAGAATAAAACCACATTCTGGTCAACCTGGCAAATACGGAAAAGGCTAAACCTGATACAGAAACAGCTTTCTGACTCTAAAACAATATGGTAAAGTGTGTTGTAACATTTGTTGGATATTTTTACTGCTTTATCTCATAAAAATAACCATCCACAAATCAAATCTGGGGTACAACTCCCCACCAGTGAAAGACTAAATACAATACAGTTCTAAACTAAATACAACCAAATATAATTCAATAATGCCCCACTTTTAATTTCAGACTACAGATTACCTGTGCTTTGGTCCTTAAAAGAGCCTTTTAAAATTATATTTCATACATATAAATACATTTTTCCTAGTATTTCGTTAACAGGAAATTACATAACATAGGTGGCTTCCTTGAACTGGAATTTGTAGTCAGTATAACAGAAGCCCCTCTGTTAATACAAGGGATTGGATGCGAGTTGCCGAATTGTATCTGTCCCAGCCTTTTTGATTTGGGGTTGTATGCTTGAACAGTCTGTGAATTGGGAATTAAATGCATAATCATTCAAAGTGTTTGGTTGTGGTGTATTGCAGAGAATGTGTATAACAATACAGTATAGCCATTTTATTCACTATATAAAAAAAGACACAGGAGTTCTATATGTAATACTGGTAACGGTAAATCTGAAGATAAAATAACTAAAGGCCTAATACATAACCCACTTTACAGAGCTGTTCATAATACAGAGGGAAGCAATTTTTTGGAAGGAAAGGACTCCGATTTTTTTTGTCTTGGTGGAGACGAATCAGCGTGTGAAAGCATCACACATCCAAAAGGCCTGATGTCACGCCACCTCCAAGCCTTCTGCAAGTCTGCAGGAACGGTGTGAGATTATTTTACACTGCATGGAATGGATCATCACAGGACACCATTGGGATTTTGTACAGCTACTGGTACAACAAGTTCCTGGTAACCTTTATCTTCCTTCCGAATAGCACTGCAGCCCCACACTTCCTTCTGGGCGCAGATATTCTTTTGATGATGAACGTGGTTATGTTATGAACTACGATAACATTGTGTCGACAGCCTTGAATTTACACTAAATTCTGTTTATTTTGCCATCAAAAACGACAAAAACGTGGCAAAAATGTAAAATCTGTTTTTCTGTTTTCAAAATGAGATTCTGCACGCAACAATAACTTTTCAACAATCAAACCCTAATGATGTATCTCCTCTTATACTGGCAAACACAAGTGTGATGTGAATTGAAAGTTTAGAATATTCACTCTCTATACACTCTCTATATCCCTCTACCTGTTTCAGTGAACCACAAGTCAGAAATGATTAGAGAAAATAATAGGAGAGGCAGATAGATCCAGGTAATCTGGGAGGGTTAAATTGAGATGTAACAGGTCCAGAAAACATTGTTTCCTGCCAGGTTTCCACTTGTTTCTGTTAATGCCTGTGCAAGCTAGCCTGCATTATTTATGAGCCATGCTGTTAGCATGAAACGGCGCTAGTCTCCAGTTAATTTGTGGCTAAACACATGGCTATGCGGTAAGTGGCCTCAGTATTGAAGCGCTGGAGTGAAGCTCTGCTTGTACTGTGGTGAATTATTGATGGGAAATGGAGGAACATTGCTTGCTTAGTGTGCGCATCACTGCTCATCTTTAAACTGGGCTGTGCTGGCTAACAGTTAGCAAACACTTTTGGTGATATTGATTAGAGTTTAGCGAGTTGGGCTTTCAGCTGGTTTACATTGTTTCTGAGCCCCAGACAGATTCCTGTCTGCATTGGCTAGTCTGAGTTCTGTTACTGAAATTAAGAAAGATAAAGAATATATCAACATGACAAAATTCTAAGCAGTTAATCATTTATCTGCTCTGAAACTAAGACTACATAAGACTTCAGGACTTTGCATTTTATAACTCAGGAACATTCTAGAACTCAAGGCAGGTTCTGTCTTTGCATTCTATTACCCAGGGATTTTCCAGATCCAAGGCCAGGTTTCAACTGCACATTCTATAACTCTGGAATATTCCAGAATTAAGACCAACTTCTATCTGTGTATTCTATAACCTATGAACATTCCAGAACCAAGACAAAGTTCTGTCTGCACATTCTATAGTTCAGGAACACTGCAGAACTCAGGTCAAGTTCTACCTGTGCATTGTATCACTCAGGAACATTCCAGAACTCAAGTTAAGATGCATTTGTGCACTTCATCACTTGGGAACATTCCAGAACAAGTCCAATCTGCACAGCCTATAACAAAAACATTCTAGAACTTAGGCTAAGATTTATCTGCACACTCCCATAGACCTGATGAGCGGAATGAGCATCTGGATCATTCCAGAACTCAGAGCAAGTTCTATCTACGCATTCTATGACCAAGCAGCATTCCAGAACTCAGACCAAATTATATCTGGACATTCTAGAACTCGAGAACATTGCAGAACTCAGAGCTCAGTTCTACGTGAACATGAATAAACGAATGAAGCTTTTGCAAACTGGAGCTGAACGCAAAAATAAAAAAAAGAAAGAAAAGAAGTTCATGCTGAAAACTTTTGAAAATCCATTAACATATCATCACAGCACCGATGTGTTGACAGAGAGGATAAGAGGAACGTTCTCATTGACCTGACGAGCGTGATTTAGCATCGGGATTAAAACGTCCTACCACAAGAACCCTAATTGCACCAAGTCAGCGATGCCTAATGGAGCCTGAATTGGCTTGATTGCTTACCGCACTTTTATGCTAGCTCATTCCTTCTTTTTTCCCATTCTTAATTTGGGGTTGGAACTTTGATTCTGCCTCGAATGTTCTTTACTAAGTATTCTACTTTCAGGAAATGCTTGTTAGTTGCAAACCTAAGTAGGACAAAAAGGGTCTCAGACAACCAAGCTAATAAAGCGTTGAACAGAGCTGCTCTTAAACATCTGGCGAGTACTGCATGCTCCGGTTCCTAATGCCACCGACTTCAAAAGGGTATGAGAAACAGACAGTGTATATGCAATTTTGTGATTTTCAGAAATGCATTTTTCAGTACAACATTCGTGTGCCAAATATTCATATCTAAGCGGGATCTGAAACAGAGGGCAAGCGCAATACAAAAGAAAAAACAGAGGAGGGAAAGGTAGCTGACACTTCTTCAGTCAAAGATGCAGCACGGCCTGAAATATTTAAGACTCGCGTTCAATTATTCATGCTGGTTCCACCCAGTGTGAGTAACAGTAATCCATTCCTACACCAGAGGCCCTCTGTGCCTGAACAAATGGCTTGTTGTTTTAATGTAATTTGCCCCGGGAGGGTTTGTGGGTGGCTAAGTGTAATATTTGGCAAGAGGCGCGAGTGCAGAAGTGATGTAGTATTTAAATAAAGCAGATAAAAACCCGGCAAGACTCTTTCTTGCGTCTCTCTTTCCGACACCAGCCGAGTTGAAACTCTTTTGGAAAGTAGCACGGCTACTGAAACATGTGGCAAATGCCTGCTGACGAGGGGGTTCATCTTGACTAATTTAACAGCTAGGCAAAGAACTTGACATCTCATAGCGTATGACATCTTTTCATGTTGAGCAACTCACAGCTGCACTTGTGCAAGCTGCAAACTTTTCAGAACTCATGTACTTTGCTAAATCATATGAGACAGTTAGGCATGACATTAGTTATTAGCCACCAAGCCGCAGGGGTGGACGGTATTAGTGGGGGGAAAAACATCACATTCATTTATTTTTTTAAACATCCCAATGACGTTTGAGCAAAAAGGTCTCAGATTAACTGTTCCCACATGGAGTACTACACTCATCTTCAGAGTAACTGCACAAATCATTGCACCCAGAAGGAATCAACAGACACAAATTAAACCTGGTGGGTAGGTCTGACATTGTGAGACATGTGAATGATTCAATTTCACTCTCGGCAGAGCATGTGACATGAGCAGAATGGCAGCGGGTCATTGTAAAGAACGAGTCGAGCATTTGTGTTGGTAGAGACGACCAACGAATCCATCTGTTGAGGCACCATGGTCAGCTAGCTGCAAGAGGAACGGTTTGTTGTCACGCATCACACATCCAGAAGACACCATTAGGAACCTATACAAATGCATGCTGAGACATCCCGCACTTTGCCTTGGCAAACATTGTGGCCTGACGCCATACTGAGAGACACTTCTTCTGTATGTGTAGCTCAGTATATATTGCTCATATCAGTCTACACTTATCATCATTTCTTGTTTTCGGAGGACCTTTGTTTTCCCTCCCAATAGAATTGCAATCCCACACCTCCTTCTGGGTGAACTGTTCTTTTGATGAGGAGTGTGTATCAGTGGAGAGGGAATTAGCCAGTCTCAATCGGCCCCTCTCTGGCTACCATTTTTTGGCCATCAGGGATTTTGTTGTTGTACAACATCACATACAGCATGTTGTGAGAGCACCTTAGCGGTAGCATACTAACCCAAGTGTTGGGCGCATCGTTGCTGTGAACCCACAATTTTTTATCCCAGTCCAAACCAACCAAACCAAGTGATGCAAAATTTCCCTATAGCAAAATATACACCCCAAAGAAGAGGCCAGATTAAAATCAAGTTGCTGAAGCATACATAATAAAGAGGGAAGAAAGCAACATCCCAAGCTCGCTGATGTTTGAAGATCACTAGCAGGTTTTTTTCTTTAACTCGGTTGGCTGACATTTTAGATTTGGCTTTGGAAATGATCGTCCTTTGCGTCGCTCAAGCATCAGATCTCGCTTTTACAGATCCCCCCAGCCACATCTTTTTAACATCAGGAGCTGCATATTCAAAGTACATTCAAAGGAATGCTGTTAAAAAAGCTTGACCGAAGTAATGCGGGATAGTGGAACGGATGCTTAGAACTGACTGGAGAAGAAAATGAAGCAGATGTTTGGGGAAGACATAGCAAGCATTCGCATTACGATCGGACATAACTCTTTTTCTGCTGTTCTGCTAGAAAAGTTTTCCATGCAAGTCAAAACAGCTGCTTAGATGTTCTGATAATTGCCTCTGAGGGCCCCCTAGTGGCTCAGGGTCTGGAACGAGTTTGATATTTGGTTAGAATCTACAATATTTGGATAAGATATCAACAATTTACATATGGCAATTGCCGTACACCTTCCAAAACATTGACAACACCCTTAGTAATGTAGTCACTAAGGGTGACCTGCATCATTTTCACCAAAATGATTTACATTTGTTGGATGATGTGAATCATCAAAGCACCCTCGGAACATCTGTGATTGGTCAGGATTCTCCCAGCACAAAATAAATCCTGTCCTCATGGCCCTAAGGGCCCACCATTCAGTCCACATATGTTTAGCGCAAATTCTTGGGAGACCCTGAGTACTGGGGTAGAAGCTCATTGACGTACTTAATGGTTTTGCAACATCAGTTTCGTGAAGGCTGATTTAGAGATATAGAAATATAGTGGCACGACCCTACCAAGACCTGGCCCCACCATCAAGAGATTGCGAGTTCAATTGCCGCAAACAGGTGGGTAGGTTTGGAGTACATTGGGGCCCTCCTCTTCTCCAATCACTCAGTACAATGCTGAAAGTGCAAGCATCTGTTAACTGACAAAACAGTGTACTACCCTTTGCAAACCTGAACCGGTTTTGTAATAAAAATGGAAGTCTGCTACCAACCCGGGTTCATTTTTAATAAAACTAAGTTGTTTTAAATAAAGGCTTTAAATGTCCAAAGCTTTGTCATCCTTAATGAAGACATGAATGCAGTTTGAATAAGCTGAGAGAAGTTCTAAGGATGTGTTTAATTTAGAAGGTGTACAGATTTAGGTGACTATTGAGTTCTAGTGTTTGCGAAGTTGTTGCTTCAGCACTAAACGAAAGAAGCAAAAGTGTAATGCCCAGCGTTGTGCCTGATTGACTCATTCTGGGGTAAGTGGGAAAATCGTATACAATTTTTTTTTTATTGGCACATTATTTTTTTGGACGGACTAATGAATGAAATTGTTGTTTTGGGCCAAAGAAAGAGTTTTGCTTTGTTTCATATACACTCTTATATCCATATTCAGTCATCATTAAAATAACTGCACCCAGAAGGAAGCTTGTAGTGCTATTGGGAAGGAGGATAAAGGTTACCAGAAACCATAAATAATGATTAATTTAGGCTGATATGGGTAATATTTATAGAGCTACACATACAGAAGTAGAGGCTCTTATTATGGGGTCTGGCCACCAGGTTTGCCAGGTGTTTGTAGATGTTTTGAATGGTGTCCTGTGATAATCCATCCCATGTACCTTGAATATTCTCACACGGTTCCTGCAGGTTTTGTGGTAGGGGTGGAGGTGGAATGACATCAGGCCTTCTGTACGTATGATGTGCGACAGCAAACCAAATCTAAGTGCTGACCACGGTGGTTGTCTCCACCAAGCCAAAAGCGTCACTTGTCAGTGAAGATGACCTGCTACCATTCTGGGTCACCAGTCTTTTTTTTTTTTTTGGATATAGTGTATATAGGCCCTACCTTACCTGAATGTAAACATGTGGTCAGTAAATTCATATACAGGTTTATTAGTGTTGGATACATTTGTCTCAAATTGCTTTATAGTTGTTGTACTCTTTTGCGTCCAGCAAAATTGGCCTGTGTGCCTAGCCTAGCGAGTTTGTGACAGTGATTGCTGGTGATGTATTTGGGACACAGCCGGACCAATTGCATTCATTATTTTACTGACACATCCTGCGAGCACTTTCTATTGTGTGTCTATAGACTTCCTTTGAAAGGGTTCTTCAGGTTGCATAATCACCTTTAAGCACGAGTGCATTATCGTCTAGAGTCGGTAGTGCTCCGATTGCTTTGGCCACTAAAGTCAGTGACCTGCTCTCGCCCCCTCGATTCCAGCTTCAGATAACTGCGACCCCTCTATCTGAAACACAAAGCAGCTTTTCTGTGCTCTCCCCATTACTATTCACTGTGGACAAAGAGAGTGGGATCCAGGGAGAACAAAGAGTGGAAAGGAGGGATGCGGAGAGCACCTCAGGCGGTGGAAGAGATTTAATCAGTGGTTTAGAAAAGGAGGTCACAAAACATACACTGCTTTTTACGCAAAACTCCAGCCTGTGACAGCGGCGAAGGCCAACAGTGTCAGGAAAGTTTTCTCGGCTGGTTCGGGAAACACTGCGTTATATTTTCTTTTCCTTTACTTAACCCTATTAAAACGTTATTCATCCTAGAAGAAAATATCGTCAACCACGTCTAACAGGATCATTGTTTTCTAACTCTTTCAAGACCCGTTTCTCCATCACAGAATAATACCATAAAGATCCACTAAATAGATCAATCATGGCCTCACAGAGCCTTTATTAAGTGCCGCTGTTCAGTTTTATGCATTTGATTGTGCCAAAATGAGGCTTAAAGGAATCAGGCAGTTTTCATACACTCATGGTATGCTTTTAAGACAACAGTTGAGTCTTTAAAGATTGATTATCATACTTAGGCTATTAGAACATTAAAATTGTCAAAGGATTTTAACAATTAATTGCAATTAATCAAATAATTTAGTTAAATAAATCATGATTAACTGCAGCTGGCTTAGTGTCATAGATATAACCCTAGAAAAAAAGATTTCTCTCTATTTGAAAAAGTGGTCTATTTGGGATAAATGAATTTCAACATGAAATCATCATAAATCATGGCATATTTTGTGCAGTTAATTGCGATTAATCATGATTATTTCAACCTAATTTCACCTGCCCATGTTTTTCCTTTTTTAAAGCAATGGATGGTGTTTTAGCTACATGAGTAGAATAGCTTCATCACTGGAAGAAGCTTATGATTTAGACAGAGTGACCACAGGAATTTTTTTCACGGACATCCAGTAAGAGCAAAAGCAGCTGCAGGATACAATCTGCATGTTACAGTCAATAAGTGCATATATCACGTGCATCAGATGTTCAGCCAGAGGTTGAACCCATGCATGATTGTAGCCTCTTGGTTTTGTTCATTCTGCTTGTGGATTCTTGTTACAGTCAGGGGTCTCGAGGGGAGCTGGAGCTTTTAACCATGCTGTGGCTTTTGTTAGCTCGCTGCTCCTCAATTCGTCTAGTAGCTCTCCCATGAGCACTCTCCAGGGTAGTCTACAGAAGGTATCTCTTTAAAACACATCTAAAAGCTCTATTTACATTTGAATCACGGATTCTAACAGGTCAACATACAGGGTGGTGCAGGTGGGTGACAGGCTGCACAACTACAGAGGGGTCATAAGGTCAAACTTGACAGTAGACAGTAAACCCATAGCCCAGCCACACGAATAACCCACATGTGTGCACAAATATGGTTTCCAGCACCTCTCAATCTGTCTTACTACAAGTCCGGTGCTCCTGTCAGGCTCCGCATGTGGCTCTGCATCATCATTATCCATAAAAAAACACAAGATGTGACCCCAAAAACTGACTCTGACTCTCAGCAGTTACAATCTGACACCTGTACAGCATTTAAGGTGGAAGGGAAAACTTGAATACGAAGTTTAAACTTCAGCTCTGTCATATGTATCAAGTCATTTACCTCGTATGCGAGTCCCTTACACTCTAACAATCAGACATTGCTGGAATTCGTTTCACATTACCCATACCAACTACCCCATGGGCTTGTCCTTGGTGGCACAAGAGGAAAACTGGTCTGGGATCCATGTTAGCCTAAATCTGGTCATTTCTTTATTTGTCCGCTGACACAAAAATAAAAGCCATGTCCACAAACCACATTTTTTTACCTAAATATGACAAAGACCATATATTTTTAGGACTCAGTGGACACACATCTGATCTGAGCCACTTTAATATGTGCTCCTAGATCAGATACACATCAGACTTTGTGTTAGGACACTGTTTGTGTTTGTTCACATTACCACAAATGTGAGCCATTCAATTCTCAATTCTTAAATCTCAATCTGAGCAAAATGAACCACTGTAGATGCAACAGACTAGACAGTTTCATTTGAAATGTGACAGAAACATCCCTCACATCCCTGTTTTGCTATCTGCTTGTGCTATTTGTGGCATATGGGTGTAGTGGTTATGACAAAACTCATACCTGAGAAAGAATTTTAGCCAATACACCACCCACTACTACTTGCCAGGAGTATTAGAGGAGGGAAAACACTACAACATGAAAGACAGGTCCAGGGCTGCCTCAGGACCAGGCCTGAGAACCACTGACATACATCATTTCAGGTCACCAAATATCTCTTGTCACTTACACTTAAATGCTTGGTGCCTCCAAGGACTCGTCACTGAAGATGGTCTTCTGCCATTCCAAGTCACTCCATGACATTTTGCCAAGACACCATTGCAGTCTTTGACAATACTGAAGTGATGTTAATCTGGAGCCATGTGACAATGGTGCTGGCACTAACAGGATGACTCATGGAGGGCATCACTGCTCGCTAAATGTCTGAAATCCTGGCTGCTGAGTCAGTCAGGTACAGTGATGAGCTTGTCCTTGCTTTCGTCATATGCATGGCCAAGTGTGAAAATTGAATCATTTGCATGTCTCACAATGTCAGACCCACCCACCAAGTTTCATTCCTGTCGGTTAACTTCTGTATAGTTTGAATACCTGCTACTGGATGCCTTGAATTTCCCTCTGGGATCAATAAACTATCTATCTATCTATCTATCTATCTCCTTCTGGGGGCGACAACGTTTTTAATGATGAGTGCACATTAATGATCTAGCTTAGAGATTACTGATGCTGGCCTTCTGCACACAGCGTCTGTAAAAAACAGGAAACATTGAAAGACCTCTTTCAGTTATTATGGTTCTAACAGACAGTCAAGCTCAGTGCACTCTTAATAAAGATTTAAAATCATATATCTTAGTAATTTTAATAGACTAAGTTTAATAAGGACTCTGTATGTCTTGGTACCTATAAATTTAACCTGTGCCTTTGCATATAATTTCTACTGTTACTATGACCTGCATTATGAGCTACCAATGGTCTGAAAAGTGCTCTATAAATAAAATGCATTATTATTATTATTATTATTAACAGTCGTTTGGTGGCCTACGACTAAACTATCTATGATTGTTAAGGCATACCACTCACTTGCAAAACACTACGCATAATTAAACTGTCTGTAAGTAAACTAGTCTGTTTGTAAGTTGTTTGGTTGATGTCCAAAGCTAAAAAGTTCCCGACTCGAATTGTAATTGCTAATTTGTTTCCCCAGAGCAGTCGGCAGAGTGAGTCATAAAATCCTGACGTTGAAGGCTTAACACACCCACCTTCTCACTCATAACCTGAAAATGTTCTCACAGCAAGAGTTTTCCTCCTCCTCCTCTCTCTGTCTCTCTCTCTCTTCCTCTCCCTTCCTGACCTCCACATTCTACCCGGTTTGGGGTAATTTTACCGCCCGGACCATAATTGGACAAAAAATTCCCTCAACCCCTCCGACTAAAAGTTCAGGAGGAAAGCTATAATAACTAGAGTATGAGAATTGTGTGTAATCCACCAAATAAATAGCTTCGCCCTTCGCCAAAGCCGCATTTCTGTTTGAATAGGGATGCCTGCTGCCAAATGGCTGTGCCTTCTGAATGAAAACATCCACTCTCCAAAACCATGGGGTCATTCAGGAGAGGACGGTTCATGGTGTTTGCTTTGAAAAAAAAAAAAAAAAATCAGCAGAAACCAGGGAGATTCCACTAGTGTGCGAAGACAATCTTTGGCACCACGTTAAGCATTACGTCCTTTTAGACGGGGAAAACATATCATATTTAATGTGAAGAGTTCAGCCAAAAAGTCAGAACTGAACAGTTTTCCACCCAAAAGCACTCAATCAGCCAAAACATGGTTCAGGTATTTCGTTTTGCATTGGAGCTAGGAAAGGAACAGGTCTGTGGAAGCTTATGGACAACTTATAGAACTCAAAAAATGCAGGACCTGACTTGTTAAGAAGTCTTCAATTGACTTGATAATGTGGTTGCCAAGACTGCTGGCCACTCTGTTATCTATTACCATGGAGAAAATTCAGACTTCAAGATGGCTGGTAGCATTTAAGTGACACAAGCATACTTTTGTCAATTCTTTATAGATAACAGTTTTTTATAATCAGTCAGAAACCACATGAGCAAGTCCAAAACCATGGGGTCATTTTAGAGAGGATATTACATGGTGTGTGTCTTGAAGCAATCAGCCGAAACCAGTGAGATTCCACTAGTGTGCGAAGACGGTCTTTGGCAGTATATTAAGCATATACATACATTTAGATGTAGACATTTCAATCATTCAGGAAGCACAACCCAACCACCTCATCCCAAATGTTGTCTCTTTAGTTCTCCAGATGAGCTATGAGGCTAAGAACCCCACTAAAACAGTTAATGCACAGGTCACCAGCAAATCCAGCATGTTGTGTTTTGGTTGCTGGTGTGCTGGTCAATCAGTAATACCAAGCTTGGTGACTGGCTAAACCAGCACTAGGCCAGCACTAGACAAGCATAAAACAATTTAGTCTAGCATGGAATATGCATTATACATTTAACAGACCTTAACAGTTTGAGAAACCACATAAGCAAGTCCAGAGCTGTTGCATTCTAAGAGAGAACTGTTTAAGTCTTGAAACAATCAGCACAAACCTGGGAGATTCCACTTGTGTGCAAAGAGAACATTTGGCATTGTGTTAGGAATCATGACCATGTGGCCGGGATAAACATATCAATTTGATGGGTATAGTTCAGCCAAAAAATCAGATTTTTCCATTGTAGTCTAAAAGTATTTGACGCTGTCTAGATCTGGCTCCTTTAGTTTGCACTGGAGCTACAAGGTAAGCTAACAAACTATCTCCCATATAGCGAGCATATATATTAGTTTGGCTTGATATGGTGGGCACCCTGCTGACTATTTGCTGCTGTTGGTACACTGTGGACCACTCAGATTATTCTCCCCCATAAAAGATTTAAAGATCTTTTTTTTATTGCATCAAACTGATTTAAAATGTGTATAGCCTTTAGGTGTAGGAAATAAATAAAAGCAACTACTATAAACAACAGATAGAAAAAGACTAGGCCTGATATAAAATGAGTGCACCGAAAGACCCCTGAGCCAGTGGACTGCCAGCTTTACTGTTCGAGAGCCAGCCGTGGTCCATTGTCCTCTTGCTATCTGGGCTAATGGACAGCAATTAGCATTCGGTAAACTGCATGCCTCTACTCTAGCAGCCTACATGTGTTGTCAATGCTCACCAGACAAAAAAATGAGTTACCTGTGACTGAAACCTACATAATAGCACGTAACCCCTTCCCTATAACGAATAACAGCTGTGATGTAGTGTCTGGACGTAGGCCACATCAATGGTCAGTCACTCTTGCATCAAAAAAATGGTATAGCTGTGCCAGATTTGGTGGATGCCTTCCCTGCACAATTCTGAGGAGAGTTTCCTGTAGACTGGGATTTTTACCACTGCTGGTAGACAGGTACTACCATATGTTTCCATACCCCTGCAAATTCAGCTACTTCCATCACACTATGGCCTTAAACACACAAGGTGACAGATTTTTTGTTTTCTGAGCTTATAAACATGAACAAAAGAAGGAAGGAACAACGACATTTTTATAGATACCAGTTTGTCCTATCGTGTGTGTGAATCCACAAAAACGAGCCCATTTAAATTTAATTAGAAGTACTTATGTGAGTGATGATTGAGACGTGCTGTTTGGCACAGTGCTAACTGCTGCAGTTTTATCTTTCACTGCTTAGTTAGATTAGCCTCATAGCTTCAGTGCAAAACAAAAAAAAATAAAAACTGGCCACTAGTAAGGTAAAGAGCAGCCTCACGTAGCGTCTGTTTGCTCCTCTGACTTAGGTTCACCACTTAAGCAAATATTTCTACAGGAACTGCAGAACTTACAAATGTGCTACCCTTATGAGTTTTGACAGAGAGCTGGTAAAGGAGCAGATACTAAAGCACCCCGGCCAAGGGGAACGGAGGAAGAAATCCGATCTTGGCAAGACAGAGGGTGGCCCATGGGCCTTTGGCCCGCTGTCAGAAGCAATCACATCTCTTTGCCATTATCTGTGTACAAGTGTGCCAAAGGCAACAGCAGCGTGGGGGGGCAGGGGCTGGCCTTACAGCGGATCCATGCTCTTTTCCCCCCCCCAAACGTGCCATGCTTCATGAGCGATGCCATACCCTCCGGGCCCGTCCTGACAATGTTTGGACAAGTGATTTATGGCTTCATAGCATGCAAAGTGTCTCTCTGCGCGTTTTAATTGAATGCCACAAGTCGGTAGATAAACTAACTTGGTTCCTGCCTTTGCAGCCATTATGTATTTCGTGATACATGGAGGTAAACACCAATGTTATTGGTTCAGGGGGAAAGGAGAGCGCATAGAGTGTAAGTGCTAAGCGGACTGTTGTGACAATGAAACGGATTGCTTGTGGGAGCACTCCGGCTCCGGGTACATATTTCGGGGTTTGGGCCGATGAGGTGCGTGTGTGTGTAAATTGCTGGAATGAAAGGCGAAACTGGAAACTCAATAAAACTTTTGCTTGGCCAAAGCGCAGCTCATTTAATTGACAAAGCACAGCCGCAGCTATTTGATGTTTCAGCGTGAGAGGGAAATTAGCTGAAACAGAAAGATGTTGTTCCTCAAAATCTTGTGTTATTCTCGCTGCGGACCCACATTCCGAATGTTTATTGGAGTGTGCATAAACAGAAAACAAGGAATCCGTCTGGCTAAATAGCTTCTTTTAATATGAACCTGCTTTTTTTTGTCATTTTGTCAGTGCCAACATGTCAATCAGAGGAAGGGGGAAAAAAACATGAGAAAATCACAACCCGACGTCTCATGAATGAAATGGAACTTCACTCCGACTTTTGGCATTCCTTTAATACAAGCCTTACATCCACAATTCCGAAAGGCAATTATTTTGATAAATTTCTAATTTTCCCCCCAAAGCATTCAGGGCCCTGGGAAAAAAAAAAAAAAACAACAAGCAGTTATTCTCATATACACCAGCCTGAGCGGTGTCAAGTCAAAGGCTCTGCGTCTCTGACAAGCCAAGAAATAGAATCCGCAGTCAGCGCTGTCCATAAAAACCAACATTTTTCACCGTCTCACATCATTTGGCAATTAATTTCTGGAGGGCAATGTGGCCAGTGCCGCAGTAGCTGCGCGACAACCAATGGGCCACTGGGTGCCTGTGTTCAAATGGGCTTACCCAATGAGCCCACACTAACCTCAGGCGAAAGTCATTTACTCCCGCCATTATTCCCCATCTTATTTATTTGGAATGAAGCTTCCATTTCCCCCCACTTTGCATTCGTTCGCAAAAGTGTGCCGGTGAGAGAGAATTGTCGAGGCAATCGGTTTCCCTCGACCGCTGGGCCCCATATTGTTAGAAATTACACTTTCAATTTGCCGCGGTGCCTTCGCACAGTAGGCGCCTCCTCGCTTTTCGCTTTATGGCCGGCGGATGAGACAATTGAAAACACAATGGATTCTGAAGGATACCGGGCAAATGGATGCTTGCCGACAGATTGGTGTCATCATTTCTGATGCAGGGATAGCCGACGGTTTATTTCTCCGATACGGTCTACCCGAACAATCGAACAAGAACGAGTTTGGATGTAATGACGCGACAAAAAACAACTTTTCACCCAGACATCCAATCCTCTCCGATTCAGTTGCCAGTAGCCCTAAATCACCTGCCTGTAGATCTAAATGGTTTTACAGTGTCATTAACTCAACACTCTGTGACTCATTTGTGCAATGCGGTCATCATTATACAGTATGTCAGTGGTGTAACCATGACGTATACATGACTGTTGTGCTGTAATGGTGGCTTATAGATATTCAATTTAGTTTAATTAAACTCAGCTTCCCTTTAGTGCATTCATATATAATTAGCTTTCATGGCACCTTATAAGACATAATATGTCAATGGGCAAACTTGGAGCATGTTGGAATGTAATGACACGCCAAAAACGTTTCACCCACACAAACAAACCAACCCAACAACTCACCTCTGGGTGTAAAGACAATGATTATGTTGAGTAGTGATGTTACATCACTACTGGCCAGATGACTAGTTTAACTGTTTTTAAATGATTGCTCCCAACAGAGAAATATATTTCCTGAAAAATAACCAGCTGTCAGTCGCTATCAAAAATATAATTGCATTATTAACATTAACATGTAACATTACAAAGTGCAGGTAAGAAATGAAGAAAGAATAAGAATGTATCGTTGGGGGGCCTTTAACGTTAGCTTCGAATATGTATGCGTACCAGTACAGACAGGAATGGGGGCACAACCAAAGTTACTTTTTTCTTGTAATCCATCTTTGAAGTCACCGCACAGTTAGCTTCAATACTATAGTATGGAATATGACATGTTACATATTTAAACTGAGGCAAGTGCTTGTGTTTAATAGCCATATTTAGCCAATGACATAATGGCACAATGTAAGTCCATTACATTTACACTTATTGATAATCAACCCAATTCAGTGAGCAGCCATACAAAGTCAATGGTGTAACCAAGGTACGTACAAGACAGTTGGTGCACTGCTGGATAACTTGGTCAGAGAGCACAGATATCTTAGACAGCTTTCGTTTAGTACTTTTAAAGCGTAATTAGCTTTATAATGAGATTTAAGACATACTATAGTGTAATAAGCACTATATAGAACACAACACTGATGTATTTCGTTCCAGTGACCAGCTTTAAAAAATAACATAAGGAAAGAGTGTGTCTTAACAATATCAATCCAACTCAATAAGCCATCATACCAACTCATACAATTTGTCAATGGTGTAACCATTACGCATACAAGACAGATGAGTTATAATGGTGGATAATGTGTGCCACACACATCTTAGTCAGTCTTCAGTCCTTCAGAGCCATGCCATATCATAATATGCACTATGACAGTCCTGATTATGTCATTGGTGTATACTGGCACAACACAGCTGTATGTTCATTAATTCCTATCATTGTCCAACCGTCTAGTATGCATCATGGTTACATCATAGATATACTTTATGATGTGTTTCAACATAATGGCACAGTTTGGGCAAACTCCATCTCATCTCAAACCGTGTCATGCAGCAAAGATTTTTTATAAACGACAACTCACCAACCACTAGAAGTCAGTAGTGCAACAGTGCAATCAAGCCTTCATTTGCACAATGATGTCATCACCATACAGTAAGTCAGTGGAGCAACCATGATGTACGCAGCATTACTTTAAGGCCATAATGGGGGATGATGGATACGCAGCTTAGTCAGCTTTCCTGTAGTGCTTTCAAGGTGTAATTAGCTTTATAATGAAATACACGGCACCTTACAAGGGGCAATATGACACGGTGCTGACACCATCATTGGCGTATTTGGCTTCAGTGCAGTTGTCAAGCTCAGATCAATCCATTCCACACCACAGCTAACCGTTCTAAAGCTCTAAGCATCACCTTGGTTCTCTTAAGAGGTGAAATAGGCTGAATTAAATCAGTCAGGCACATACAGGGCTGTTAACCTCACTTCCTTTCCTGAACTGTGATTCCTTTCAAGAGCAAACTTTTACTCAAAGAGGTTTCATGTGCAACACTTACAGAGTCAGATTTGTTTACAGTGATGGTGATAGGAACCAGACGTCTGAAAAAGTGAATGCTTCTGAGAGCTCCCTCACAAGTTATTACATAAGAGTAATGCAGTGCCTGATGTCTAAGAAACCTTTGGCCTGAAACATATTTTGTACAATGCATTCTTGGCACACTGCAAAATAAACCTTACTTTTACAGGGATGTTGTTTATCATCAACACACCACATCAACACAAACATTCAGAAGATGCATGTAGGTTCACTTGTGGTTTTGTATAGTACTGTAAATGCAATGGCTTTACTCACTGTAAACACTGTTCCCATCACCACAACTGTAAATTTTGCTACAATTAACTAATTTACAGACTACACTGCATTTCCATTTGCCCAGCCAGCACCACCACAGCATCTTGCTTTGCGGGACGACATTTCAGTGTAACGCCCAGGAGGGTGGTCAACCAGCCCAGTGTGTGAGGTAGTGAAACAACATTTACATGTAAAACAAACAAACAAAAAAACAAGCAAATATTTCAGTATGAAAGTGATAATCACATAATTAGCATAAGAGGAGAACAGCTGAAATCATCAATTATAAAGTAATAAATGCATAAATATTTGTAAATAACCTAGTATGTATCAAAAACATGGATTGTACGATTGTGTTACATTCAAATCTAGCCCTGTGCATGGAAATCTCTACTCCAAATGACGATGTATGCCTTTAGATCATTATTTTAAGATGCAAATAAAGTGATTTGGGATAGAAGTTGTCACAGTAAATTCTTAACTGGAATAAGACACGGCTTGATATACACTGACATACCAAAATTATAAGGTGGCTTTACCTCAGGGGATGGCTTGGGCACGTCCAGACCTGTAGACATTGTGAGGTGTCATCTTGTTAGTGAGGCTGAACATTGACCAGCGTGCTCATAGCAAGGCGACGTGAATTATGAGAGACATGCAATTTGCCACCATAGGGATGGGACATTCCATATTCAAAGTTGTACAGGCATTTAACATTCCCCGATCCACAGTATTAACATACACATGTGGAGCTTCCCAAGCCATCGCCCGAGGTGACAGGTGACGCCATTCATAATGAATTTTCATACTGCTATGCCATGACTGTATGTCAATACATACAAAACAATTTGATCTGATGTCATAACACCTGTGCAACTTAAGCACAAACCAGAGCCCTGCCTCCAGCATATAAAAGCCCCACCTCCAGCATATGAAACTTTAAGCATTTCCTTAAAATCTTATGTGGTACAGAATTTCTTAAAATGAGCTCCATACTAGAAAACTGTTGCTTTTAAATAAAAAGAAGTGTTCTCAATTTGTAAGATTCGGTCAAATTCATACTTCAAACAGTAGGGGGCACCATATCACCAGAAATTGCACAGCTATTCCTTTGTCCCTATTGTGAAGTTTGCGGGATGACACGGAGTGGGTCGGAGGCATGCACAAACAGTCTTCTGCATCAACATAAAGAAGACGACCGCAGGAGATGATTGTGGACTTCAGAAGGGGCAGACATGCCCACCTCCCCCTGCAAAAAATGTCGGAGGGTCTGCGGTGGATTCTTACCAGTCTAGAAGAAGCGCTTACGAGTCCAGCATCAGTCTTCATCCCTGCACTTATCAAGATCTGTCTCCAGTGGTTGAAAGCAGCAATAGCATTAGCTCTTGTTTTGTTTTTTTTATCTACATCACTTCTCTTGTTTCCTGCTGAACATGGTGTTCTTGCCAAGAGTGGGCAGCAGCAGTCGTTATAACAGTTGCTTGCCAAAGGCATTTGGCCATTGCTGTGTTTACTGTTCCTTTCATTGGCTATCTTGTCCTTCAATGGTCTAACCCCAAGAAGGACCATCATCATGACTGCCAGGAGAATACAAAACACCATCAGAGCAGTCCTACGTATTCATCCACTCATGTAGGACTGATTCGTCTTAATGCTACAGTGGCTCACTATGGGCCTGAGCTAGCTGGTTAGCATGCTAGCTTCAACAGCTACAGTATATCTGCAGCAAGATACATACAAGTCTTTAACACCCCATCAATACTGTTACTTCTGAACGTTCTGTTGATTAGCTGATGTTGGAATGTTGTGAATGTGTTTATATATGTGTGTTAGCATGTTTGCGAGTCTATGAAGGACGAGTCTAAGGAGAGGGTCTCTCAGGGACTCATTTGTCCCAGTAAGAATTGAGCTTTCTCAGGAATCCACTGTTCATTTTCTGAAGCTTATTATGACTATTAGTTTAGACAGTCCTGCCAAAGCAACGTAATCCAATATGTGTAAACGTTACAAGGTGCTTATATGAATACACAACAACGGAATCAGATAGACAAGAACACGCTATGTTATTTACATTACGAACGCAATACTTTGTGTAACTGCCAACAGACTTCCACCTGCTATGGGTACACCACTGACTCTGACATGTTCTCTTCTCTCGGTGGTTATGAATGGCTCTATTGGATGCTGTTCAGCTTGCTTCACTGATTTCCATCATCGCCCGGCTTCCACCCCGCCCCACGCTACCCTAATAAGAGATTGTTTGCGGGCTGATAAAATTAAATCGCAAGCTTCGCTGCTCTCCACAACAGGTGTTTCGTCTTTTTCACCTCCCCTCCCCCACCCCCCTCCTTCCGTCGTTCTTCCTTCTTCTGAGCGGATTTTCTGATGCTAATGTATTCTGTCTGCAAGGTGCTCCCGAGCTACGGAGCAGGGGAAGAAACAACAAGCTGGAAACACATGGCTCGGCCGAAAGCGCCCCGCGGCAAATTAATGTTGGGTCATAGCCCCGCAGAACACGACTCAGGACGAAATGAAACTTAATTATCTGTTTATGCAGCATTGCGTATATCTGCAGGGTGTATTATCAGTGTAATTGCGCTAACATGTAGTTGGCTTCGGGTCCACTGAGTAGCTCTGAATTTAGCTTTGCTTAAGTCACTGCTATTCTGTGAAATTGAACCAGACATATGGTAATAGTCCAAAACAGGACTAAAAGAAAATCCTGATTATCATTATTATATACAACTTTACAGCGTATTGCTGACAAGGTGACTTAATACAGTATGCATTAAGCTCTTGCTGCAGCTCCCTAGTGGCCATTCCACCAGCAGAATGGTCTTAGATAGTGTTACCACACCCGTCATCAAAAGAATAGCTGCACCCAGAAGGAAGTGTGGGATTGCAGTGCTATTGGGATGGAAGATAAAGGTTACCAAGAACAATAAATGATGAGACATTTAGACTAATATAGGTAATATTTACTGAGCCACACATACAGAAGCAAGTGATGTCTCTCAGTTTGGTACCGGGCCACCATGTTTTTTTAAGTAACGCGCCAAAAGTCTTGTCATTGAGTTGTAGAGTAGCCTAATCTAGATAATTCATCCCATGCAGCTTCAATATTCTCACACAGTTCCTGCAGATTGTGCGGTAGGGCTGGAGGTGGAGTGACACCAGGTTTTCTGGACGTGTGACAAAAAAAATATTCATCTTGGTGCTCACACACAGATTCGTTGGTTGTCTCCACCAAGACAAAAGTGGGACTCGTCGCTGAAGATGACCCGCTGCAATTCGGAGTCACTCCATGATAGTCTGGCACCATTGCAGTCTTTGGCATTGTTGACGTGGTGTTAAGGGCAGTCAATGTATCGGTTTGTGCGTATGTAATCATGCGTCGTGCAGCAGGATGACTCGTGGAGGACATCACTACTCACTAAATGTCCACAATCGTGTTTCCTGGGTCATTAAGGTACAGCAATAACGCACCCTTACTGTGGAAAAAATCTGTACAATTAGGCTGATGAGTCTTGAAGTTAACACTAAGCTAAAATGTTATTCCTACAGTTCAGGTGGATTAAATTTCACATTCAAGTTGCCTGTATCACACTTGTGAATTCAGCAGCCTGTTTGGTTTGTTGACAATCAAAAAACAAACATGTTATGTAAAGATATCGTAGTAACAACATCATCATTCACTCCACTTACTGTACAGGAGTACAGTACTTGTAAAATCTGCAAAACTGATGTCCGTCATGTGGGAGGCAATGTAAAGACTTAACCACTCAACTCAGTATCAGAAGACAGCAGAACTAGCAAAGACAACTAAGGCTGTGTCCACATGTATTCATTTCATATATTTCGGAATATTTCAATGGAGATACAATGGAAAATTCTGTCAACATAATCAGCAACTTTTGCCATGGTCTTTTTCAGAACAGAGCATCCTTTTTCCTTTACCCACGCTAAGGAAAGCAATCTACTGCTAAAGCTCTTCTCTGATAATTGTCTGTATTTGCCAATAACACTGTCACCATGTCACTCCAACGTTTGTGTGGCCTTAAGCCTGCATGCTGCTTACTTTTTTTTTTTTTCCCCAATGTAAACATGCAAACACAGCATAAGAGTCTAGTCCCGCCCCTGACTGGTATCAGCTACTGACCGGTTGTGCTAATATGCAGTGCTCAGTACCAACCCCAAAAAAACTGATCAATCCATCTCTGATAGAAAGCATTCAACCTTCCAGAGATGTAAACCACATTTGGGCTAAAATAGTCTGAATATGTGCTTTTAACACTGTAACACTTTAGCTCTTAAACCTTCTATAGGTTCATTCTAGTCTTGTTTTAGTCCTCCTTGTAAATAAACAGCAAAACTAAAAACAAAACTTATATTTACACTGTAAAAGACATTCTTCCACAGAGCAGCTGATGCATCATATACATCTCTCTATCATTCTCTCACCCTCTTTCTCCCTATATCCATTCAGAGCGGTTAATCGCTCAGCATAATAATATTTGCCTTATTTCTGCAGAGAAATCACAAAATTTAGAAAAAAAGTTTTTTAGGTTTATACGCAGATCACAGTACAGTTTCACAGAGACACAAACACACATACACACACAGTGTGAGACAGAGAGCTACTCAGTAGTAAGTACTTATCACTGTAGGTACAATGATGCAACAGTTCAGATATAAAATAAAATTAAGCTTTATATATTAAACGTTTTGATGTAAACAAAGTCACACAGAGTGGTTTGGTGTGAAATGTCTCTGTTTACCATCATCAGCATTACATTTGAAACTCTTGCCTACATGTGTAGGTTCACTGTTAAACCCAGCACATATAATATGCAGAAGTGTGTTCTCTGTAAAGGAGCTTATTTACCTAGAGCAAGCAAAACATGGAATTTAACGCTGGGGCAACCAAACTTTGCAGAAAGACAAAAACAGAGGGAGAGAGAAATAGACAGAAATTAAGGAAAAATGGAAAAATAAATATTTTTAAAATAATACATTTAAAATATATATAAAGTGGAAAAACAAACAAAGAGTAAAAATGAATTCTTTAAAATTTTAAAATACAGAATGAAAGAAAGAAAAAAGAATGAAATAAATAGAGAAAAAGCAGAGGAGGCAATAAAAGAGGGAAGAAAGTGAGGGAGTAAAAGTTGAAAGAGGGAAAGTTAGAAAATGAAACAGTGAGCTCATGAGAGTGAATGAGAGAGATAAAGCACAAGAATACAATAGACACGGTGACTGAATGAGAGAAAGAATAAAAGAAGAGAAAGAAAACAAAATGACAATGTGAGAGGGACAATGAGGGACAAATAGGTAGAGAGAAAATAAGAGAGAGATAGAGGAGGACAGAGAGAGGGTGGGGGGAGAGAGGTGGGGAGAGACTAAGGAGTAGGTAAAGTGAGTGAACAGGAAGCAGTTCTCCAAAATCTCTCAGTCAGCGTTTCAGAAGTAAACATAGTGTTTGAGTGGTTTGATGTGAAAACCTCTGTTCTAGAGAAACTCACCAAGTCAGAACTGTTCCCAGTGGTGGTGATAGAAACCAGATGTCCACCTTTAAAAGCTCCCTTAAAAAAAGTTACATGATTTCATTTTCAATACATGAAAATGAGTATGAATACACTGCCTGATGGGTAAGACACTGTTTTATGGTGGTCTTGAGAAGGTTTTGGTGTAAAACATAATTCTAAAAAGCCTCTGATGATGGACACCCTGATGGGTCCCAAAAATTTTTCAGAATTATCACTATTTTCAATATTTTAACTCAGAAAACACATGTGGGTTTACTGGAGCTTTGGGATAGTAAATAAAATGGACTATGATTATGCAGACATGATGACCACTGGTTATCACCATCACTGTAAAGAATTCTGAGTCTCTTAACAGCAATAAATGATATCTTGGCAGGATAGAATTCTCATATCTAGGTTATATATCCAAGTTTATTGCAAGATTGTATTACTTTTCTTACTTTGTACATGCAGTTGCAGAGATACACTCAGAGAGGCTCTGAGTGCAGCAACCACACATTACTGAATCATTTAATTGCTTAACACCAGCTGCACTCAAGTACTGTTCTTTTAAACTAGTCTCATTTTAATCATTTCTTCAGCAAGAGTATGAAATACATAATCAAGTACCAATTTACTTAACATGAGGACAATGCAGAGCTACGCTCATAAACAGGTGTACAATAGTTCCAGCAGTTTCAAACCTAGAAACCACAGCTTCATGGGGAATTCCACCTAATTTTCTGCATGGGAAAGATGTGAACAGACCCATTCAGAGTGGTTTGGGGTGAAATGCTTTGTTTAGGAGAAGTGTGGTATTGATAGAAACCAGACATCCACCTCTAAAAACTCCCTTTATTACGTAACATGAACACAAACCGTGCCCATGGCAGTTACATAAATGTTTAGCAGGGGGATGCAATGATGGAGCTATTCACCGAAATGTTTCAGATATGTTTACGGCAGTATTGTGCCACCTCATCTTGCCAACACCACAGGTGCACACCTACCTTTCTTGGCACAAACCCTCAGATATGTCGGTTTGGTTCCAACCCAAAAAACCAAAAGATGTGTAAGTTGCCACAGTCCACAGTGCAGACCAATGGACCAAAATCTGCCAGTCTTACTATAGATCAAACAGAACTGTTCAGTTTGTTTGTAGTGATGAACGTTTTTTCGGATTGGTTCAGACTTTTGGGTCAATGTCAGAAAACTGAGGAAGGCTATCATCACCAATTAAACAATAGAAGAAGCTAAAGAATGAAAGAATTAAAAATCAGTCAAGGTTACAGGGTGCACATGGCGTACGAGGAATCTTGAGTGATCCCCTGTTGCCTTAAAGGTGTGCAATGCCATCAGAAAAAGTGGGACATCTACAAACTGACAGTATGCCAATGTTGGTGCACTTGCTAATTTGCAATATTACAACCAAAGCTAACTGAATTAAATACATACAAATGTGACAAAAACATGACCCTTGGTAGACTTTTAGATTTAAAACAAAAATGCCCTTAAAAATATGAAATATTTACATACACAGTTTCCAAATAAATGAAAGCAGTGCATGATTTGTAGTAAACCATTTTAGTAAAGCTCAAACCATCAATCTAGCAGCAGCTGCTAAATGCTAAACAGCATTGCTAATTAGGATAACAGAAGCTATCATGATAAAATACAAGATTAGGTCTCAAATATGAGAAAGCTAATTTAAATGGCTGATGCAAACGTTTGTTTCTCTAGCTTCCTAACTAGACTAATGCTAACTGGCTCCACTGGCCTAGTTAGCTTACCTAGCGGCCGACAATTTCAAGCACTGCAGTACAGATTTGATTCAATCTTTTCTGCTGGTGTGGACAATAACAACTTGCTTCAGAGGAAGCAAGGTCAAATAACAGCGAATAACAGCAAGGTCAAATAACATTTTGCCTGATGGGTAGCACTTAGTTAGCAGGCTATAGATTCCAGCCACGGCAGAACAGGCTTGGTTCCAGCTAATCTTCAAATGAAACCCCTTTATAGGCTCAACAGAGAAACACGAAAAACAAGTGGCTGGTGGTGGTGTGGTAACCCTGTTCATCATAGCCCTAGCATCTAACCAGTTAGTCATAGCTTAGCCATTCTTGTGTGTGGTGGATGGAAAGAATAACCGCCCAAACAATACTGTACCAGTCTGGAATGACACACTAGAACTTGGAGAGCTGTTGGGCTCTATCATGGAAAAACAGACATAGGCTCGCCTATTTAGCTAATGTAGCCTATAGCAGTCAACAAAAGACAAACCAGCATTGCCCAGCGCTCCTGGTCACCAGCATATGTGTTTTGAATGTTAATATACTGGTCGACCAGCATGACCAGAGGCTCTCCGAGAGTCTCTCCGAGAGTCTCTAAGCTGGAGTGTTGTCTCCCCATGATAAGTGGGGGTGGGGGGTGGTGCAGTGAAACATGATATTATTGGTTAATTCAAGCTATTACTTTCAGAGGAAGGATTATAGGGAAACAATGATTTAGTCTTTACCAATCAACATATATTGATTTCAGGTTGTTTTTTACTGTTTTGTTGATGAGTGCTATTAAAACTATGATATTATATTCCATAGTGTTAAAATAAATGCCTTTTTCCTGCATAAACTAACAGATTATAGGCTTTGTCAGACAGTTAATGATAAAAAAGCCCTTTGCCTGCTAGAGAGGAAGGCCGAAGCTGTGCACAAAGGAAAAATATCGTGTGGAACACTGAATTAGATCGTTTTCAGACATACCACAGAGACTGCAAGCTGTCTTCTATTATGGCTTCTCCGCAATGACCATTTTTTTTCTTAGCATGGAGCCTGACAGTCAAGCATATCCGCTACTCCACTCAACAACAGATGTGCATCTTCTGTTCCCTTCTGATCAGTTTTTTTTTTGTTTTGTCCTGCTGTAACTTAATCTATCCCCCTACAGAAACTCCCTGTGAACTATAGTAGTAACACCTTCACCTTGCAGTGAACTCTTAAAGACAGTAGCCCCTCACAAATGTGATTCTGCTAATGTGGCCATTTAGTGGAAGTACAAGGCAGCTGTTTTTTTAATAAAGTGGCCAGTTAGTGGCAGTACAAGGTAGTGTTTCTAATAAAGTGGCCAGTGAGTGGCAGTACCAGGTGGCGTTTCTAATAAAGTGGCCAGTGAGTGGCAGTACCAGGTAGCGTTTCTAATAAAGTGGCCAGTGAGTGGCAGTACCAGGTGGCGTTTCTAATAAAGTGGCCAGGGAGTGGCAGTACAAGGTAGATGTTTCTAATAAAGTGGCCAGTGAGTGGCAGTACAAGGTAGCGTTTCTAATAAAGTGGCCAGTGAGTGGCAGTACAAGGTAGCGTTTCTAATAAAGTGGCCAGTGAGTGGCAGTACAAGGTAGATGTTTCTAATAAAGTGGCCAGCGAGTGGCAGTACTAGGTAGCGTTTCTAATAAAGTGGCCAGTGAGTGGCAGTACAAGGTAGGTGTTTCTAATAAAGTGGCCAGTGAGTGGCAGAACTAGGTAGCATTTCTAATAAAGTGTCCAGTGAGTGGCAGTACAAGGTAGGTGTTTCTAATAAAGTGGCCAGTGAGTGGCAGTACAAGGTAGCATTTCTAATAAAGTGTCCAGTGAGTGGCAGTACAAGGTAGGTGTTTCTAATAAAGTGGCCAGTGAGTGGCAGAACTAGGTAGCGTTTCTAATAAAGTGGACAGTTAGTGGCAGTACAACGTAGATGTTTCTAATAAAGTGGCCAGGGAGTGGCAGTACAAGGTAGATGTTTCTAATAAAGTGGCCAGTGAGAGGCGGTACAAGGTAGTGTTTCTAATAAAGTGGCCAGTGAGAGGCGGTACAAGGTAGCGTTTCTAATTAAGTGGCCAGTGAGTGGCAGTACAAGGTAGCGTTTCTAATAAAGTGGCCAGTGAGTAGAACTACAAGGTAGATGTTTCTAATAAAGTGGCCAGTGAGTGGCAGTACAAGGTAGATGTTTCTAATAAAGTGGTCAGTGAGTGGCAGTACTACGTAGCGTTTCTAATAAAGTGGCCGGTTAGTGGCAGTACAAGGTAGCGTTTCTAATAAAGTGGCCAGTGAGTGGCAGTACAAGGAAGTGTTTATAATAAAGTGGCCAGTGACTGGCAGTACAAGGTAGTGTTTCTAATAAAGTGGCCAGTGAGTGGCAGTACAAGGTAGCGTTTCTAATAAAGTGGCCAGTGAGTGGCAGTACAAGGTAGCGTTTCTAATAAAGTGGCCAGTGAGTGGCAGTACAAGGTAGCGTTTCTAATAAAGTGCAGAGTGAAAGAAAGTACCTGCTAGATGCTGCTTCTATTACAGTGCCCAGTAAGTGGATGTACAAGGTAGTGTTTCTAAAAAAATGGCCAGTAGGTGAAAGAGCAGTGTATGTGTTTCTAATAAAGTGGGCAGCAAACTGTTTCCAATAGAACATTCAGGGCACGCTGAGTTCTCATTCCTAACTCCATGGCATTGTTTTTATAACATCAGTCTACTTCCTCTGCAGTTTTATCTCCGCCAGTATTTATTATGCTAATGGCAATTATGAAAAATTATGTGAGTGTGAAAATCTGTAAACAAGAGTGTTTTCTTGCTCAGTGGAAAAAATCTGGATTTGATTCTTCAGAGAGACAAAACGCTTTTAATAGGCTCTCTCGTTGTTAATGATATGCCGGTGCATCTTCAACACGCCATTGCACAGATATTGAAACCATTCGTTTCGGAAATAGGGTGCGAGCCTGAAGATTATTTTATCCGAATGGTGTCCCCGTCCTCTGTTCTAACGCGTTCGCGTTCAAGCAACCACTGTAAATTCAGCCCATAAAACTACACTGTGTCTTCGCAGTTTGTTTTGATGTTGTTTTTGATGAGTGAACTCGTGTTTACTCGAGTCTGCTTTCATTAAACAGGCGCAGACTTTATTTTCCTATTCTCCACTCTCTGTTATGTGTCTTGGGAGTCATGACATGACATTCTAACTAGATATGCTGCATAATTACATTTTTAATGCCTTTGTAAACAAATATAGTACCTGTCAAAAGTTTGGGTACACTCAGGTTTACACATTCATTCAATTTTTTTAAATAAACATGCTCATATTCATATGGGGGAAAATGTACTGTTGTTTCATCATCCTGATCTGCGTGAATCCAGTTTTTACTGGCTGTATTAAATGGGGTTAAAAGAGAAATTGGCCCAGGAAGCTGATTTCCATAATCAGTAGAAAACTCTTTAGCTTACTTAGTCTCTTCACTGTCCCACCTCTGCAGGTATGCCTGATGGACCAAGCTGTTTCCATGTCTCTGAGGAGCCACTTGATGACGAACAAGTCACATGATTCCTACAGAACAAATTACAGTACTCAGTTCTGATCTTGTTTACACTGTGTTCCATACAGTTCATTTACACTAAAGTTCTTTACAGTAAGATCACCTGTCATATTGAATATTCAACAAAAAAGTATACGGCATAAATTGGAATTGGAATACAACAAACCATATATATATATATATATATATATATATATATATATATATATATATATATATATATATATATATATATATATACATATATATACACACACACACACACACACACACACACACACACACACATATACATACATGGTTTGTTGTATTACAATTTATGCCGTTTATATACATATACACATACATACACACACACACACACACACACACACACACACATATATATATATAGAAATATACACACATACACACACATACATACACACATACACACATATATATACACACACACACATATATATACACACACACACATATATATACACACACACACACGTATGTATGTAATATATATATATATATATACACACACATATACATGCAGACTGTGCTATGTGTACATTATGCTGCATCTACTATCCATACATCTAAACCATTTACATGTAGCATAGCATAGGTAGCATGGTTTAGCTGTATGGTTAGTAGATGCAGCATAATGTACACATAGCACAGTTTGCATGTAGTAGCATGTATAGCATACTCTAGACATTAGCAAAAGCAGCAGGAGGCAAAATTTAACAAACAGAAGAGAAAATGAGTAAATTAATTAGGGTCTATAAAACCCCATCCTTTTACTTGAACCCTTAGAAAACAGTATCCTCATGACATTTATCACAATAACGATAACATATGGAACGGGTCTATCACACGCAAGAATTAAGAACCTGATTACTCTCTCTTTTCTTTCCCCTGCTCTCTCTGGCCTCGGGAGTACTTTGACTGTGTAGTGGTATTGATCCGGTTGTGCGAGACCAGTAAAGGTTAATGTTGCGGATATTGATTTAAATGAAGACTTTTACTTAAGACCACTCCCGTTCGCCTATCAGCCCTGAAGACTTCGCATACGCTCAGTATTCTCCCCTTTAAAGAAGCCTGCTGATAGAATCGTTCTGTGGGAACTGATAAATGTTGTCAGTGTCGGTGTGACTGGAATGCTGAGGAGCGAATGTTAAAAGCACTTTATTTCTGACCCCAGTTTGCCTTCGGCTGGGACACAGGATCTTAGGATCACTCGATTTAACATTACAGCTCCACGATGCACTTGATTTCACCTGACAATGAACAGGTGCATGAGAGAAAGCATCTGACTAAAGTATGCCCCAGATCTCTAACCCTTAGAGATGGCGACGGCCAGTGATAACTAAAGCATGCTGTTATTTTACATTATGCAACTCAAAATGTGCAATAGACTTAGCATTGGTGTGTTATTTAATTCAATGTAATTCACTGATATTCACTGATTTGCAGAGGTAATCTATGTTTTAGGAGTAAATGTCATACAGCATATTAAATACAGCATAGTTTAGATTTAGCATAGCATAGCTTAGACATAGCACAGCACTCACAGCATAGTTTAAAGTCAGAAAAGCAAATGTAGAAAAGTTCAGTTATCATGTAGAATGTACCATTGCAAATGTAGCAAGGGTCATATCCCCACTGAAAAAAAAACAGCACTGACCAGCTGGTGCTGGCTTAGCCGGTCATGCTGGCTGACCAACATAGCAGCATCAAAACACAACATATGCTTGCTTTGTTGGTGACCAGCCATGCTGTCTTTTTAATAGCTAGGACATTTAGAAATAGCATAGGTCATGTGTAGCATAGTAGACATGATGTATTCCAGAAAAAGCACAGTTCAGACATAGGTACAGATAACATAGGTACAGCATGCACACAGTTAGAATAGCATAGTTCAGATATAGCACAGTAGAAATAGCATAGCGGATGTGGCATAGTACCCATAGCACAATAGGCATAGCATATCGCATATGGCACTGTAGATGTAGTGTTATTTTACCATATATATAATAGGATTAGCATAGTATGGCCATAGTAGTTATAGTAGCATTCAGGATAGACTTGGTAGTTTATTTGTAGCTTGCTACATAGACATAGAACCTAGGTTAAAACTAGACTACTGGTCTGCATGGTAGACACAGTATAGTTGGGACATAGCATGCTACATAGTTTAGATGTAACGCTGTAGACAGAGCTTAGTTGGTAAGGATACCTACATGAGGACTCTATAATAAGAATAATGCTGTCGTCCAAAGAAAAACAAGTATCTTTAAAATGAGCTTAACTTTTACTGGAATTAATGTAAAGAGAGTCTATTCCAAGCAATTTTGGTTCATATTTAATGGTCTAATCATCATAAACGCAAAAAATGCAGGACATCAACAAAAAGCACTGAATTTTATATTTGCAATCAATTTGACATTTTTTGAGTTTGCGTACTTATGAAAGGCTTATGCCACCCACTAATCACAAGATGACATATTTCATAAATTAAGATGTATTAAAGTGTAAGATGTAATTATGAATTAAGGCTGGAATCTTAAAGGGTTGACATGCATTTCTTTTTTTTTGTCACACTGTTATAAAGAATCATTTCCGAGCAATAAAGCATGCCAGACAGATGCCTTATTAAAAATGCCATAGCTATTAATAGCTAAAGAGTAATAATATAAAATATACACAGAAAGAACAAATGTCTAGCACTTTAGTTTAAGGTCCCTGGTATGAATATGTCCTATACCTCATACCTGTAATAAATATAAATATTTATTATTCATAAATTCTAAAGTGTTGCTGGATAGTCTTCGAATGAAGTGTTAGTTGAAATGTAGAATAGCAGATCAATAGTAGAAAATAGCTGAAGGGGCATAGTTTAAATGCCGCACTACAGAGAGCATAAAGTAGACATAGCATAGTTTAGATATGTGTAGCATAATATTAGACTTGGCATATTAGATGTAGCATAGATGCGGTTTTAGAAACGGTAGGACCTGTGCTTGTGTGCATACAAGAAAAACGAGGGATGTGGGGAAAGAAGAACAGAATGAGATGGATGAGTGGCTACTTGGCAGCGTGATTCCCCGCTGTTTGCCAGGTCTGCCACTGCCTGCAACAGAAGGAAGCTCATTTCCCCCTGCATCCTCTTTTACCAGCAATGCCAGCGGCAACCGCGAGAGAGAGCAGCAAGAGATAATTACTCTGCCCTCCGGCGAAGAGAGAGAGGCAGAGATGCAATGACATTTGCCCATTTGCCTTTGTAGCTAAATTCCTGTAATCCCTGTGAATTCTTAAAAGGCCGCTTGTTTGTTGTCGCTGACACAACAATTATTGTTAAATATCATGTTTTCTCGCAGCCTTGAGCTCCATTAGCCAAGT